>VDFB02105785.1:330532832-330864594 GCA_007258455.2 Sequoia sempervirens
TTATTTAACCTAAAGGGAATGACCACATAATAGAAAGTACCCCAAGGGGTAGTGAAGGCTATTTTGTACTGATCCTTTGGGTTAATACTGATCTAATTGTAACTTTATAATTCATCCATAAATGATAGCAATGCATGGCCTATAGTTGAATCCACAATCATATCTATATTAGGCAATTGAAAATCATCCTTAAGAGAAGCCTTATTGAGATCTCAGAAGTCAATACATATATTAATATGACCATCAGGCTTACTAATAATGACTATATTCAAAATCCAAGGGGATTAGTCAATTGGGAAGATAAGGCCTGCTTTCAACAACTTCTCTATCTTAGTCTTGACCATTAGCACCACCCTAGGATTGATCTTTCATAATTTTTGCTTAGCTGGGTTAGCATCAGGATATAGGATGATATTGTGAACTACTATAGTCTCATCAATACTAGGCATGTCATCATACACCCAAGCAAAGATATCAGGATGAGAATGCAAGAGATTAGAATGTTCATCGGCTTCTTCTGAAGAGAGACACTTCCCAATCTTGATTAATTTTTCTCAAGACTTAGGATCCATAGAGCCCTTAGTAGTATCTCCTTTAAGGAGAGAACTGTGATATTGAAGATGGGATATTAGAACATCATTACTGACATTAGATAGAGGGTCTTCTTCATCAATGCTTAAGACTGATTCTCCAAAGTATGCTTGCTTATGCAGGAGATACAAAAATCATCTCTTGTGATGAAAAGAAGTTAACAGGGAATAGGCGCCTATGAATTCCTCAAGTTGTTCATTTGAAGAGAAGACGTATAAAGAGATTTTCTTATCCTACTCCCTTTCCTCTATTAGCTCAAGATGGACCAAGCGCAATGGCTTGGCAAAGATCATGTTAACACTCCGCCAAGGTTTTTCCTTAGACTATTCAATAGATCATCCCAAACCCAGATAGCGTTGTCATTGCTTAAACTGGATAGGGACTTGGATTCATTTTTTGATACACCCTATGCCTTTCTTCCCATAGCCATACCAAGAAGCAAGTTCATATCCAAACCCATAACGAGTTTGTAAAACTTTAGGAGGTGGCAGCTCTACATAGATTGTTTTTTCCACCAATGGATGTTGAATGTCTCTACAGGAGGGCTTCCACCTTCTTTACTAGGTTCACAAATGTTAACCTCCTTTGCAGGAGTAGGATTTCTCTCCTCAACAGAGGAAGGAGTGGTCTCCTTAATAGGATCATACTTCTCTTCCCTTGTGGGATTATCATCCACTTTTGTGTCAGAAGTACCTAGAAAATATATGCAAGAGGGGTTCGCCTTGTATTCCAAAATAAAGAATTCAGAGAATTCCAAGGAGTCCCAATCATCAGCAAGGAAAACATTTGATTGAGAGGAAGAAGGGGAAGATGGGTGAGACTTAGGATCTTCAGATTTAGGCGGTTCATATTTTTTGATACTTACTCTAGGAATGAGTTTCATATAGGGTATCAATGAAGAACATGACATAACATCAACGATCAAAGATGGGATACAGTTCTTAAGAGTGGATATGACTAAAGAACGATCGACAACCGCTAGTTCACAAAGGTGAATAGCTTCTAGATATGCTTTAACTGTAAGCACCCCATTATTTGTGATGAACTTTAAAGAACGGTATAAAGTAGATGTCACAACACCCATAGCATGAATTCAGGGTCTCCCCAATAGAATATTATATAGTAAAGGGCCAGACATCACATAAACCAATGTACATAAGGTAACAAGACCTAGCTACAAAGGTAGTATTATCGTACCTAGAGCTTGACATCCAGCGTTATCAAAACCATGAATATATAAGGAGGAAGCTTCTAAAGAAAATGAATCAACTTTAATCTTAGGTAATAGGTCCATACCGCAGATGTTGAGAGCCAAACTGCTATCAATGAGAGTACACCTAATAATGATATTATTAACATTATTTATAATCATCAAGGGATCTGCTTGCTTCTGCACATCCAGAGAAAGGATTTCTTGTGGATGGAACATGATATTCAAAAAAATCAAGTGAATATGAGCCAACAATGCATTAACATCCATAGGCCTAGCAGAGGCAGGCAAGAGAATATTTTGTAAAGATTCCTGAAGCATCTCTTGATAAACCAAAATGGTCTGAAGCAAATCCCAAAGTGAGATCTTAGCATGAGTAACATGAAGTTGCTCGACAAGATCAGAATCACCTGGTGCTTTGATCACAGGTTTAGGTGTTGAAGGAAGGGTTGGTTGAGAAGGTTGTAAAGAAATAGGAAGTTGAGTGGGTTGTGATGTAGGAATAGAAGTTTATTGATCTAGGTTTTGTTTATTTCTCCTTGTATTGTATGTGTTCCCAATGACATTATGGGAAGTGGGGTTTATAGCTTTCACGAACCTCAAATACAAGTTTGATGAATTACTAAGACATGAAATCCCATAGACATAATAGTTCTCCTTAGAAGAAGAGTCTGCTAGGGTCACATAAATGACAAGTTTCTTAGGGCTCGGGGGAGCCACAGAGACCGCAACCACATTTGCTGACTCCTTAGCTTGTGAAGAGTAAGTTGGTTTGGAAGATTTGAAAATAGGGGAGAGTGCTTCTAAGAAGTCTTCTAGAGTGTCTTGCAACATATTGAAATATTCTTCAAAAAAAGGGATTATCATAAGCATGCAACATCGTGAAAATAGATCGGACGCATTCACGTCAAGTTCACCAAAATGTGATATAAGAGGGATTCATTGCACACAGTCTCTTTATTCTCAATAAATCACCAAGGAATGAACTACCCTTATACACCTTCGCACAAGCACGTTGAAGAAACCGTAGAGAAGTATATCCAAGTTACGTTTCAGAGAAAGTTACTTCAGTTCCTGAGAGAGTGAAACTCTGAGATTCCTGCATCAAATGAGGGAGTTCTTGGGCAAAAGATAGTAGCATAGTTTTAGGATGCTAGCATGACATGATAGCATCTAAAAGATGCATTGGCATCCTAAGCAACGGAGGGCTCATGAGCTTAGGCGGGCTGAAACAAGTTTCAATTCTAGACTCAAATCTAAGATATACTAAATGAAATGATCAAACAAGAAGTCAAAAAATGTAACAAACACAAGGGGAATTGGAGAAATTTTACCTCTTGAACAATAGATTTTTGGGAATGGGGCTTATAGGCTACTCTTGCACTCTTAGGATGTTTCACCTAAAAGGGGCGAGATAAACCCCACACAAAATCTATGTGGTTCAATCAAATTAAGATGTGTATGATGTTATTTGGGCTAAATGAGATGATCTAAATGCAACTATGAAATGTAATTGACTGATTATGAATGCAAAACCTAAGAAATGTAACTAGTTTGAAAACACATTATGTAATGCAAAAACACTTAGAAATGTGAACAAAACTAAATAGAAATGGATGAGACTGAAAGTGTGCACCTGGAATATGGATGAAGATTGGAAATGGATTCTAGAATGCTACTGATGTTAACTTTTAGGCCTGGTGGGACTCATTCACCATTCTGGACAAATCAGTCCCAGTTCTGTAAAACTATTTTGGAACCTGTTTTACACAAAAGGGTATCTAAAAATGCAGAAAACCAAAAACTGACTTGGAAGTGGGATTCATTCTCTACCCATGGTGAATGAGTCCACTTTTGAATTACTGAATATTCAAAGGTGAAGTTGAGAGCTTTTGGTCTGCACTTTCTACTTCTCCAGGTGTTCGCTTCTGAAACTATTGAATTTGGGCCTGAAAGTCACTTTTTGTTGGTATTTTGACTTGTCCAATGAAGAGATGGCTTGAAAAAATTTCAATGCAATCTTTAATGATTCCTAAGCATTCAAGATAACTAAATCTACAAACACACAAGACAAGAAAGAGAAATGTTGGATGTTAGGGCATGGGGGTTTGCCTTGGTCAAATCCCTTTTAGGTAATTAAACCAAAATGATGAAAGAATGTAATGCAACATGCAATAATGGAGTTTATTACCTTTCCATGATGTTTGAACTTGAATTTCTACAAAAAAAACATGAAGAATCTACCCTTGAATGTCTGAAAATTGCTATCTTGATGACTTAGAATGATGAAACCCTAACTTCTTTGACTTGAGATGGAAGAATGATGGATGAATAATGAAGAATGATTGATAATTTAAATGGGGAGGTCTTGATGAATGGGGAGAAAAAAAATTATTTATACATACTTGTGCCCTAGTAACCCAATGATACCTCATCACAGACCGACATAAGGTATTTTTAAATAAAAACTTGGAAGAAAATTTGAAATATTTTGAATTTTGAGCTAGGAGGGACTCATTTGCCATCATGGTGAATGCGTCCCACCTTGGAATTGTAAGTGGGTGTCGAGAGTTAAGTTTTATTTAATGTTGTTTATCGAGTTTACATTAAAAAAAACACTTAATTAAGCCTTATGAGTGCATAAAGGGGTCAACTAAAGCATAAGAAAGGTGTAACTAGTGAAGGTCCAAGACCTAGTGTGGATGTGAAAAACACCTTCACAAGAAATTAATAAAAGCATGTTTATTCAATTTGCAAAGGTCCAAGACCTAGTGTGGATGTGAAAAACACCTCACAACACCAAATCAAGGCCTTATTAAGTTTAATTTATCATGAATTATTCCCATGTCAACCAAGAGGTCCTTTTTTTTATGGTACACCTCTTACCAGACATTCAAATATTTACTCCAAGCTATGCTTTAAAACCTACACATAGAAGAATGAAGGGAAAAGGTTGGGGCTATATAGGGGTCTACCTCAGTCAGACCCCTGTTTTAGTGTTCCACCTCCATGGACAACCAAGTTGGAAAGGAGTGCAAATGAAGTAGACAAAGCATGTGGTGAAAGAAAAACCCGCTTCAAGAGTAGAACCTGCACCATGAGATAGTAAATAAACAAGTAGGAAAGGAAAGTGAAAGAGAGAGAGTGTTACCCATGGGCCTAGTGTTGGCATCCTACAATGACTTAACAACTAAGCCCTTAAAGTTGTGATTCAAAGATTGGAAACCTAATCTGAATAGTTGTCTCAATCATTATGAAGGTTCATTTAATTGTCAACCTAGGGACATAGACTTGAAATGGGTCAGCACGGTATGTGCACTAGGAATCCATAGTAGCCATATTCATCGTACAACTTAAGAAAGACATAATGTTGAAAGTAAATTGCTTAGAAAGAAGTAACATAGGTACTGAGCATCAACCAACAACTATGCTAAGCTAACGTGCATGAAAAAAATGAAAATCTGAGCAAATAGATAAAAGACTACTTGGTTTGCTTTGGTTGCAGGAACAGTCACATAATGAAATTCTAGTGGCTGTAGGAATAGACATTTATTTTATAACTATTGTTGAATAGAAAAGTAATAAATGAGATAAAGGATGGAATGCTCACCAAGTTCCCCCCCTTGGATGAGTATCCCTTATGACAAAATTAGATGTAATGAACTTATAACTTCATTTTATTCATTGGAAAGCATGATTACAATAGAGCAATGTAACTATATTACTAAAAAAATAAGAATGCGAGTACAACATCAGATCAATCAACCTTTTGAGAAGGAGCATATGAGTCTTATTTATAGATGGAAAAACTACTAACTACCTAGCAAGGTGGTCAACTCCAACAGATTAGGAGGATGCCACTTTATGGAAAGCATAGAAAGTGGAAAGGAGGTTATGCATGTGTGGAATATGGTCAAGCCAGTTTTCCTTAATGAAAATCTAGCACAACAAAATCTCCTATATTCGCTCAACAAACTATTATGACCATTTACAAGGTAGTTAAAATTCTTCGATTTGAATTAGGAATTTCCCTCCGTTGAGAGTTTTCCCTCCATTAACCTTTGAATGGCCATCTTGTTGACCTTTATGGTGAATGACCAGCTTGCAAAATCTTCCTTAATTTTGTAGGCTCTAATTATATCTGCATGAAAACATTAGCATGCACAACAATTGTAGATCTATAACTATCTGAAAGTAACATTCATTAATCCACATGTAAAATTAACATAGATAGTTCACATAGCATGTTAATGTCATTCAAAAGTTACAAAGATAAACTTATGCCCAAAGTCTATGGTTTTGAGGAAATAACATGAAAATGTCAACATCCAAGTATCAGAGTCTATGACAACAACAACAAATGGATAATAAACTCTATCAAAATTAAGCCATAATTGGATTCATCACTCCCCCAACCTAAGGTTTTGTTGGTACTCCAGCAAAGGGAGAGTTATTTCTTTTCTTAGTCAATACCCTAAAATCTGCAACTGCCAGCTGCCCAACATCAGTTCTTCCAATGATTGAATTGGGGTCCCAATAGAATCCTTGCTTGTTGTCCAACCTATTCCATCTTTGACTTTTTTCTTCTATATCATACTGATAATACCTGAAGTTTGACACAGGCCATAATATGATAGGTGGCTAAAAGGTTAATGGAAGCCAAAATTTCCTTTTCATCCTTCCAAGTTGTATATATTTATCAATTCTTTTGTCTGCTGCAACATAGTTCTACCGAGAGTGAGGTTCAACTTGTTTTAACTCATTAGTCAGGTCGTTCCACCTATGTGACAGATATCCCATCACAAATTTCCTTGTAGTTTCTACTACCTTCTCATATTCTTTGTAAATTACTTCTCTCTCAGGAAAGATCGTGTTGTTATAGCTTGGTCAATAAAGAAATCTGTGTCATTCCTAGAAAATGTCTCCAGGGTTTCTAGACTCAGCCCTGATAAGCAAGGGAGTGCTAGATTCTATTTTTCACCAAGTCTTGAACTGTTGTCCACAACTAATTTCATTCTCTATCCAGGACATAAATTCCCTTATTTGGAGATCCCCAACATACAACAATGGGTTCCAATCATGATGATGGGACACAACATAGTTATGCAAATAGATTTCACATAGCAAATTTTTCACTTCAGGAGGAGTAATCTGATAATCTTGGAAAAATTAAAGAGGAGTCTCAATGGAAAGATTCAACCCTAAAATGATCCTTGATAGTTTAAAAGAAATATTCCTCTCCTTAAAATATAGAACATAAACTCTTGGAGTCCTACACTCTAACATTTGAGGCAATAAGGCTACTACATTGTCCACCTTTTCCTTTAAGGAAACAATTTTTGTATTCTTTTCTTCAATCTCTACATCTTTCTTTTTAGTCTCCTCGTTCAGCCTGCTTTTCTCCTTTTTCCATTCTTTTTCCCTCCTTTGTATCTCATTCCATAGGTTCATGGCTACCATGTTCCATGAAAAATCAGAGGGTCTATGTATTCCTACCAAAAAAATTCTTGGCACTAATTCTTGCTCTTCATGTGGCACCAGCTGCTGGGGTTCTGATTATTCACCTAGTTCTGGCTATAGGGACTCTTGCTACAGGAACTCTTTCTCTTACTAGAGGAACTCTTGATTCTTATCATACTCCTCACTCTCAACCTATTCTATGATGGAAACAAGCTCTGCCAACCTTATATTTTTTTGTTCCTTAAAATTTCCCTTTCCTCAATATTCACTTGCCCCATTGGGAATTATGTGTCCTCTTGAGATGTTCCTCAAGGCCTAGGGATTCCCTTCAAAGGAACACTAGCATCTGGCCTATCTAGTCTTGATTTTCTAAGAGGGATTTCATGTTTTTCTTCAACTGTAGGAAGAACAATGTCAACCATTCGTTTCTTAGAGCTTGGTGTTTCTTTTTCTGTTGTTTTCTTTTTATCTTTTCCCTTCCTCATTTCTACCTCTTTCTATTGTTCCCTAGTTCACATTAGGGTTCCAAGAGGGACATCATCATCAGAGTATGAAGAGGAACTATCTTTGTTTGAATGTTTTATCTTAGAAGAACTAATCTCTATAGTTTGCTCAACTGTAGGAGGGCTTACACTAGGGCTTGCACCAAAATTTGAGCCTCTAGGAGTGGCTTCAACATTACTCACTCTCCTACTAACCCTATGAGGTTGAGGAAAAACCCTAGATCACAAATGCTCTGATCTAAATTGATAAATATTTAAAAATTCCTCCCAAGTGATATCAGACACATCATGCAAAGATTTCTCTACTAATAATTTGATCAGACAATGGTGGGAGATAGTATTATCCCTACCTTTTTTGGTTTCATCTACCATGATTGAAAGAAGATAATATAACACATTTGACACATTCATTCTTCTCCCATGCCTCATATGATTCAGGAGTTTGAAGTGCATAGAATGTAGGTTCAACTGGTGGCCTTCACAAGTGATGTACTTCACAATGTAGATAGCTGCTTGCTTCCACAACTCAGGTAGAGAGGTTCTCTTCACACCTTGCTTGTCCACAACCAATGGAGGATCACTAGGTTCAGTAAATTCAGCCGTAGGTGATCTTGCATCTCTGGTAGCAGGTTAATGTTCACCATCAACAAGAAATCCTGTCACTTTTGCACGATATCTCTTGATGGCCTTACCTCCAGGCACTACCACTTTAGCCTCATGGAAAAGTCTGCACAAGGGAATTTGGCATTGTCTCATTCCTTCATTAAGCTTCCAAAATAATCAACAGTGGTTCTTAGACTCAACTTGGGTGCATCCACAGAGTACTACATCTGGAACCATGGGTTTCCAAACTGATAAAACCACCTCCATTGTTCTAGTTTGTCTGCAATTAAGCGACACTTTTAAAGGTTTCCCTTCATAACTCTATTTGGTCCCAATTCAATGTCATATAAATTTTACCTTTTTGGAAACTTAGGATTTTGAATGAGGCAATAAAGGTAGTAAGGAATAATAAATGAAAGACAAAATTGAGAAAAATGGAAATGGTTTGGGTATGTGCAGGATCATGGTGAGCCAAAAAGTGGCAATACTATGGGTATTTGTAGGGTATGTGGCTGATGGCTTTTTTTTACCCAAAATTGATGAAACGAAAAGGGTTTTTAAAGGAGATTCTCACCTTTCCACTAATATAAATTATGCTTTAATTAGAATTTAATAAATAATTATTATTCATTTTCTATTAGAATTACAACTAAAGTCCTGATTGATAGGCTAATTGAAAAACATTTATAACTTTCAGACAGTATCAAATTTTTTGAATCCGAAACATGTGTCACATTCTATGCTTGACATACTATAGGATTAAAAACGAAAAATTAAAATTTCTTGAATTTTTACTACATGTTAAGGGTAGTCGAGACACTCCCCGAGTTTTATATTTTTTAATTTGTAATAAAAAACATAATTAATTATTATGAATTTAAAATTACAAAAAAAATATGCATCACATTCGGTGTGGAGTCCTCTACTTATATATAAAATATTATAAAAAATAACTATCATTTTGTATGGTTAGGGTAGTTAGATGAAACACCTGCTTATTTTTCTCTGAAATTTAAATCTCTGCATTGAAATTTCAAATTTTCGCAAATAGATTTTATTTATTTTTTAAATAAACCTGGCGTAGTTTAGAAACTGCATTCAATTTTCTAAATTCTATTCGACATATTTTGAAATAATATGGATAACTTATTCAAATTTTACGTCAAGATGCCTAACACTGATTTTTTTGAATTTTTTGCCACTTAAGGGCCTGTTTTCTCCATGATGATCCTACACATAGCTGTTTGGTGTCATCTCACACATGTGAGCCATCATCTTACTCTATCATTCAAATTAGCTCAATTTAAATTTTGCTGACATGGACCAACATGGACTAACATGTGGACATGCTATTCACCCCCCAACCTAAATTTGAGCATGTTTCCTCACATATGAGGTGGTAATGATGATTTGATAGGGCAGGGGATAATGACATGGTATGGAGAACATCTACATTAATGTAAAATAATTAAATAAGTGTACTAAAAGATAATTAAGATGTAACAAATTGATGTGCACGTACTTGAATTCTTGGAATGTTTGTTGCAAATCATATTTAGAAAGTATCAGTCATCTTTTAAGAAGTTAGTTGAGAAATTAATGAAAGTGGAGATGGAATGAAATGAAGTTATGGTGAAGTGATGGAAGAGAGAGAAAGGTGGAGATGGATTGGTGGATGGGTGGATTAATGAAGAAGTGGACTCCCACAAAATTGGAGGTCTTTATTATGAAGTGGTTGCATTTGTACTAGATTAATTAGAAGGAGGTACACTAGGCCCACTTCCTTTGGCTACAGAAAGTTTGGAGGCTGGGTGCTGGTTAAATTGTTGCATTAACTCTTCCTTGGACGTTGGCTTGTGATACATCCTTAAGCGGTGACCGTTGACTAGAAGTTTAAATCTACCAGGGTCAATGGTGGTGAGTTCTACAGCTTTGTTGGGAAAGACTTCTGCAACTTTGTCCGGTCCCAACCATCTAGTCTGCAATTTTCCTACATTATCTTGACACCTTGAGTCATAAAGGAGTGCCTAGTCACCAGGTTGAAACTTCTTGTCCTTTATGTACTTATCATGCCATTTGATCCTTTGATTCTGCACTACCTCAATGTGATCCAAGGTTTTCTTCCTCATTTCATCCAAATTATTCAATTGCATAATTATTTCCTTTTGTGCCTCAGAGATATCCATCCCTAAGTCTAGTGCAATCTTAAGAGTTTGATGCTCAAATTCAATAGGCATCATAGTTTTCTTCCCAAATAGTAATTCAAAAGGAGTGAAGCTTGTGGTTGTTTTCTAGGTGGTCCTATAGGCCCGAACAGCTTCTAGTAGCCTGCTTTCCCAATCCTTCCTATGGATGGCCATTTTTTTGGTCAGAATGGCTTCAATTTGCCTATTGGTCAACTCAAATTGGCCATTGGCTTAAGGGTGATAAGGAGTAGACTTCGCGTGCCTCACATTATTTTCATTAACTAGTTCTGGAACAAGGTTTGATGTAAATTGAGCCCCTTGATCAGTCACTATCTCCCTTGGAACTCCATAACGAGTGAAAATTTTCTCATAAAAAAATTATGCAACCTTATTATCTCTTGCATGCTTCAATGCTTTAATTTCCACCCACTTGGTCACATAATCAGTGAAAACCAAGATATAGGATTTACCATGTGATGGAGGATCAATGGGTCCTACAAAATCCAATCCCCATTTATCAAATGTAGTGATTACTACCCAGGGGTAAAGAGGCATCTCATCAGACTTTGTTGGTCGGCCCATCCTCTGGAATCTATCACACTTCCTTGTATATTTCCCTACATCCTTGTGGAGTGTGGGCTAGTAATATCCTATGTTCATAATCTTCATTGTTGTCCTTTTGGCTGCAAAATTTCCTCCACATGGTTCATTGTGGCATGCATGCAATATATCATATGCCTCATCTTCCCTCACACATTTCCTCATGACATGGTCTGGTCTAGTGTAGAACAAACATCCTACAATCCATAAGAAAGGAAAAGTTTTCTCAATGATCACCCTTCTCTCTTTTGGAGAGAAATTAGGAGGAATCCTCCCTATGACTAGATAATTAGCTATGTCAGCATACCAAGGTGTATGCACACAGATGGAAAACAAATTTTCATTGGGGAAAGAGTCATCAATGACTTGATTATCCTCTAATGTAGTCAGCATTGAGAGAAAGTCTTCTACAACATTTTCCTTCCCTAGTTTATCAACAATGGTTATGTCAAACTCCTACATCAACAATAACCATCTTGCTAGCCTATCTAAAATCTGATATTATTCATGAGGTACCTAATCATTGCATGGCCTGTGTGCACAAAGACCTAATAGCCTATTATGTAGTGCCTGAATTTGTTAAGGGCATAGATCACTTCCAACATTTCTTTTTTTGTCACTGTATAATTGAATTCAGCTTCTTGCAAGTTCTTGCTGACAAAATAAATAACATTCTCAATTATTCCTTTATATCCCAAGACTACTCCTATAGCATAGTTTGATACATCTATATGAATATGAAAGGGAAGCTCCCAATTGGGACCTTTGAGTACAAGAGCATGGGTTAAAGTTGCTTTCAATTTAGAGAATGCCCTGTCACAGTCCTCTAACCATTGAAACTCAACATCTTTAGTTAGGAAATTGTACAATGGTGCTTCCATTTTGTTGAAATCCTTGATGAAACACCTATAGTAGCCTACATGTCCCAAGAAACTTTTGGCATCTTTTTTCTTTGCAGGTATAGGTAGATTGGTGATCACCTCAATATTAGCAGGATCTACTTGAATTCCTTTGTGAGAGATGTAGTGGCGAAGGACTAAACCTTCTTGCATTATCATGAAGCATTTCTCACTATTTAAAGATAGATTATATTCTTCACATCTCTGTAAGACTCTCCTAAGATTTTCCAATGCTTCATTAAAATCGGCACCATAGGTAGTAAAATCATCCATACAAATCTTCATGCAATCATGTGAGATATCTGAAAATATGTTAATGATTTCCCTCTGAAAAGTTGCAGGTGCATTGCATAAGCCAAATGGAAGTACTAAGTATGCATAAGTCCCCCATGGACAAGTAAAGGTGGTCTTCTCTTGATCCTCGAGTGCAATTTGTATCTAGTTATAGCCACTAAATCCATCTAGAAAAGAAAAATATCACTTGCCTGCAAGGGAATCCAGTACCTGATCTATGAACGGAAGGGGAAAATGATCCTTTTCAGTTTAAAAGTTGAGCTACATACCCTACACATACCCATCATATTGCCACTTTTGGCCTATCATAATCCTAGGTAAAAACACAAAGTTGTGTCACACTTTTAGCCAACTTATCAACACAATTGAATTTAAGTATTTCCAACTAAAAATCAATTTTGGTCAAACATATGATCTAGTAAGATTCATTCTACCTAAGTTAGATACTTCCACAACTTTTTCAACTAAATTGTTGGCTAAAAATATATGGAGCACCACTTTGAATCCAATTTACCAAAAAAATAAAATTATTTGAAAAACTTGAAGTTTCAATAACTCCTACTAATGTAAAAAACATTTTCTTAAAAATATAAAAAATACCCTTTTGTAGATCCATAAGTGTAGTTTTCAAAAATATATTTATTTTAATAGTTTAATTATTATTTATATTTTATTTTTTGTTTTTAATAAAAGTAGGTTATCAACATAAAATATTAGGTTGATTACCATGCCAAGGAAAAATACTAAAACTTATTAAAAAAAATTGAAAAAAATACAATGCACTAAATAAAATAATCTATTTCAAGATGGTACATTTTTTTCCATTTTAGATAAATATTTAATATGAAAGTTGACGTCTAATGGAAACAACTATTTTTGAATTCACACACATTTTAATATTTATTTAAAAATATATATTTATAAAAATTGGAAAAAAAAAATCCATGCACTAAAGTCTCAAGTTATAAAAACACAAAAAAAAATTGAAAGAAAAAAAAATTACTATAAAAAAGTTTGATGTCCCATTCAACTTCATTTTTTCAACATTTCATCAACAACTAAATTATAGTGTTAATTTATTAAAAACTAGTTTAAATAATATTTTAATTTTTTTTAAAATATAAAAGCATAAAATATACTAAAAAATATATATTTTACTAGTTTACATCATTTCAAAATTAAAAACATATATGCCACTTTTTAATCATTAAAGTTTAAAAGTTGGATCAGTGTTGGTTGTTTCCTTTATAAAGTGTGACACAACTTTGTGCTTTTACCCTCCTACACATCCCTTTTGTAAAAATTTATGTTGGAAAACCCAAGGTGTTAAGAAACAAGCAACCTAAATAGTGTTGTAAAACCCTCTGCAACCCAATTGATTAGTACCACTCACCTCGATTTGTTCAATTTCCTCCTACAACTCCTCCTTGTGCACTACAACCTTCAGCTTTCAACATGCAAATAGAAAACATAGAGTGTTTCCACCTTCTTTCTCCAAATTGAAAATGCACACATTAGTTTGCCTCCAATTTCCATGCTAACAAAAAGCTTTGAAAATGATAACTTCTCATGCAAGCCATTGAGCCAAGTTTTATCAACCAACAGGAGGTGGGAAAATCAACCAAATGAGTCGTTATCTCCTCACTACCATTTCCATAATGTTTGCTCATGTCTGTTGGTTTTGTCACTTTTATCCCCCATTTGGTGGGCCCTGCACTATGTTGTCTCATCATGTTATGTATCTTTCGATGTATGTACATAGGTGTGTCCTTTCAGCATAAGCATTTGCACAATTGACAACACATTGTGTTTCTAAAGCTCCAAAATGGGAAATAAGAAAAACTCATATTTGTAAAGAGGCTTCTACATTACAAAACACATTGTGTTTATAAAAAAATTGTACTATGTTTATAGAACAACAATTCCATTACAAAATTTGGGAAGCCTAATGGTCATTTATGTGTTATTATGGCCTCGCCTTTGTAGCTTGTATGGTATATTATATTGAGTAAAACCAATTACAATAACAATGTTCCTTAATCACAACCTTATGAAACCTAAGTATCCAACGATGCTTCACAAATGAACAAAGTTACATGATTTAAATGGAGAAATACTCTAATGTAAAATGATAAATATTATGTTCTTTTGTAAACATATCTGATTTAATTACAAAGAATCCAAAGGTTCCTTTTCTATTTTGGGAGATAAATCATCTTAAAATTAACACAAATCAATTATAAGAAGGATAATTAAAAGGATGAAGTATCACCCTTCACTGATACTTTAAGCATTTCTCGTGCAACACTCACACTTCAAGGAGGAAACATGATTCAAGTAAAATTTTGGGGGGTAAAATTACAAAGCTATGTCACACTCTTAGCCAACTTATCAACACAAGTGAAAAATATATTTTGGTCAAAAATATGATCTTATGAGATTCATTCTAGCTAAGTTAGATATATCCACAACTTTTCAACTAAAATTGTTGGCTAAACGAATATGTAGCACCACTTTGAGACCAATTTACCCAAAAAAAAAAGATTTATTTGGAAAAATTGGTGTTTTAACAATTTCTACTTATGTAAATAATATTTATTTTAAAGTATAAAAATACCCTTTTATGGATCCATAAGTCTAGTTTTCAAAATTATATATTTTAATAATTAAATTATTATTTATATTTTTCTTTTTATTTTTACTAAAAATAGGCTATCAGCAAAAACTATTAGGTTGATTACCATGACAAGGACAAATAGTAAAAATTATTTTTAAAATTTGAAAAATTATAATGCACTAGATAAAAGAATCTTTATCAAGAGGGTATAATTTAATTTTCCATTTTAGATAAATAGATAATATTAAATTTGGCATCGAATGGAAATAGCTATGTTTTAATATGTGCACATTTTAATATTTATTTAAAAGTATATATTTATCAAAATTGGAAAAAAATATATCCATGCACTAAAGTTTCAAGTTATAAATACACACAAAAAAATTGAAGGAGAAAAAGTAAAAATTAGTATATAAAGGTTGACGTCTCATGTGACTTCATTTTTTAGCATTTTTTCAACAACTAAATTATAGTGTCAATTTATAAAAACTATATTTTAATATTTTATTTTTTTTTAAATAAAATAAAAGCATAAAATATACTAAAAAATTAATATTTCATTATTTTACATCATTTCAAAATTCAAAAAATATGTCACTCTTTTAGTGATTCAAGTTTAAAAGTTGGATTAGTGTTGGTCGTTTCCTTTAAAAAGTGTGACACAACTTTGAAATTTTATCCTGGGATATAATACGCACATAATAATGTAAATTTAAATTAAACTGCAAATTGTTCGCATTCCCCACACTAAGCATCTCATCTATATATAAATCAGAACTTCTAAATGCAAAACAAATCTTGGAAATTTAAATGTCTAGTAAACATGCAATTCAAGCTATGATAGCTAGAATCACTTGTATTTACTGCAGAAGCTCCACATCTCTTGAAGCGTCCTTCTAAATCCACTTTCCCTTGTTTTGTTCAATTTTTTTTCCTCACCTATATCAACCACTTGGAAGAAAGACAAGTGTTAGAAATAGATTAAATTGGAAAACTAAAGATATTTGGTGCTACAAAGAAATCACTTTATTCCAAAGTTCACCAATATTGGATTATATGTTGTGCTAGTTGCAACATGCTAGCTTGTACAGACAATAAAAAAACTTATTAAATTGTAAAATGGGAATTTAATTTCCAATTTAGCCTATCGCTAACACTAGTAATATATATCAACAATTATATCTCACATTTTTCCATTTTTTTGGAACTATGAAGCACTAAAAATTCATTTGGATATATGAAAAATACATCTCTCTTGGCATATGAAATAGGTTGTAACTTGCATAATCAATAAGGGCAGGCAAGATAGACAACAAAGATACCACGTACCACTATCAAACTTCTGTTTATATCATTACTTATACAGATAACTACAAAATTACAGATTATTGCAAGAAAAATTGGTTGCAAATCATAGTGTGCATTGGTTATGCAAGAATAAAGGTTGAGAAGTCAATGAAAACCTTGGTGATCACCTTGATTGACCAAAAAATAGTAGGTAATCTCGGATTGATAAAAAATTAGCAAGTGATCACATTGGTTAAATACGATAATGCATAAAATAATTATAGGTTGGAAAAAACTTTGTGTTTCATTCTCCATGCTCGAACCTAAAGGGTGAAGATCACATGGAGGAGTTATAGGTGGGGAATACACAAAACATACCAAATTGAGGAGAGGGGTGACTAAGCAATTGGGTTGCTACTTGTAAAGTTTTTTAGAACAGTATGTGGGTTGTAGGTTTTATAACACCCAGTGGTTTCCAACCTAGAATTTTAGAAAATAGTATGAATGTAATCAAAACCTTTTCTAATCAATGTAGTAACAACCCAATTGGTTTGTCACCCCTTGACTTGATTTGATTAGTCACCTAGTGTTTTCCAATATGCAGTTATATATAGAGAGTAAGAATGTAATGAAATTTTTTTGTTTAATTTACACAGTAAGAATGTAATAGGACCTGACTAATCTCCCAACAAAATGCACCTATGTACATACAAAAATGCATAAAACCATACATAACAACATACATAGAAACATACATAACATGACGAGATGGCATAATTTGGGGCCTGCCAGACAAGGGATAAAAGTGATGAAACTGACGGACAAGAGCAAGCATTAGGGAAATGGTAGCAAGGATATAATGGCATCATCAGGGAAATTTTCCCATCTCTTGTCAGCCAATAAAACTAGACCTCATGGCTTGTGTGAGCACAAGGAGGAGTTGCAAGTGGGGAATACAAAAAATATACCACATTGAAGTGAGGGGTGAATAAGCAATTAGGTTGCTACTTGTAAAGGGTTTTAGAATGGTATGTGGGTTGAAGGTTTTATAACACCCACTATTTTCCAACTTGGAATTTTAGAAAATAGTATGAATGTAATCAAAACCTTTTTTGATTAACACAGTAACAACCCAATTGGTTTGTCACCCCTCACCTCAATTTCATTAGACACCCAGTGTTTTTGAACATGCAGTTATATATAGAATGTATGAACGTAATGAAATAATAATAATTAGTACACATTAAGAATGTAATGAAGTTCACCTACAAATATGAAAACCACATTGAATGACATAGATAAAAGATAATGTATTGAGTGAAGAGATTCTCAGTGATGTTGACAAGTTGAGGAAGGTGCATGTGCAGTATTCACAATGGAAAAATGGTAACACTGAGCTCGAGAAGCAGGTAGTAGAAAGTATGTAATTGAAAATAAATCTACTCTAAAAACACTTGAAAAAAACCAAACCAAAGTGAGTGAGATAGATAATGTATTGACTGAAGAGATTTCCCCTCCTCTTTAGAAGTTGATGAAGAAGCATGTGCACTATGTGAAATGGGAAAATGGCAATAGAGAACTAGAGGCAACAGGTACTAGAATGCATGCAATGAAAAAGGAATCTTCTCTAAAAACACTTGAAAAGAAGTAGAGCAAAGTGAATGAGATACATAATGTATTGACTAAAGAGATCCTACACGCTCTTGAGAAGTCAAGGAAGGTGCATGCGCAGTATAAGAAAAGGGAAAATACCAATGCACAAGTGGACAAATAGAAGAGGTTTTGTATTGCACAACAATTTGTCTAGGCGCAAAGAAATTGAGAGATGCTTCTATGGATGGAGTTTAACAAGTAAAGTCTATCATGAATAACTTCTACAACATAGTATATTTTCCACTATGAACTGTAATAACTATTTTTTCTATTAGTTCTAAAGCTTCACGAGTCTCACTTTCCAGAGTAATAACTTGTAATTTTCTTGTGACATATTCCATGAAATTCTCTTGTCTATCAAAAAAAATTCTCAAACTTCCATAACTTATCCTTTTCAAAAACAGTACATAGGAATTTGAATATTCTTGCTTTTGAAATAACTTTTAATACATTCTACTCAATTATCACCATAACTTGGCTAACTCCACTTTCCTCATTTCAATTGAATAAGATAGAAGAGGAGTTAGCCAAACTGTAGTGAACATTTATTAGAAGTGCATTAAAATTTGTGCTTCAAGAGGAAGATTATTCAAATTACTTTTTTACTCTCTCTAAAAAGGATAATAATGTTAGGGAAGTTCTTGAAAAATATTTCATGGACAAGACAACTTAGGTGCTCTATGTCCCAACAAAATTACAAGTTATTAGTTTCACAAAATTAAATTTAGACAACATGAGTCTAATGAAAACCTTTAGTTTTTTAGAAAATAATAATATAGTGAAGTCAATTTACGTTCACAATTTAAAGCAACTCTTTCTTACACTAAAAGTTGCATTTCAATTTCCTCATATGATTTAAAAAAAATGCAAAATATAATTTAGAACAAAGAAAAAGCTTGCACTAAACTAACTAACATGGGGCGCCAGTGTGTTTTCCAACACTAGATACAATATATATGTTTCCAACATATAAAATGCTCAAAAAAAACTAACACACACAAGATAGTGTGTTTTCTAAATTAAATTTTTTTAGCCCAAAAAAATTGAACAAATATTTTCATAATGAAATAATTGGCATGGCCTAGTGTGTTTTCCAACATTCCAAATAATGTGATCATTTTTTTTTCCAATCAGATGAGAAAAGGGAAATTCCATATTTACGTCACCAAAGAGTTGTTCTAAAATATGAAGGTGGAATTCATTACATTTTTGGAGCATATGAAACAAAAAAAAATTATGAGGGAATAACTGAGAGGAGACAGTGTGTTTTCCAACACTGTAAATAATATGAGCATTTTATTTGTTCCAATCAAATGAAGAAAGTGAAATGCCATTTTAACTATAGCAAAGAGTTGTTTAAAAATTTGAAAGTGGAGTTCATTACATTCTTGTTCATAATGAAACAAAACTTTTCATAATGAACTAACTAGCATGACACGTTGTGTTCTCAAACATTGCAAATAATGTGAGCATTTTATTTGTTCCAATCAGATGAAAAAAGGGAAATACCATATTTAAGTCACCAAAGAGTTGTTTTAAAATATGAAGGTGGACTTCATTACAATTTTGGAGCATACGAAACAAAAACTTTTCTTGAGGGAATAACTAAGAGCAGACAGTGTGTTTTCCAACACTACAAATAATGCAAGCATTTTATTTATTCCAATTAGATGAAGAAAGTGTAATGACGTTTCGACTATAGCAAAGAGTTGTTCAAAATTTTGAAAGTGGACTTCATTACATTGTTGGAGTATAATGAAGCAAAACTTTTCATAACGAACTAACTGACATGGGATAGTGTGTTTTCAAACACTACAAATAATGTGAGCATTTTATTTGTTCCAATCATGTGAAAAAGGGGAAATATCATATTTATGTCACCAAAGACTTGTTCTAAAATATGGAGGTGTACTTCATTACATTTTTGGAGCATACGAAACAAAAACTTTTCATGAGGGAATAACTAAGAGGAGACAGTGTGTTTTCCAACACTGCAAACAATGCGAGCATCTTATTTGGTCCAATCAGATGATGAAAGTGAAATGTCATTTTGACTGTACCAAAGAGTTGTTCAAAAATTTGAAAGTGGACTTCATTACATTCTTGGTTGTAATGAAACATAAACTTTTCATGAGGGAATAAATAAGAGGAGACATTGTGTTTTCCAACACTACAAATAATGTGAGCATTATTTTTGTTCTAATTAGATGAAGGAACTGCAATGTCATTTTGACTGTATCAAAGAGTTGTTCAAAAATTTGAAAGTGGTCTTCATTACATTCTTGGAGCGTAATGAAACAAAAAATTTCATAACGAACTAACTGACATGGGACATTATGTTTTCCAACATTACAAATAATGAAAGCATTTTATTTATTCCAATCAGATGAAAAAAGGGAAATGTCACAATTACGTCACCAAAGAGTTGTTCTAAAATACGAAGGTGGACTTCATTATATTCTTGGAGCCTAGTGGTATGCATGATATTTATGTTTATTTTGTTTAAGATTCGGTAACTGTTACAGATTTGTAAAGTTTTGCATTATCCTCCTCTCAAGATTAGTGTAGGAAGTTGTTCCACTACCTTAGCTTCCTTACAAGTTTGTTTTCCAATAATGCAAATAATGCAAGAATTTTATTTTTACTGTCAATGGGAAAATGGCAATGCAGGATCAGAGGTAGTAGATACTAGAATGCATGGAATGAAAAATGAATCTTCTATGAAAAAACTTGCAAAGAAGTAGAGCAGAGTGACTAAGATGGATAATGTATTGACTAAAGAGATCCTTCATGCTCTTGAGAAGTCAAAGAAAGTGGTCCATGTGCAATATATGGAATGGGCACATGGCAATGCACAAGTGGACAAAATGAAGAGGTTTTGTATTGCACAATAATTTTTGTAGGCAAAGAAAGTGAGAGGTGATGCTATGGGTGGAGTTACACAAGTAAATTCATAGATTCTTGAACAAAGGAATTCCACAAAATAAATAGAATTGGAAATGGATGAAAAGAAGGTAGAGGTCTAGGAAAGACTTATGTGAATACTAGGGAGGTGTTAACATGTAAGAGTAGCAGGGTTGAGGAAAAATGTATGGATGGTCAACTTGCAGATACAAAAGCACGAGTTACAAGTGGTGAAACGGAAGCAACACAACACAAGACTACAATTAACTAGTTAGAAGAGTAATTAAGAGATAGGAAGAGGATTTTATTTTCAAAAGAAAAGGAGATTAATTAATGTTGTTGAGAGCTATTCTGAGATTAGAAAATGAGCATTTGCAAGAATCTGAAGGTGTTCAAAAGTTGAAGTCTAATATCATGCACCTCAAGGCTCAATTACTAAATGTTGAACTTACTGATAATGATCCTATAAGGCATATTGAAACATCAAAAGTACAACATGGTGTTGCACAACTTATAAAAGTATAAATTACATGAATGGTAAATATTGAAGGCACCTTTCATTACACTCCTACTGTGTACTGCGAGCTCAGAAGGGAGTTGCAGGGATTCAGAGGCCGAAGTAGAGAAAAATTCCATTCAATTAGTCACAGTGCCTACTAGCTCATTCCCTATTCTTGTCACATGTGTTATGGTATAGAGAATGATTGCTCTACTTCGGCCTTTGAACCCCTACCACTCCTTTCCAAGCTCACATGAATGTAGACAGAGTGTTTTCCAAAACTGCAAACAATGTGAGCATTTTATCTATTCCAATCAAATGAAAAAAGGGAAATGCCATTTTGAGTGTATAAAAGAGTTGTTCTAAAAATTGAAAGTGGACTTCAATATATTTTTGGAGCATATGAAACAAAAACTTTTCATGAGAAAACAACTAAGATGAGATAGTGTGTTTTCCAACACTGCGAACAATGTGAGCATTTTATCTGTTCTAATCAGATGAAAAAAGGGAAATTCCATTTTCAGTGTACCAAAGAGTTGTTCTAAAAATTGAAGGTGGACTTCATTACATTTTTGGAGCATACTTTTCACGAGGTAGTAACTAAGAGGAGACTGTGTCTTTTCTAGCACTATAAACAATGTGAGCATTTTATCTGTTCCAATCATATGAAAAAAGGGAAATGTCATTTTGAGAGTATGAAAGAGTTGTTCTAAAATTTGAAGGTGGACTTCCTTACATTTTGGGATCATACGAAACAAAAACTTTTCATGAGGAAACAACTGAGATGAGACAGTGTGTTTTCCAACACTGTGAACAATGTATAACAACACTATAGGTTGCAGGTTTCATAATGCCTACTATTTTCTAATTTCATTACATTCATACTATCTAATTCACAAAAGGTTCTCAAGACAATCAAAAAACATACCAAATTAAGGTGAGGTGTGACTTAGCATTTGGGTTGTTACTTGTAAAGGGTTTTAAAATAGTATGTGAGTTGTGGGTTTTATAACACTCAGTGTTTTCCAACCTAGGATTTTATAGAATAGTATGAATGTCTTGAAAAGCTTTTGTTATTTAGACAGTAAGAATTTAATGAAAAGAAACTTCAAAATTTATAACAAGTCTTACACAAAGTAAAAATTGCATTTCAATTTCTTGATATGATCCAAATATACATGCACAGTATGATTGCAGGTTAGAAAACATGGTGGGAGGTGAGTACATAATTTATGAAACCTCCAACCCACACAATGTTTTAAAACCCTCTACACATTGAATGCAAATGAAAACCCTTGTTTTCCTGTCAGTGAAAACCTATCTTCGCAACGAATAACCATTCAATTTTTCACAGTGCCTAGGTAGAATGGCAAACATGGCATATATTTCTAGCAGATATACATACCTACTAGCTAGCTTCCTGTGCTTGTGACATGCGTTATGGTAGGAGAGAATGTTTGCTCTACTTTAGACTTCGAACCCCTCCAAACCTTGCAACCATCAAAATGAGAATGTGAAAATTGGCGACATTATGGGCTTTATGTGGTTTTCAAAATATATCATTTCATTGCAAAACCACATTACGTTTTCCAACCTGGTTATATATTCAGCATGGTTTCTAGTTTCTCTAAGCATTCAATTATTTCACTCATATTTCCAATGGGTTATCAGTTATTTCATTCGGCTTTCTCTTAAAGTTTTGTATTGTGAGAACATTCAAATGGAAAAATTTCAAAACTAGTAGATGGGGCGAAACCAAAATTTTAAAACCCTCAACACAAAAACAAAAACACGCAAACAAATTTGCATTTCAAATGAAAATCCCTTTCCCCAAGGAAAACCCTTTGTTTTCCCGTCAATGAAAACCCATGTTCAAAATGAATAGTTGTTCATTTCTTCATAGTTCCTAGGTAGATTGGCAAATTGGCATATATTTCTAGCAGATATACATACTTGCTAGCTAGCTAGTTGTGTGCGCTTGTCAAATGTGTTTTGGTGTGGAGAGTGGCTACTCTGCTTCGACCTCCAAACACCTACAACTCCTTTCCACGCTTTCTAGCAACCTCCAAAATGTGAATGTCAAAAATACTAGCCAAAATAGCGATGGTTTGGGTTTTTTTCTATTTCCAAATTATGATTTCAAATGGCCACGTTTTGGGCTTTTTGTCCATTCCAAAATATGATTTTGAAAACCCGCCAGCGCTGCCATGTTTTCTCGGTGACAAGCCAGGTGACCGCACATGCCTAAGCATCTATCTGACAACATAGTATGTCAAGTCTTTCCATCGGTGGTTTTGACCATTCGTCAAGTCTTTCCGTCAAAACGTTTTGTCCAACACATGGGATGGGAGATGGGTGTTATGATATAATGTTACATACATAGGTGTTTTTTTGTCGGGAGTTTAGCTTTCTCCCTCCCTTCACAAGGGAACGGTTTACTGTTGCTACTTACAGCTGCCCATTTCCCTCGCCTTCAACTTGATGACTTACCCGTGACTTTTTTTCCCGACTAAGTCAATAATGCCATTGTCGTTGGTCAAAGTTACCCAATTACTGCAATCCTGCGCATATATGTTTAATTACGTTTGAGGCCTTTGTGAACGCAGAAGAAGATGAGGGCCAAGTCTTCCTTCCCCAAACTTTGCAAAGGAACAATGTTTCTTCCTTTGCTCTTTCTGATGATTTTGCCTTTAGTCCTCTGTGAATATCGATGGTCTATCTGCGATAATAGCTCAACTTACACAGAGGGCAGTACATATTCCACAAACTTAAATCAAGTTCTAAATGATTTGTCTCGTAATGCACCTCAAAGTTCAGGGTTTAACACCTCTTCCCGTGGCCAATCTCCCAATGAAGTCTATGGGCTGCTACAGTGTATGGGTAATATAACAGCAGCGAAATGCTCAAATTGTGCAAAGGAAGCAAATAACACTATTCAAGAAGTTTGTACCAACGACATAGGTGGGCGAGTGTGGATAGATTACTGCTTCTTGCGCTATGGCAACTCCAATTTCATTTCAACATTAGATACTGACTTTTTTTTCTTGGAGAACGTGAATAGTGTGACAAGAAATACGCAGGATTTCAAGTCCACGACCTTTGATCTTCTTTCCAATTTGTCTGATAAAGCTTACATCCCCGAGAATAAGCTATTTGCTGTCGGAACAGTCAATTATTCGACTTTGGGTAAGATATATGGTCTAGTTCAGTGCTGGAGAGACATATCCATCAAGGATTGTAGATCATGTTTGTTTCAAGCAAGGCAACAGTTGGAGCAGTGCTGTTCTTCAAGCCAAGGAGGTCAGGCTATGTCAGGAAGCTGCACAGTGAGATATGAGATATACCCTTTTGTTGAATTTGGAGAGCCATCGCCCTCGCCTGAGGCTTCACCACCATCTCCAACAACCTCCACACCCAGATCTCCGCCGGTAGCCCACGGTCCTGCTAAGCCAACTTCCCAGGCGAAATCAAGTACTATCTCTGGCCACCTAATTTTATGTTTTCCTCAATTATTCTATTGAATATGTTTGTTAGATATTGTTGTTTAAAAAGATTCCGATCTCTTCAATTTCTTTAAATAACAATAAAGATTTGTCCCGCAGAAAAATCCTCAAAAACATTACCGATAATACTGGGGCTTGCCGTAGGCATGGTTCTGGTGATATTCATTTGTTTAATCGCTATGAGAAAAAGAGTAAAATCTGCCATTTTGGGGAGGCCATTAATTCCATCTACCCATTACGAAGGTGTTCCTTCCGATTTTAATCTCTGGTTCTTGGTTTTAATGTAACTTTTGATCCTCTTAAATCTTACCCGCTTTTATGATTCTACAGAGATGCATGGATTTTCTCCTCAATCCGGTTTACTTCAACAGGAACAACCTTTTGTCTTCAGCTTAGAAGAACTTGCAAAAGCTACTGAAAATTTCCATGACGATAATAAACTTGGAGAGGGGGGTTTTGGTGCGGTATACAAGGTGGGACTATACTATATTCTTGAACTGAAGAAATACTGTTCACATGGACCAGGAAGTCTGCTTGAATGGACATGGAGAGCTCTAATTCTGTTTTAATCTTTCAGGGAGAAACTAAGGACGGAAAGCAAATAGCAGTGAAAAAATTGTCTGCAAAGTCTAAACAAGGTAAGGAAGAATTTATGAACGAAGTGAAGCTAATATCCAATGTTCAGCACCGAAATCTTGTGAAGCTGTTTGGATGTTGCGCTGAGGGAGATGAAAGGTTGCTTGTTTATGAGTATTTGCCCAACAAGAGCCTTAATACCTTTCTTTTCGGTAATTTGCATTTGGATTTTTATTTGCTCTTTAGTATTGTAACTCTTGTTTGAAAAAGATGAGAACGTTTTAGAATTGGGGTTGCAGATCCAGAAAAGCGTAGACAGCTGGATTGGGAAAAGCGTTTTAACATTATTATTGGAATTGCCCGTGGCCTTCTTTATCTGCACGAGGATTCACAGATGAAAATTATTCACAGAGATATTAAAGCAAATAATATTTTGCTTGATGAAAAACTCAATCCAAAGATTGCTGACTTTGGCCTCGCTAAATTTTTTGCTGAGGATGAAACGCATGTACAAACACGAGTTGCAGGCACATAGTAAGTATTATGAGATGTTCTGTGTAGCATTTCAGATTTAAATTGATGATAGTTAAGCTTTTGTAGATGCAGCCGATAGGTTTTCTAAATGAGTAAACGTTGATGTGGTGCTCACTGCAGTGGTTACATGGCTCCAGAGTATGCAATGCTAGGGAAGCTTTCTGTTAAAGCCGACGTTTATAGCTTTGGAGTGCTACTGCTTGAGATTGTCAGTGGAAGGAAAAACACAGAGAGCCATTTAGCCCATGGGATACAAAACTTATTAGAATGGGTAGTGATCTCAGTTTCCTATTTTCATTCTCTTTGGTGATGTTTTTACCCCAATTTACTGAATTGATAACGTATGATGTAGGCCTGGAGACTTTACAAAGGGGGAAATATTCTGAGTATAGTAGATTCAAGCTGATGCAACACTTCGTCCCCCCATCTCTAATGTTATTATGATGATCTCTACCAGTTCAGCAACGCTACCAAACCTAACAAAGCCTGCTTTCGTAAGTAGTAGCGAGAGCCATGCGTCAAAATTAAGATCAAATTCAAGCTCAGGGGTTGAGGAAGCTGAGGAGGGAACGGCATCGTAGACATTTGAGACGATAACATCATCTGCACCAAGTGTTCCTTCAGTAAATGAAACCTCGCTCAGTGAAATTAATCCAAGGTGAGCTGAGGAACACTGGGACGGGGTATTCTATACGGAAATGAAGCCCTGCCTCCGTTCGCATTCTTCTGAGTAGTCAATACTCAGTTATCACTCCCTGTATTTACCTATGCTCAAATATGCTAACTGTGTAAGGTGTAAATTCATTAGCAGGGGTTTTGGATTGCACGCACACCGTTGCGTGCGAGAGTTATTTCAGTTTATGTTCTGAAGGGTTTGGTATAGGTATATTCATAAGGTTTAGTAGGACTAGCTTATTAAATTGTGGTCGTGGTCGTGTGGGTTTCTTTAAGGAAAATAATAAAGTCTGTGTATTTTAAAAAAAAAAAAAAAATTTATCTACAGGTTTTTTTGGTTGTGTGATATGGGAGTATGAGTTTATGTTGATTCAGTATAGTTATCTATTTTGTCAAAATCATATGAGACAAGATGGGGTCTCGTTACTTGCATCACACTTTTAAGAGTTTAAATCTTTGTAGATGGAATAATTAAGGAATATGTCATCAACCTCAACAATAGTGCTCAACTAATTGAGTGACAATCTTTTGATAAACCCGTGTAATTTTTATGACATTTTATTAAAGAAATAAAATACTTCAAACTTTTGAGATTATGCTTCTAATGAAAATAAATACTTTTCACTACAATTTTATTTAGGATAACTATCTAATATTAATTAATTTAAGAATTTTAATATCTAGATTGAATTAATAATACAATATACTAATTAATATAGAAAGCAATTAAATAGAATTATAGTATTTAATATGAAAGTGTTATGATAGATGTGAACATTAGTTTATTATGATATTAGAAAATTAGGCATTGTTAAATGATAAATTAGAATTAAAAAATTGTTGTAATTTTTTTGGTTGAGATTTACATTTATAATTTTGAATTTGATGTTTTTAAAAATGAAATTAATGTGTGAAATTAAATCTATTCCTCATGAATCTAATTTGACTAAAATTTAATAATTAAAATATGACTATTTCACCTTGTTGTACCAATGTTTGAAGTTGGGTGGCGTTAATAGATTATTTGGAAACTTGATGCAAGCCCTAGGAGGTGGCCCAATTGAATAGACAATCAATAAAGGTAGCCTTGAACAAATATTTCTAGGAAGTAAATTAACTTTAAGATCCTTAAAAAATGAACACATTCATAAACACTATTGTTGGACCCTTAGAATGTGGGAAAATTGTTTGCACATGTTCACACAAAGAGACAAAATGGAAGTAACTTTGAATAAAATTAAGTTATATTCCATATATCCTTTCATTTGAGAAGAATCCCATTTTCAACCTATTTTATAGGTTTTTAATTCTTAAAAGAAAAAGAAAAACATGACAGCTGATAACTTTAAGAAACCACCTTCAAAAAAGATATAAAAATCATGGTGAATCTTTCATTTTTTAGGAAAAAATATTAATTTCTATTGGCAAATCTTTCCTCTTTTTTAGAAAAAATATTAATTTTATTGAATATTTTTTTACATTAGTAAAATTTTATAGAAAATTTTGGCGAATCTTGAAAAATAATAGGAAAATGCATTAATTATGATGGAAAATCCATCCAATCTAAAAAAAATCTTATGGAAAAGTATGGGCCCGAGAGTGGAAATTATTAATG
Source organism: Sequoia sempervirens (assembly GCA_007258455.2). NCBI lineage: Eukaryota > Viridiplantae > Streptophyta > Pinopsida > Cupressales > Cupressaceae > Sequoia > Sequoia sempervirens. The sequence goes on from VDFB02105785.1 coordinate 330,561,042, forward strand.
GGTTTAAGGGGTGGACTATAATGTGTGGTTGCCACCATTTCATTAAAATATAATATAATGGCCCTTATTGTATTCTACAAGGAAAAATGTACCCACGATCTATAAATCTCACAGGGCTCAAAATCATTTTTAGATCATTGATCTAATGACACTCGTTGTACTATGTGAGGTAAAATATACCTACAATCATGAGACCAAAAATTATGGGCCCCATGAGCATTATAGATCATGGGTACATTTTACCTCATGGAATACAACAAGGGCCATTAGATTATATTATAAATCAATGGTGGAAAATAAAGATTAGAAATATGGTCCTAAAGAAACTAAAAACTATGATATACTATTGGAAAATTTAGATAGATTTCTACTAAATTTTATAAAATTTAGGTGAATCTAATCTAATTGTGTATCAAATATTGTGGCTAATTTTTGAGTTATTTTTTTTCAAAAATAAGTTATTTGGTGATTTAAATAAGACTAATAAAATTTTGTAAAAATGTGGCAATTCAAGTCACATTATAGCTCAAACTATTAGCCAATTTTGGATTCCCAAATTTCAACTATTAGCCAATTGGAAAATATTAGCCACTAAAAAAATCACTAACGACAAGAGCAAGTTTTAGCTCCCTTGTATTTTAACTCTTATTTATTTTTCTTGAATTTCCTTTAATCTTTTTGTTGTTGTCTTTGAATATAGTCTCTTCTATTCTCTTCCATTGCAAATGGTTGGTTTTTTTTTTTAAACTTCCATAAGACTCCAAAAAAATATTTTTCCCTCTTTACATAACAAATACATTAAGAAGATAAATGTACTTTACGATATTTCTAAAAAGGTTAAGAAAGTCCCCAAGAATTGAGGGAGCTAGTGAATAACAAGTAAATGAATTAAAACACTAAATCAACACGTTTTTAAAATTTATTTAATTTATTTAATGAAGATTTGTTATTTTATTGAAGATGTTCTTGTATCAAAAATTTTTAGATGAAGAATTTGTTCTCTTTTAATTAAACTCCTAAAATGAATACTTCTAAAGTACTAAAAATACATCAATTATTGATAAATAAAATACTTGCAAAGAATATAAACATAACAAAAATATATCAGTCAAGCTACAAAATTCTTTAGTTAGAAAATGAAGTGCCTTAGAAAAAATCCTTGAATATTGAGTCTTTTTGGTAGACAAAATGGTTTACAAATGACTAACAAATCAAATTCAATAAGTCAAAATTAGAGTATGGAATTCTAAAGTAAATTAGCTTACATTAAATCTCACCAATAATAAGTGTGGGTAGAAAAAAAGTTTGAATATTGAATATTCTTGATAAAAAAATTAGATTAAATCAAATGAATCATCAATTAAAATCAATTGATCAAAATTGAGACCATGGAATTCAAAAATAGAACATAAATATAACCAAAATATTAAAAAATTGCTTACTTATTATCACACAAGGAGAAAAAATGGAACAACTTTGAATAACACCGAGTTATATTCCACATATCCTTTCACTTAAGAAGAATCTCATTTTTAAGCCATTTTATAGGCTTTTAATTCTAGAAAGAAAAACAAAAACACAACAAGAGCAAGTTTTAGCTCCCTTGCTTTTTTAACACTCCTTTCTTTTTCTTGATTTGGCTTTAATATTTATGTTGTTGTCTTTTAGTGTAGTCCCTTCTATTCTCTCCCCTTGAAAATGATTGGTATTTCTTTCTTTTTTAATCTTCCACAAGACTCCAAAAACATATTTTTTCTTCTTTACATAGCAAATGCATTAAGAAGGTAAATGCACTTTAGGAGATTTCTAAAAAGGTTAAGAAAGTCCCAAAGAATTGAGGGAGTCGGGAATTAACAAAAAAAATGAATTAAAATACTAAATCAACACATTGTTAAAATTTATTTAATTTATTCAATGAAAATTTGTTATTTTATTGAGGATGTTCTTTTATTGAGGATGTTCTTGTATCAAAATTTATTAGATGAAAATTTGTTCTCTTTTAATTAAACTCCTAAAAGGAATGTCTCTAAAGTACTAAATATATATTAATTATTGATAAATTAAATTCTTATAAAGAATATAAATATAAATATAACAAAAAAAAAAAATAGTCAAGCTACAAAATTCTTTAGTTAGAAAATGAAGTGCCTTTGGAAAAAACCTTGAATATTGAGTCTTTTTGGTAGAAAATTGGTTTACGAATGACTAGACAATGAAAGTCAATTAGTCAAAACCAGACCATGGAATTCTAAAATAAATTGGTTTACGTTAAATCTCATCAATAATAAGTGTGGATAGAAAAAAAGTTTGAATATTGAACTTTTGGTTTACATTAAATCTCATCAATAATAAGTGTGGGTAGAAAAAAAGTTGGTATGTTGAATTTTCTTGATAAACAAATTAGGTTGCATTAAATGACTCATCAATAGAAATCAATTGATAAAAATTGAGATCATGAAATTTGAAAATAAAATATTTATAAAAAATATAAATATAACAAAAATATTAAAAAAACTTTAAAATTCTTTTTTTATATGAAAACGATGGGGAAAAAAAAATTGCATAGAAAAATGCAACCAACAGACTTAAACACAAATAAAAAATGCTATAACATAACCAGCAAAAGTCTTTAATTATAAAATAAATAAATAAATAAAATCTTGAATAAGGAATCATCTTGGTAGATAAATTGACATACATTAGCCTAAATGAGTCGCCGATAAAATCAATTCAGCAGTGAACACTCGTTCCACTCGACTACTTACAAGTGTCGTATACATTGATAGACTATAGTTTAGCGCAACGAATTCTGATAGTCCCTCATAGTGTTTCCAATGGACCGGTACTCAAGCCTCTCTATATAGGAGAATTTAGAAATTTCCTTATTTTCACGTTGAATATGTTTCCGTAATTTTCCTTATTTCCACGTTACATATGTTTCCGTTGGCTCATTTACATTTACCTAAACAGGCACGGTGGTAAGGTTCAAAACATAAAGTAAATATTATTTAATTGTGAGAAGTTAAAACAAAATATAAATAATAAATTAATTGATATTATATTAGTAATAATAATTAATGATATATTAAATGGCTGATAGGTATTAATATTTATATTGATATGTGTTTTTTTGTGGAGGAAGACAAATTTTATATAGTTGACAGTTTCATATTATTGAAGGTATAGGATGACCCTAGGATCCATCTAGATCGTTTGTGTCAAATTGATGAATAATCACCTCAAAATGTAACTCTAGAGCTTTGGATCACATGGGGTTTTTGCCCATGTACAAGGTGGAGCACTCATGCAAAATTTGCTAGAGATTGGTAGGCGAGAATGGGTGGGTGCTGAGAGCAATCATCTCAACTGATCAACTCCTAACATTGAGACGATGATAATATAAGATTTTGTGCATGTTTGCTTTCAATCATGTTTACTGCAGTTGGTCTAGGTAGCTTGACTCTATTGTTATAGTGCATGTGTTGTGACTGCAATTGGTACATAGGTAGGTTGACTCTATTGTTAATGTGCATGTGTTGTGGCTGTAATTGGTTGCTTGTCGACATTTACATCATGGAAAGGAGATAAGGTTCATTATGAATTTAAATTTCTTGTTTAATGCATTCTCTCTATAAATTTTTGTGTAGATTTGTTATCACCAAAACGTTCAAGAGTCAATAAACTTCCAAATCAACATCTTCATTTATATCCAAAGTGACAGTTAGTCCATGGGATCAATTCCTAAAGGTGTGACAATTAGTCTAACAGCCCCCTCCAACATAATTCAAAGGATTTGAACTTGGGTTGAAGCTTTAATACCACATGTAAATTTATCATCACACCAAAACTTACTAGTGTTAGTAAAATTCCAAATCATTATCTTCACCTATACTTAGAATGGTGATTAGTCCACGAGATCAATTCCAAGAAATGTAATGATTGTCTAACATTTTGTTCCTATAATTTATTCTTAACTCAGTAAAACACAACCATATCAATTCATTATCATATCACCATGTTGAACTTATTTTTCTTTCATAAATTATTTTTTCTTTTGCTAATTTCTTTCCATATTTTATGGCCCTCACATGTGTTTAGTTTGCTTGTAGTTGGTTTTCGCTGAGCGCTAGCAACATAAACAATAGGTGTGATCTGTTAACCATGGAAAATTTGTTTATACTATTTTTTTTATGTTTAATTCCACTATTATTTAGCCCGCCTGCAGTTTTAAATTTCCTCCTTTGTAGAAAGTGATCTTTTAATACTGTTTCAATGGTCATACTATCAAATAACAAAGATTCCACACTTTGCATAGATATCTGCTAGAGCAACTGTAACTATAACATGTGACAAAAAACTGCCCTTTGTTGCTCTTTCATGGATGTCAATACCTTGTTTAGTTTCTAAATATTTTCAGCAAATCCATTTCGTGCATACTCTGCAATCAATTCAGTCATTCTATGAAACACTTCGTGTTCCTTGTCTATGCTTTAAGTTGAGGTTTTACATGCCCAAACCATAAAACAGCTCATCGTTGTCTCTACATTTTCACTCACTTTATGTTGGCCTCATTTTTCATCTTCCAGTTTTTAAACTTTCCACGACCATCAAATTGGCATAAATTATTATGTGTTTAATTCCTCTAGGATGTCGACTTGTTTTTTATAACTTTAAAACATGTGCATTGTTTGGTCTTGGCTGTGAATATCATCAATTATCTACAAATATCAAATCACAGGTCATCAATTTGTGTTCATAATAAGTAATTAATAGTTAGATCATGTTCTCTTTAAATTTTCCATATTTTTCCCACCGAATCATCATAGCTTATCCATCTCCTAATTTATGAGAGAATAATATTACACTTGATCAGATTTTTGTAAAAGGTGATATAGGTCTTGTCAAAGTACAATGTCAGAGTTGCAATTGTAAGTTACTCGAGAATTCAACATGTATTCGTAGATTATTTTGTAGTGGTTATGCTTCCAAAGGAAGTTTCAAATTGACTCTAAGGTGAATTTTCATTTCATTTTCTCATATTTTAGTATGGGGCATTTGGAATAATAAGAAAGGCTTATGAAACTTCTACACGTAAAGTTATAAAAGTTTTTAAAGATATCTTGCAAATAATGTCAATATTTTTTAAAGTTCAAAAACTTTATAAAATTCAAAAATACTTCTTTATTGATCATTTTCATAATTGCCAAACTCATTAAAAGGCCAAAAATATTCTTTCTCAATATTTTTATGATTGACCAAACCTTTAAATCACTCAAATACATCTTTGATTGATGAGTCTATGAGTTAGTGAACTCACTGAACCATCAACACATCATTTGCTAGCCTATTTTAGTGTTTGTGAACTCTTTATACCTCTGACTCATAATGGACTACGAGAAGTTTTGATGGTTCTCCATAAATAGGTTTGAAGTCTAGATATCAACACACAATTTTCCATGCATGTTCCTCCATCTTGCATAGCCTTTAAAAAATTGCGAGCTTTAGAACAATTATTGATGTCCATGAAAGCATATAGGATAAAATAATTTTGTTAGTTGTAGTAGTTGTGTGTTCAATGGACATGCAATAAATCTTCAACAAAACATCTCAATAAAATGCCATCTTGTTAAGTGCAATGATTTTAGAGATGCGCAAAATAAATTTATTTAACAAGATTTATATAATTACAAGAAAATACAAATTGGTGGTGTGATTATACAATTCCTCAACTATATAATATACAAATCCACCATCACAGGTGGAGCATTGACTATGGGAAGTCATTGCAACTAAGGCTTTGGAAACATAGATCAAGGTTTTCTTTCCTACAAAAATCGAGTAAAGATTCGATAGTGGCTATGAAGCCAACTTGGAATATTAGTTATGGAACTTGTCAGATGATTTAGGCCTCAAAAAGATCACGAGTTTTTGCTTCCTTCCTTGAAAAAAGGTTGTATAGTGGGCTTGATTAAAATTACCATACAAAACAAGGATTTCAAGGAATTAAAAATAAAATTAGTACATAAAAAGGGTTTGAAAGCACCTAAATATTGTTTCTATATAAATGTTTAATTTACTTTAGATGAAGAGAACTATTAAGCCCTCTTTCATTTAAGTTTTATTTTTAAAACACCAACACTAATGTTAATGGACCATATAATAAGAGCAGCAAAAGTGTTGCATGCTCTTGAAAAATTAAAAAAAAAAGATTTTATTTGACAAAGGTATCCCAAATTTTTAGAAGTACAAGACTTGATATATATTCTTCAAGTAGTGATAACTATAGAGGGTATACATTGTATTATCAAGTGCTTTGGAAAAACGTTGTCTTCCTTGAATTTTGTGGTTGATGTTTTGTTTTCTGCCTTTGGTAATGCTTCTAAAACAGATTATGAAGCTCATGTATCCTTCTCTCTCCATGCATTCCCTCCTAGTGAGGATATCTTGGTGCACAAGAGGACGAGATCACTAAAAGATTCCTAGACAAGACCTTACCTACTTTGTAGAAAAAAATTCCTCCTAAAAACATAACACCTATGCATGAGAAATCCATATACCATCCTCTAATTTTACCTACTCACCTTCACCAAAATTCCACAAGACCTATCATAACATTTGTTGATGTGTTGCCATCCTCTCACAAAGGGTCTCCAGTATAATTAATTTTTCATCTATTGTGTCTACCCAAAAAAATTCTCTTTCCGATACCAATATGGATACCTTTTTTCTCATGAAGTTGGTGATAAACCTATAGTTTTTGAAAAATGTTATGCTCATGGATTTAAGATACTTTATAAACAAGGCTTTGATACAAATAAAGAGCATGCAATTAAGACCCTCCTAGAACATACATCACATCCTCTACAACAAGAATTGGTTATTGGTATCCTCCACCTTTGCATAAGACATTCATTCCAACCTCTATCCCGACACCACCCCATTGTTCAATTGGAGATTTGGAATCCTACCTGCTCTGCATCTGTTATCTAAGATCAAGCATACATTATGCACACTTTTGAGAATGGAATTAATCACTCTACTACCTCCTCATGGTGGAAACTCTAGCAAACAAACAAAAGATAATTCATCCTTTTTGCATATCATCAATTGTTTGGGAATTCTACTAATACATGTTGTAGACTTTAAAAAGAAAACTATAGCTATGGGTAAGTGCAGAAAATGGGAAACCAAAAAGGGGTCTTTAGTGACCAATTTTTTCTAAAATTAGGAAAGACTAACCTTGGATGTGAAATTGAAGATAGTTACACTCAAAATATGAATATGCGATAAAAAATGAGTCATGGTGCTTTGAGTCTACTATCTAAGCTACTATTTTTTACCACTCTACTACCTCCTCATGGTATAAACTCTAGCAAACAAACAAAAGGTAATTCATCCTTTTTGCATATCATCAATTGTTTGGTCATTCTACTAATACGTGTTGTAGACTTTAAAAAGAAAACTATAGCTATGGGTAAGTGCAGAAAATGGGAAATGAAAAAGGGGTATTTAGTGACCACCTTTTTTCTAAAATTAGGAAAGACTAACCTTGGATGTGAAATTGAAGATAGTTACACTCAAAATATGAATCAGTAAAAAATGAGTAGTGGTGCTTTGAGTCTACTATCTAAGCTACTATTTTTTACCACTCTACTACCTCCTCATCGTGGAAACTCTAGCAAACAAACAAAAGATAATTCATCCTTTTTGCATATCATCAATTGTTTGGGCATTCTACTAATACGTGTTGTAGACTTTAAAAAGAAAACTATAGCTATGGGTAAGTGCAGAAAATGGGAAACGAAAAAGGGGTCTTTAGTGACCACTTTTTTCTAAAATTAGGAAAGACTAACCTTGGATGTGAAATTGAAGATAGTTACACTCAAAATATGAATATGCGATAAAAAATGAGTCGTGGTGCTTTGAGTCTACTATCTAAGCTACTATTTTTTTAAATGGTAGAGATTAAGGTGTTCAAAAAGGGAGGCCACACAAATTGGTCTATTTTTTTCCAAAAAATATAACATAGAATTTGGCATTGCCCAACTAAAATGTTAACCTTATTTAGTATTTCAAAAATTGCTTTAGTGAGAAATTGGCTAACACCATGTACTTTATTGTTGATTTTTTTGCTAATTTTTTAATGTATTTGATTTTTACGCTGAGAGGCATTCTATCAGTCACAGTAGGGGATCAAAATACCTGAGTACATAAAAAATAAAACTAAACCATTAGATTTGTAACCAATGGAAGTGGATGCTTCAATGAGTAGTGGACAATGGCTGCCAAGGATACCATGTGTCACCCAATCGTCGGCCATTAGTAATTTGAAGTTGCACAATAAAGAACCATGAAACATCAAACTTATCTATCGGTGGAAGCAGAAGGGGAGGTAGTGCATTGGATGACGCAAGGTTCTGCTACAAAAAGTCCATCGATTCTATCAGGGATGTCATTTCACTTATCTCCTCATCTCAAGTATTTCACTGCTTTGTGTTCCTAAATACTTTTATCTCCAATTTTTAATTTACGAATGTCATCTATAGAAATTTATCTGTGTGATCATGTATTTATTTCTATTTAATGTATTTCATGCACATTATTTGTATAATAAGCTCTGCATCTGTAATCTTGTGAGAAAAGATTCCAGTGGGTACTCCTCTTGAGTGTATTATAGATATGGACTAGGGATGGGTTTTACCTTCACTTTGGAAACAGAGAAAGAAAAACCTAAGATGAATATTTTCTAAATCAAGTTTGGCTCATTTAATGATTATATATATTTTCTAAAAACTCAACCATCTAATTTACATAGAAGGAAAAACACAACCATCCCATCTACAGAAAGGCATTGTTTCTAAATTCTTTTATATGCATTTGTTTCATATATCTATGTTATCGGCTATTTATTTGGATCAAAGCTAATGAGGCCTATTTTTTTCCCTCTTTTTGCTGTGAAAATAATTTTTGGCTAATTTCTTTTTCATTTCAATACTTTAGAAGAAGCTAAAGGAAATTTGCATTCTGTATGTTGAATATGTATGTTGAAGGTTCTGAGAAGAATGGATCCAATGTTGAGTACACTGCAACAGCTATTAGGGCTTCCTCGATGAACTAGAGAAGCATCTCAACGCAACCACCCATAAAGTTGCAAGACCAACTTAAAGCTAATGCAACCTAGATGATATGCATTGCCCTGGTTTATCAATTTGCTAAATATATCTAAGATCTTTCTCACATTTAATATGTCAAATTTATAATTTCACAAAATCATCACCAACAAAATCATGGATGTGGAGGGTTTCTGAGTGGGAGAATACCATGACCAAGAAGAAAAGAATGTGAATATAATTAATGGCTTTAAATGCCAATAAAAGGGGTTTGTACATTAAATTTTAGAGAATTTGGGGTTTTTCAAAGCTTTGTTTTTAGTTTTTGGGTTTTTTCTTTTCTGTATTTTGCAAGTTTAAAAGATTTGATATTTGAAATAAATTAGGGTTTGTTTAACTTGGATGGAGAATTCACAAAAAAATCATGTGTTCAAGAGAATTCAATTTTTAATCTTAGGAGGAGACTAAGGTTTGAAGAATTTGTGAATTGAAGTATTTTAAATTTATTATTTCATATAAAAGTAATTTTTAAATTAGACATAAAAATAAATTTCTAAATTTTAGAAAATTAAATGCAAAAAAAATATTCTAAATTTACTATTTCATATAAAAGTAGTTTTTAAATTAAATATAAACAGAAGTTTCTAAATTTTAGAAAATCAAGAGCAAAAGAAATATTCCAATTTACTATTTCATATAAAAATAGTTTTTAAATTAGATATAAAAAAAAGTTTCTAACTTTTAAAAGGTGGAAAAAATATTCTAAAATTATTATTTCATATAAAAGTAGTTGTTAAATTAGATATAAAAGAAAGTTTCTAAATTTTAAACTTGGTAGGTGAGATACCTAATTTAAAATCTTTATTTATTTCCTTATTTTTAAATTATTCTAATTTACTCAAGTAGTTTTTAAATTATTTTTAAATTAGACATAAAAGGAAGTTAAGTATTTTAAATTTACTATTTCATATAAAAGTAGTTTTTAAATTAGATATGAAAAGAAGTATCCAAATTATATGCAAAAGAAATATTCCAATTTACTATTTCATATAAAAATAGTTTTTAAATTAGATATAAAAAAAAGTTTCTAAATTTTAAAAAGTGGAAAAAATATTCTAAAATTATTATTTCATATAAAAGTAGTTGTTAAATTAGACATAAAAAAAAGTTTCTAAATTTTAAACTTGGTAGGTGAGATACCTAATTTAAAATCTTTATTTATTTCCTTATAAAGAGATTTTATATTGATTTAAGTATGAGTTTAGAATATTGCATAAATAGTTAAATTTTTTTGCTTAGATAAAATAAATTACTTTTGTGTTAAATTAAAAAATACTAATATTATAAATGAGTTTATCTTCATGTTATCTTGATTACAAGTCATGAATGATATAAAGGAATATTTTTTTTGTTCAAAGTAGTAATTTGATAGATTTGCACGATATACTTCCAAATTAGATTAAACAATCATCTTATGCTCTCACCTTGCACATTACTAATCTTGGTGATGAGAAAATGACATTTAATCCATTGATTAGGTCTAATTTGATTCAATCCATATCTTTAATTAAATTATTTTGTAATTTGTTATATATTTTTATTTTATAAATAATTTAAATCCTTTTTACACAATAACAAGTTATTATGAAAAATTGAAATTATTTATGAACTTCAATTTTTTAACAATTTAATAAAATATAATTTAAATTAACTATAAATAGTATAGAGTTTGGATTTGGTATATCTCTCATATATCAACATAGGTAAATTTGAAAAATATTTAAATGATAAATTCAAAATAATATTAATATTTTAAATGTATATTTGTTAGGTTATGTCCAAAAAATCGTACCTTTCACATAGGATGGTGTATGCACTTCAAGCTATTTTTCAAATGCACCCTAAAATCCCTAGAATGAGTATGCATCTTACATGTTTTAGAATTTAAGGTATTGTAGTGCATGTTATTATCTCATTCAAAATGCTACCACAAACATGTGGGGGATGTAATAACACCATAAAAGTGACACCAAGAAAGAAAATAAGAAAATTGAATAAAAAGGTAATGGATAGAAAGCAATCTCCTCTCACCTAGGGTGAAGGAAGCACTTTCATTCAAAGTTAGGATTACAGTTCAAGTAGAGTTAGGGTCATGACACAATTAGGGTTAGGGTCAATCAGGATTCAATTAGGACTAATAATTAATTAGGGTTAAGGTTAGGGTTCAATTAGCATTCAATTAGGGTTATGGATTAATCAGACTTAGGGTTAGGATAGGAGTTAAATTAGATTTGCAATTAGGTTTTGAATTAGAGTTTGGTTAGGTTTGGGTTGGGGTTTAGTTACAATTAGGTTTCAATTAGGGTTATGATTATGGTTAGGGATTCAATTTATCTAGGGTTACAATTCATATAAAATTAGGCTTGAATTCGGGTTAGGGTTAGGGTTAAAGTTAGGATTAAGTTTTATTATGGTTAGGGTTAATTTTTAACTATGGTTAGGGTTTAATTAAGGTTATGTTTAGATTTCAATTAAGGTTACTATTCACTTAGGGTTATGGTTCGGTTAGTATTCAATTTGGGTTAGGGATCAATTACAGTTACGATTCAAGAAGAGTTTTGCAGGGCTAGGGTTGAATTATGGTTAGGGTTGGAGTTAGGTTAAATTAGGGGCAAGATTTAATTAGGGTTAGGATTAAGGTTAACATTTAATTAGGGTTAGGATTAAATTATGTTAAGGGTTCAATTAGGGATATAGTTAAATTAGGGTTAGGGTTAGAGTTAGCATTAAGTTTTAATTATGGTTAGGGTTAATTTTTAATTATGCTTAGGGTTTAATTAAGGTTATGCTTAGAGTTCAATTAAGGTTACTATTCACTTAGGGTTAGGGTTCAGTTAGAATTTAATTTGGGTTAGATATCAATTAGGGTTATGATTCAATAAGATTTTTGTAGGGTTATGGCTAAATTATGGTTAGGGTTGGAGCTAGGGTTAAATTAAGGTAACAATTATTGTTAGTTTTAGACTTAGGGTTAAATTAGAGTTATCTAGGGTTATGATATAATTAGGGCTAGGGTTAAGGTTAGAGTTAGGCTATGATGGAGTCAACATTAAATTAATTAGGGTTAGGTTTAGGATTGGGATTAGGGTTAGGTTACCATTAGAGTTCAATTAGAGTTAGGGTTATGGCACAATTAGGGTTAGGGTTCAAATAGACTTAAGATGGTTTAATTAGGGTTAAGGTTAGAGTTAGGGCTATGATGGAGTCAACATTAAATTAATTAGGGAACCTTAGGTTTAGGATTGGGATTAGGGTTAGGGTTAAAGATAAAATTATAATTAGGGCTATAATTAGGGTTAGAAATAGAAATAGGATTAGTGTTGCAATTACTATTAGGGTTAGGGTTCGGGTTAGAGATAGAATTATGATTGGGATGGGGGTCGGTGTTTATGTTAGGATAATGATTATGATTAGGCTTAGGGTTAGGGTTATAGATTGGGTTGGGATTAGGGTTAGTGTTAGGGTTAGAGATAGAATTAGGATTAGGGTTAGAAATAGAATTAGGATTAGGGTTCGGGTTAGTGTTAATATTAGGGTTAGGGTTAGACATAAAGATAAAATTAGCATTAGAGATAGAATTAGGATTAGGATTGAGGTTTCTGTGAGGGGAGCAATGCCTTTCAAATTTAGGGCTAGAGTTCAATTAGAGTTAGGGTTATCACACAATTAGGGTTAGGATTCAAATAGATTTAAGATGGTTTAATTAGGGTTAAGGTTAAAGTTAGGGCTATGATGGATTCAACATTAAATTAATTATGGTTAGGTTTAGGATTGGGATTAGGGTTAGGTTAAGAGATAGAATTAGGATTAGGGTTAGTATTAAGGTTAGGGTTAGGGTTAGAAATAGGCTTAGGTTAGAGTTAGAGATAGAATTAGGGTTAGAGTTAGGATTGGGGTTAGGTTTCAAATAAAACCAACATTATGGTTATGGTTAAGGTTAGGGTTAGAGATAGAATTAGGATTAGGATAGAGGTTTATGTGAGGGGACCAATTTGTCTTTCAAAGTTAGGGCTAAAGTTCAATTAAAGTTAGGGTTATGGCATAATTAGGGTTAGGGTTCAAATAGACTTAAGATGGTTTAATTAGGGTTAAGGTTAGAGTTGGTGCTATGATGGAGTCAACATTAAAATAATTAGGGTTAGATTTAGGATTACGATTAGGGTTAGGTTTAGGATTAGGATTAGGGTTAGGATTAAAAATAAAATTACAATTACAATTATAATTAGGGTTAGAAGTAGAATTAGGATTAGTGTTGCAATTAGTGTTAATTTTAGGGTTAGGGTTAGGCATAAAGATAAAATTAGGGTTAGAGATAGAATTAGGATTAGGATTGAGGTTTCTATGAGGGGAGCAATGTCTTTCAAAGTTACCTAGGGCCAGAGTTTGATTAGAGTTAGGGTTATGGCACAATTAGGGTTAGGAGTCAAATAGACTTAAGATGGTTTAATTAGGGTTAAGGTTGTTAGAATCCAAGATCACCTACATGCAAGATGGATACCTGTCACATGCAAAAGATATGAAGAACCGAAAAATATTTTCTCTATAAACCTCTTAGTAAAAATGCATTAAGATAATCAATTATTACAAAGTGATCAATCCTTATGAAGGAGATCATGAAACCCTAAAAAGGGAAACCCTAAATGAAACCCTAGTGTGCACACTTAATAATTAATAATTAATTAATTATTAATGTGCCTAAGTTTAGTTTAAGTAATAAAGAGGAATAAGTGACTTAATTAATTAATCAATATGATGTAATTAATTAAGCATAATAACTTATTACTCTAACACCCCTTAAGATGAACTTAGGAAGAAGCTAAAACACTAGAATAAGATGCATGAAAGCAAAGATGGGTCCCGGCAACTAGGCCTGATCAGGTACCCATTTACAAATGCAATAAGGAGTAAGAGAAAGAAAAACCCAGTGGGACAAAACCCCCCCTTACAATGAGATAACATGCTGCAAAGAAGCACTGGAAGAACTCTGTAGAGTAACACTGGAAGTTGATATAGGCAAGCAAGGAAATATTCTTTTGTATACTACTGAAACCGGATGAGAGTCACTGATTGACTCAAGGAATCATGATAAAGCAACAGAAAACCCGATGCCACGAAACACTCAAAAACTCCAAACGGGAACAACTCTGGAATCTATGAAGTAGCAAGCAATTATTGAATGATGTATTACTGAAAATGAAGTGCAAAGATGCAAGATGCACTCTCCCAACTGCCAAAACATCCAAGTAATTGCCAAACAACCCATCGGACCAAATCTAGACTAACTGATAAACCTAGGATAAATATAGAAAAATTACATGGATAGCAACATAAAGCTCCTCAATACCTTTCTGACGCTTCAAACGAGGCGAAAAATGGAGATCGTGGCAAAAAGTTATGAGCTCGGAAGCATAAAAAATACATCTGACTTCAAACAGAAATAAATGTAGAAAAATAGTAAAATACTAAAAAATAAATAGCACTACTAGAAAGTGCTCGGAACCAGGTTTCCGGAAATATCTCGTTTGCCCAATTTTGATACCATATGCCCAAGTTATGACCAAAAGAAAAAAAATTGCTCTTTTAGGGCAAACTAGGGTTAGGAGGGGCATATGAGGCCGGCCGTACGGATGACGTCATGCTGACGTCAGTGAGTCACGGGAAAAAAATTGACGGCCATGTGGCCGTCGGGGCAAAAATCTGCCCCCCTTGCCGGAAAAATATTTCGGTCGACGGAAAAAGAAGCCCTCGCTGGAATATTCCCTAGAATTCCCGGAATATTATGTCGCCGACAGTCTGGTTGCCTGAGGTCCTGGTCCGTAATACGACCACCCGCTGCACAGGAAGGGGCCGGCTGGGACTGGGCGCATAGCGCCTGGCCCCCCATGGGACTGGCTGCTGGCTGGTGAAAGCCTGAGGGGGCTGAATATGGCCGGCGGTGGAAAGGTGGGGAAGACCGGCGGAGGTGGAGGAGCGGTGGCCGCCTGGTGGCCACCGGGTGGCGGGTTCTTTTTGCACTGTAAGCGCCGCACACATTCCAAAAAAATGTATTTTTTAATTTATTTTTTGAAAATCGTGCCTCAATCTGCGTTCTGGGAGGCCGTACGGCCTCCCAGACAAAAAAAATTTGCCTCCCGGATCAACTGCACCAAAATGGACGATTTGACAGGCGTTTCTAGGGTTTTGGGACACTGCAAATGCGATGGCGATGTCCATTTGAGCCCATTGTGTCCCAAAAAATAGGCTACCTCCAGATCTTGTAGAAAGGATGTATGTGGAAACCCTTGCACTTGAAACTCACAAGAGGCCATATCTTCAGATCACGAACAGGCAGCTGGAAGTCTGGAGCTCTGATACAATGTTAGAATCCAAGATCACCTGCATGCAAGATGGATACCTGTCACATGCAAAAGGTATGAAGAACCGAAAAAGATGTTCTCTGTAAACCTCTCAGTAAAAATGCATTAAGAGAATCAATTATTACAAAGTGATCAATCCTTATGAAGGAGATCGCGAAACCCTAAAAAGGGAAACCCTAAATGAAACCCTAGTGTGCACACTTAATAATTAATAATTAATTAATTATTAATGTGCCTAAGTTTAGCTTAAGTAATAAAGAGGAATAAGTGACTTAATTAATTAATTAATCAATATGATGTAATTAATTAAGCATAATAACTTATTACTCTAACAAAGGTTATAGTTAGGAATATGATGGAGTCAACATTAAATAATTACGGTTAGGTTTAGGATTGGGATTAAGGTTAGGGTAAGAGATAGAATTAGGATTAGGGTTAGTATTAAGGTTAGGGTTAGGGTTAGAAATAGGGTTGGGTTAGAATTAGAGAGAGAATTAGGGTTAGGGTTAGGGTTAGAGATAGAATTAGGATTAGGATTAAGGTTTCTGTGAGGGGACCAATGTCTTTCAAAGTTATGGCTAAAGTACAATTATAGTTAGGGTTATGGCATAATTAGTGTTAGGGTTCAAATATACTTAAGATGGTTTAATTAGGGTTAAGGTTAGAGTTAGCGCTATGATGGAATCAACATTAAATTAATTAGGGTTCGATTTAGGATTAGGATGAGGGTTAGGTTTAGGATTGGGATTAGGATTAGGGTTAGGGTTAAAGATGAAATTATAATTACAATTATAATTAGGATTAGAAATAGAATTAGGATTAGTGTTGCAATTAGTGTTAGGGTTAGGGTTAGGGTTAGGGATAGAATTAGGATTACGATTGGGGTTGTTGTTTATGTTAGGATTATGATTATGATTAGGCTTAGGCTTAGGGTTAGGGTTATAGATAGGGTTAGGATTAGGGTTAGTGTTAGGGTTAGAGATAGAATTAGGATTAGGATTGAGGTTTCTATAAGGGGAGAAATGTCTTTCAAAGTTAGGGCTAGAGTTCAATTAGAGTTAGGGTTATGGCACAATTAGGGTTAGGGTTCAAATAGACTTAAGATGGTTTAATTAGGGTTAAGGTTAGAGTTATGGCTATGATGGAGTCAACATTAAATTAACTAGGGCTAGGTTTAGGATTGGGATTAGGGTTAGGGTTAGAGATAGAATTAGGATTAGGGTTAGTATTAAGGTTAGGGTTAGGGTTAGAAATAGGGTTAGGTTACAATTAGAGATAGAATTGGGGTTAGGGTTAGGATTAGTTGGGGTTAAGTTAGAGATACGACCAACATTAGGGTTAGGGTTAAGGTTAGAGATATAAATAGGATTAGGATTGAGGTTTTTGTGAGGGAAGCAATGTCTTTCAAAGTTAGGGCTAGAGTTCAATTATAGTTAGTGTTATGGAACAATTAGGGTTAGAAATAGAATTAGGGTTAGGCTTAGGCTTAGGGTTACAGATAGAATTAGGATTAGGATTGGGGTTGGTGTTTGAGTTATGATTATGATTATGATTAGGCTTAGGGTTAGGGTTAGGCATAACACTAAACCTTAACACTAAACCCTAACACTAACCCTTAACACTAAACCTTAATAGTATTTCAAATCCTACCCTTAACACTAACCAAAGCCTTATTCCTAACCTGAAACCTGTTATAATTATAATCCAAACCCTAACCCTAACCATAATTCTCCACTCAACCCTAACATAATTCTCACACTAACTATGACCATAAACCCAACCTTAACACTAAACCCTAGAACCCTAATCATAATAGTAAATCTTAACCAAACCCTAACCTAACCATGATATAAACCCTAATCCTAAATGCTAACTCTAATCATAACCCTAAATATATTAACTTATTGAATGTGTTATGCATGTCGCAACTGCTATTAGCAAATATATAACCTATATATAAAATACACTGAGATGTTTCTCGAGTTTAATTTTTTCATCATTCAACTTTAATAAAAATTAAAGTTGAAAAAATTCAACTCTAAAATCGTGTTCAAAGTTATAGTTACAATTCAATTAGGATTACATATACTAAAATATTTTTTTTATCTAATAATATAGTATAATTATATGTTAATTCATGTTATGTGTTGCACCTCGACTGCTACTAGCATATATATCTTAAATTTAAGATATATAAATTACGTCGAGATATATCGAGGCGTTTAATTTTTCAATTTAATACATCTATATTAAAGTTGAAAGATGAAAAATTAAATGTCTCGATATATCTTGGCGTAACTTATATATCTTAAATTTAAGATATATATGCTAGTTTAATAATTTTCAAAGTGGACACATCTTGAAAAATAAAAAATTGAGTGTGCTCCCCCCTAAATTTTTTTGAAAATTGATCAAAAATTAATTATTTTTGAATATGTGTAGAATGGAGTCTAGTATTTGAAAATGTAATTTATTTGAAATTTCAATGAATGGTTAAAAAATAATGTAAAAAATACCAGACATTGGTTTTTGAAAAAATAGATACACTAATAAAAGGAATTAATGATGAAAACCTTAACATACTCAAAATGTGAAAAAATTACATTTTTAGATATCTAAGAGAGAGATTAACATTATCATGGTGTTTCTTGACTTGACATTGAAACAAGTGCAAACCTGATGGGGAGGATGCTCAAGATATTGTCCATTTTTTTTAATTTACAAAAACATGTATTTGGATGATGAAAAGTCACTCCAAGTCTTTGGGTTAGAAGCCCAATGAAAATATAAGTTAGTCTTGGAAATTTGTAAAGAAAACAAAAATGCACGAGTGTGTTATAAAACACTTGTATTATTTGAATGCATTCACAAAATATAACTATGTTATAACACTCACATTATTTGATAGTACATAATGCACGCATGTTATAAAACACTTGCAATATGTGATTGGAAAGAACGAGAGTGTGCTATAATGCACTTGCATTATTGTTTTCTTTGGAAATTTCTCTTTCTATTTCTCTTCCTCTTCCTCTTTCCCTTTCTAATATGGTGAAAACTATATGTACATGAAATAAACTCTAAGTGAAATTTATATATGGACATTTAATTTCTTATAATTTAAGTTAAATACTTCATGTATAATAGTTTCAAGATTTTTGATAATGGTTTCGGATCTCTAGGAGTTATACTGTAGATTCTACATTTCAAAATATCTTATAATTTTTTAGACAATCAAATTTCAATAATTAGTAAGTCAAATTTTAGTAATTAGTAACCTCCCATCATCTTGATCTCCCTGAATCTCACTCTATCTATATACCTTGCACTCTAGACCTCTCTCTGCCTATCTCCATCATTTCTCTACCTTTGTCTCCCCTGATCTCAAGATCTACCCCTCTCTAATTCTATCTGGCCTTTCTCTCTCTCTCTCTCCATCTCATTGATCCCTATCTACCTCTCTCCCTTCCTCCTCTCTCATTCTCTCCTTCCTTTTCTACTTCGCTATATCTCACCACTCCCTTTACCTCTCTCTCTTTATGCTCTTACTATCTTTATATCTATTTGGATGTCTTTGTCTCTATTTGGTTATCTCTCTCTCCCTCCCCCTCTTTCTCTCTTAATCTCTCCTTCCCTCTCTACTTCTCTCTATCTCACCTATCCTTCTCTATCTATCTATCTCTCCCTCCCTCCCCCCTCCCTCCCCTCTCTCTCACTCTCTCCTTCACTCTCTTATTCTATCTATCTCACCACTCTACCTCTCTACCTCTCTCTCTCTCTTCCCTACTTATTTCTATGCCACCTCTCTCCCTTCCCCTTCCTCCTCCTCTCTCTACTTCTTTATATATCAACTCTCTTTGTCTCTACTCTTTAGATCACATATCCCTCTCTAGATCTCCCTCCCTCCCTCCTTGCTCTCTCCTCATTCTCTCCTTCACTTCCTAATTCTCTCTATCTAACTACTTTCTCTCCATATCTCTCTTCCTCCCTCCCTCTCTCCCTCCTTTCATCTTTACTTCTATCCATCTCCCTTGTCCCTCTCTATCACTCTCTCTCTACCCTCTCTTTTCTTCTTTCTATCTCACCTCTCTCCCCTTACCTACCTCTCCCTCCATCCCTCCTTCCATCTCTAATTATTTGTATCTCTCCTCTTCCTCTTTGTCTCCCACCCTCCCTCTCTTTGTGTCTACTTTCTATCTCCACTCTTCATCCCTCCATCCATCTCTCTCTCTCCTTAGGTAGGAAGAGGTTAAGAAAAGAGAGAGAAAGAGAGAGTTGTATAAGGAGAAAGAGCTAGGTAGAGAGGGAGAGGGTAGATAGAGTGTAGATAGGGAAGGAGGAGGAAGGTTGGGAGAGAGAGGGGGGGATGAGAGGTATGTAGAAAAATAGGGAGAGGGGTGATATTGATAAGTAGAGAGAGGATGGAGGGAGTGAGTGAAATATGGGATATGGAGTAGAGAGGGAAGGAGAGAGGAGTGAGGGAGGCAGAGGTAGGTAAGGAGAGAAAGATAGAGAGAAGTAGATAGGGATAGAGAGAGGCATGAGGCAAGGAGGGAGAGGTAGGGAGGGAGAGATAGAGGTGAGATAGATAGAACTAGAGATGGAAGGAGAGATAGAAGGGGGAAGGAGGGAGGGAGAAAGAGGTGAGATAGACAAAAGTGGAGAGGAAGTGAGAAAGTGAGAGAGAGAGGTGAGAGAGAAAGAGAGGTGATATAAAGAGAATTAGAGAGGGAAGGATGAAGTTGGAGATATTGAGGGATAGAGGGAGAGAGAGAGGAGGTAAGAGGTAGGGAGGGAGTGAGAGAGGTGAGATAGATAGAACTAGAGATAGGAGAAAAATATGGGGTAAGGAGGGAGGGAGAAAGAGGTGAGATAGACATAAGTAGAGAGGGAAGGAGAAAGTGAGAGAGAGTTGGAGAGAGGTGATAAATAGAGAATTAGAGAGGGAAGGAGGAAGGTAGAGATATTGAGAGAGAGGAGGTGATATATAGTGATACATAGGAAAATGGTTTCTTTATTGTTTAGGACATAGAACAACATTTTTCTGCCAAAATCATTCAAGGAGAACCCTAGAGATCTTAATCTAAAGTATGCAAAGGAGAAAGAGAACTTGCAATATGGTTATCCTAGGGTCTGATTAGAAACTAAAGAGGGGTTTACCATCAAGCTAGGGCTTGTAAAAACTAATGAAATATTCAAGACCTAATGCTTAAACCTAATACAATGCAAGAATTCACTAAATGACCTAGAAAAGCACGTAAATCAAAAAATAAAGTTAAGAAATCAAAAGTGTACACCTAGGAATCTGAAGAGGCCTAGATGAAAGACTTGAAATTCTAAAAACATTGAAATTAATTCCTACTAGGACTCATAGGCCAGTCTGGGTGATTTAGTCCCAGATTAAGGTTTCTAGGTAGGAACAAAAATCTATTAGAGATATATCTAGAACTCTTGAAAACTACAAATTTCCCTATATTGGGACTCATATGCCAAAAGTGGTGTATCAATCTAGTTAAGGTTTTCTAGAAATTCAAAGTCTAATTCTACTCTTTAATGTCTACTATGTCCTTTCCACTTGATTTTTAGATCTAAAACTTTGATTTGCAACTTGTAGATTTCTTTCAATGATCTCCAATGCAAGGTGACAACTTTGACAACTTTGAACACTTGACAACTTTCTCCAAACATGCTCTTCAATATGTCTTGAACCTAGATCTACAAATCACACATAAACCCCTAGCAATAAAGTGTTGCAAACATGTACGAAATGACTCCAATGGATGTAGATCTTGAATCTTGCTTGAATGTTGTAGATCTTGAATTAAATGCTAGATTGAATCATAAAACCTTATATCACAATTGTTAGCTCAAAAACAAGCATGATGCATGATGGCATTGACATGATGCTTGATGCTTGAATAATGCTCTAAAAACCTCGATAATCGGCTCTTGAAGACTCTTGAATGCTTCCTTTATCATAAATTTTCTATAATGCTTGAATACTTGAATTTCTAGGAGAAAATATGTGAAATAACCTTGTTTTATACTTGTTTATGCCAAATTTCCTAAAATTACAACACTACAAGCTAACATCAGATCTATGAGAATAAAATCCTACCAAGAATTTGAATTAAATTTGATATAGGGCCACACAGGACTCATACACCAAAAATGACATATGAGTCCCTTTAGGCTTAAATATGGGACACATTTTAAAAAATTCTTAGAATGATGTAAAATCCAGATCGAGGCCCTAAAACCTAGGTGGAACTCATATTCCCAAGGTGGAATATGAGTCCCAGATCACTAAATCTGGGCCACACAATCCAAAAACACCTAAATGATGATTGGATCTTGGTTCATTTCAATATTATCCTCGAAAAGATGCATTAAATGGGACTTGTGGATGCAAAATTAGGAAAATTAAAGCAAAAAAAAGCCTAATTATTTCATAAAACCCTAGATTAATGTGGAACTGTGTTACAATAGTTTACAACACTTTAAATAAGGAACCAATAAACAACATTCTAAATAAGGAACCAATAAATTCATTTAGTTCACAAGGGCCCAACACCTAATGTGAATATGCTAGACACATTACAACACTAAATCGAGGCCATGTTAGGGAGTACTTTTTCTATCATTACATCTAGCCCCACTTTAGTGAGAGGAGGAACTTGCTTCCAACTCACACTAAAGTAGAAAAACACATCAAGAGGGGTCAAAATACACCAATTCTAGTTGTGATATAAGAGGGATTCATTGCGCACAGGTCTCTTTATTCTCAAGAGATCACCAAGGAATGAACTCCCCTTATACACCTCAACATAAGAAAGTTGACAAAACCGTAGGGAAGTATATCCAAGTTACGTTTTAGATAAAGGTACTTCAGATCTTGAGAGAGTGAAACTCTGAGATTCCTACCTCAAATGAGTGAGTTCTCGGCCAAAAGATAGTAGCATGGTTTTAGGATGCTAGCGTAACGCACTATCATCTAAAAGATGTGTTGGCATCCTAAGCAACTAAGGGATCAAGAGCTCAGGAAAGCAGAACCAGGTTTCACTTCTGGACTTAGATCTAAGATATACTTAATGAAATGATTAAACAAGAATCTAGAAAATGTAACAAACGCAAGGGGACTTGGAGAAAGTTTACCTCTTACTAGATGATTGAATCTTTACTCCAAGCTTTGCTTTACAACCTACACATAGAAGTACAAGGGGAAAAGGTTGGGGCTGTATAGGGGTATACCTCATTCAGACATCCATTTTTGTGTTCCCACCTCCACAGATAGCCAAGTTAGAAAGGAGTACAAATGAAGTAGACAAAGCATGTGGTGAAATAAAAACCAACTTCATGAGTAGAATTGGCACCACGAGATAGTAAATAAACAAGTAGGAAGGGAAAGTGAGAGAAAGAGAGCTTTACCCAGGGGCCTATACCCTCTTTGGAGCACATAGATGCATCGTTGAATTCTTACTTGAGAGCTATTGCTACTGGAGGGACCTCAATATGACATGGCTTCACTTGTGAGAGTGTTGCTATCAAAGATGAAGAGAACTCAAAGATGGAGCAAAGAGATAAGTGCTTGAATGAATGACTTCCAACCCCAAATGAGAGAAAGAAAGGGGTTTTTAATGCATGCAAGGGAAGAAAAGAGTTGTTACGTCCAAAATATGATTGGTAGGACAAGTTTCGAAAGAGTCAAGATTCCAAATTCCCTATTTCAAACTCAGAAAACTACCAGGACGCTAACGTGCCGCGCAATGTCCGCACGCTGCGCAGGTGTCTAGAGCCTAGATTTTAAGGGAAACATGTTGTCAGGCTTGTAATGCTCTGCCACAAGTCCAAATGGAGTCAGAATTGCAAAATTCTGAGCCATGAGATTTTTGTCATTAATGTTCCAAGGTGTCATAAATGCTAGGAAAAAATGCAAAAATGTGGAATTTCCACTAGGTACAATTTTGTGACATTACATTTTTCTCCCACTTTAGTTGGCTCAATTTTGGAAAAAATTAGCCTCACTAAAGTAGAGAAGAAAAATTTCACCTGAATTTTGAATCTTATGGATTTCCATGCCAAGAAAAAGGGGCCTTAGAGGCCACCAATGTTGAGCTAACTAGAACCAAAGATGCCCCCAGTAACTGAGCTCAAAAAATAGCAAGAAAATGGTCATGAAAATTTGTGCAAGGCTTCAACCTGCAAAACTCAAATTTTGGGTCAGGCTAGAAAATCAGAAAAACGTACAATGGTGAGGAGAATGATCAAGAAAAACTTGTTGATTCAAAAGAAAAATATGATCAAGAGGTAACTATATGCCCCCTCTTGAGTTTTCACCTAGCTGGTTGGTGTAAATTTAGGAGAAACCAGGGAGCCACAAGCTCTAGGAGAAATGGACCCTAGGGGGCGTATATATACCTACGTGGGCCCCTAAAAGGGTCATTTTCACTATTCACTGCAAGCAAATTATTGATTTTTGTGAGAGAAAAGTCAACAAAATGTTAGGCAGGAGGGAGTACGAGGCACCGAGATTGGAGTAGCTATGTGACGACATCATCGAGGGTCACGAGGTGGACCAAGTAGGCCTCTAAACCTCGTTTTTCATGAATTTAAGGTCATTTTTAGCACTTTTTATTCGACGAAGTGCACAAGCATATTTTTATGGCGCTTGTGTCCAAAAAATGTGTTGTCGTCCAAGTTTTGCATTGAGGTCCTAGTTCTATACTAGCATCTCGGGGATGCATTGGCATCCTCAAGGCATCCATGGTGGAATATGACACATTCATGGCGTATAGACATCTATTTGACATGCACAGGTCTTGCAAATTTTTTTGTTTTCATAATGAAATTTGATGTTTTGACTAAAAAAAAAAATCACTTTTTGTAGGAGTACCCAAAGATCTATGAGCAACGGGACCATCATACAGATGATGAGGTCATGCATCTAGAGTGGGTCGGTCTCTAGCATGTGTTCACCATGCTAGAGATGCAATATCATGAGAGGATGCTCACAACACTGATGGAGCGATGGGACACCACCATGTCATCTTTCTAGCTACCTTGCAGGGAGATGACCATCATGCTCAAGGATGTCTATCGGATCCTTGAGCTGCCCATCCACGGACGACAGGTGGTCCTAGACAATACTCGATTAGCATGAGAGTGGAGGGAGGGCATCCTCTACTGCTCGGAGTGGACAAATGACGATGGTAGGGGCCACATATATACACACTGGTATGAATAGGTGAGGATCATAGAACCATTTTTGTGTCAGGTGATGGTCATGACCGTGGTGTTCCCAATCATGATAGACAGGTGAGTCTCTCACCTGCATGGGAGCCTCCTCCACATGATTAGAGAGATGGTCGAGCATAGTATAGTTTTTGCCTAGGGGTGCAGCATGTTAGTGCACCTCTACCAGGAGCTAGGCTAGTATGTCCACTATGAGTACTATAGCCTTACTATGTGTACACTTTTGTAGGTGTGGGTCTTCACCCACATCATGTGCACTAGGCCAGTTAGTTTTCCCAGCGATGACCATATCACGTTTCCATGGTCAACTGGTACGACTTGAGAGGCTAGTGGAGATTCGGTGATCTATTGTTTTGGCAGCTATAGTTTGACACTCTTATTGCAGATGGGGTCAGATGGAGGCCCCATCAATTTTTTAGATGGAGGGACGATGACAGGCACTTGAGGAACTAACAATGGGTCCATTTTCTGATAGGTCGTCATAATTATATTATAGTACCTTATTACTAGATTCAGGTCATGGGACAACAGGGTCGTCTTCAGATGATTCCACTAGATGTGCCCACATATACTAGGACCTATAGGAGCATAGTGAGACCTAAGGATCATCCCTACCCCACGATCACCTATTTTGTTCTATCCGATGATGATGAGCCTGACCAAAATTTTCTGCCCATAGCGACGACAGATAATGTTAGGGTGGCTATAAATTTTGTACAATGTTGGGAGTGGCATCATCCTACTCCTATATTTGGAAAGGGTGCCCCAAGTGGGGATCCTGGTCCACAAGAGGACTTTCCACCCCATCCCCCGCAAGACAGACGGAGGGGTCGAAAGTAGGCTGGTAGAGAGGAGGAGAGGTCATAGAAGGAGGAGGAGGCTCCTTAGAGATCGAGGCGACGAAGGAGGTCAGACCACCCACTAGCTACCCCTATCTCTTTATCACCACTAGCTCCTATTGTTATAGTGATAGTGGCCTTAGCATAACCGGGAGTGGCTACTAATGTCAGCGGCACAAGTCCTAGCACTGCTCCTCATCCTGACTGGACATGGCAACCAAGGGACCTAGGTATACAAAGCATGTTGTTTATGTTTTTGTACTTTTAGTTTTTCTATTTATGATTATATACAAATATGCCATGTGATAATGATATCTCTTTCTTCCTCTATGGTTGCAATGGATACATAGGGACAAACGAGGTGGATAGCTCAGTGTATTTCAGAGGTATCCCCTAACATGCCAATCCAAGGGATGGTCTTTGAGACTTTTGAGCTGGTGTCTGTGAGATGAAATTCCCCTAGTTTTGAGCTGGTAGCATGCTTGAGGACCACCTATGAGGAGCGAGGTATAGATATCATCCAACTGATGGTGAAGCTCACCACTGTGTGGGGATAGCGTGGCCAGTTGTCAGGGTAGTTGTGGATGGCGTTCGACTAGAAAGATGCGGTAGTGATGAGGGTTGATGCCATTGAGTAGGCACATGATGCCCTCTAGAGCTACTTCAATGACCTTGATAGGTAGCCAATAGCTGTGATCCTGATAGATGTTTAGTGATTGCGGGAGGAGTTGAGGCAGGTAGAGATGACCATATGCTCTCTATAGGGTGAGATCAAAGGGATGTGGGTGGCTTTGTCAACATCACACACACACACACACCGATCCTATTCCATAACCACCGTGTAGCCTCTCCTGCGAGTACCAGTG
This sequence comes from Sequoia sempervirens, assembly GCA_007258455.2. Classification (NCBI taxonomy): domain Eukaryota; kingdom Viridiplantae; phylum Streptophyta; class Pinopsida; order Cupressales; family Cupressaceae; genus Sequoia; species Sequoia sempervirens. The sequence goes on from VDFB02105785.1 coordinate 330,587,525, forward strand.
CAGCTACCAGAGCCAGAGGGCTCAGGGAGCCATGCGCTATAGGGGTTCATTATTTTAGACATCATTTCTATAGTGAGGATACATACACATACATATATATTTGTATATCTTTTGTATAGACATATATTCAACAACCACTCATTTTTTATAGTAGTGGTCTGATACATGTACATGACATTTGATACATACATGCATATATATATGGACATATTGGTTTGTGATCATGGCATTGTTTATTCGTATGTGTATTTTTTTTATTTTCATGTATGTCTATGCTATGAGCATTATATTCTCATATGGATGTATGTTTACATTAGATGCTAACATGATTTAATAAACACACATGGTTGTATGTTAATTAAATATGATGATGATCTAATTGCCTTAAAGATGTAATGTGATGCATGGTTATAGAGTATAGTGAAACACACATATGTACATCACACACACAGACACGTGGTTACATCATAACACAAAAAAAATGTATATATCAATGTCAATATATGTAGTTCTACTACCCTTTTGTAGAGAGAACATGACACATGGGACACTATGCATAGTAGCGACAAGGATGTATCACATTAACAGGCTCTTTTAGAGGTGTCCCATCCATAGACGATAATCCATAGGTACCCAAACCATACACAGAGATCACAATGTAAGGGCCTAACTAGTTAGGGCTAAATTTCCCTCTCTGATTAGGTAGTGCATTTACATTTCTCTAGTTTTCACAGAGAACTAGATCTCCTATTTTAAAGGTCCTAGGAAGCACACTATGATTATATTGTCTTGATAGTGACCGTTGATAAGCTTTAAGATGATCAAGGGCTTGTAATCGGCACTCATCGAGTATCTCTAGCTGATGCAAATGGTTAACCTAATAGGTTTCATCATCAATTAACCATTTAAGGGAAACCTATAAAGAAAAAAATTCCAACTCTAAAGGCATGATAGCTTCAACACCATACATGAGATTGTAAGGTGTCGTTCCTGTCACCGTACGAACAATTGTGCGATAGGCCCACAAAGAATACATTAATTGAATATTCCAATCCTTACCACACGTGCTTATTAACTATCTTACAAAGAATGAGCTCAAGAGTTTTGTTAGAAGCTTCTACTTGACCATTGGATTGTAGATAGTATGACATAGAAAACCTGTGTTGAACATGGAATTTCTCTAGGAACTGCTTTACTTCCTTGTTCTTGAATGGTGTACCATTATCAAAAACAAGCTTAGCAGGTAGTCTGAATCGAGAAATGATGTTGTTCATAAGAAAGCTACAGATAGCTTCAGCGTTTGTGGATCAGAGTGGAATAGCTTCGACACATTTCGTGAAGTAATATGTAGCAGTGATAATAAAGGTATGTCCCTTGGAAGAAGGAGGTGATATTTTTTCAATAATATCCAACCCCCACTTTACAAATGGCCAAGGAGATATTTTATTTTGGAACTCGCGACTGTGCTATTGACATTGAAGACATTTTTTAACAAAATTGAAGGAATGTTGTCCCACTATTTTCCAATAGTACCCTATCTGTATCAGTCTTCTTGCTAGACATTTAGCACCAAAATTTCCACCCTCAGAGCCTGAATGGGCTTTCTTAAGGGAAAGGGGTATTTCTGCTTTAGTGAGACACTTGAGAAGCAAGTTGTTATAGGGTTTTCAATAAATAACATTGAATAAAATAATGTAATGTGTTGAAATCTTTCATATACAATCACATCATCAAGAAAGTTTCTAGTCTTTAGGTAATTATAGATACTAGAGAACCATTCTCCCAAGTCTACGTGAGAACACACAAAAGATTCAAATTTAGGTTGGTTGGAAACCACAACAATTCGCATGACCTGAACCATGAAATGGTATTCTTTTCTATCCTCTTCTGAAGGTACCAAGGAAGCAGTGCTCACCATGGCATGAACATGTATATTTTCTCTCCTAGGGACACTATCTATTGTGAAAGAGAACTAATTAAGCAAGGACAAAGCAAGGTCTTGATATTGGGAAAATTTACTTTGTTTAGCTTAGATTCACAATGAGCTTAGAATCACCTAGTATACGAAGATGTTTGATTCTTAGTGCAATTGCAGCATGCAAGCCAACAATAAGAGTTGCGTACTCAGTGATGTTATTAGTACAAGGAAAATCTAATCAAAAGGATAGAGGGACCGGTTTACCTTCAGGGGATATTAAGACCACACCTACTTTGAAACCAGTCTGGCACCTCATTCCGTCAAAATACATTTTCCATTCCAGGTCATAATTAACCATGAAAATATTCTCATGAGGGAATAAATCCAATCCTAGGAAGGAACAGGATGAGGGAGCATCTTTTAATTGATCGACAACTGCTTGACCTTTTATCGACTTCTGAGTAATGAACTTCATATCAAACTTAGAAAGTAACAAAACCCATTTCACTAATCTCCTAGCAAGGTCAGCACTAGAGAACAAATGCTTTAAGAGATCTATTTTTACTATGACATGTGTTTTGGCATGGAGAAGGTAGTTTCTCAACTTCTATGTGGAAAAGACAAGAGTGAGGCATTGCTTCTCCATGGAGGAATAACGAGTCTCGTAATTGACTAGAATGCAACTAATGTAATAAACTACTCTTTCCTTCTCTGCATCATCATATTGAGCCAACAGAGCTGCTAAGGCATATAATGATGTGGCAAGGTAAAGAAAAAAGGGTCTATCTTGCATAGCCAACATCAATATGGGAGGATTGGCCAAATAGACTTTGATTGACTCAAAGGCTTTCTGGCACTCCTCATCCCATATGAAGTGAACATCCTTTTTTAATAAATGGGGAAAGGAAGGGTGCAATCAACTAATTGAGATATAAATCTACGAATTTCCTAAATCTTCCCTTGTAAACTTTATAACTTAGTGATATTCCTCAATGGAGGCATGTTAATGATGGCATCAATTTTATTTGTGTCAACCTCGATTCCATAGTGAGAAACTATGAACCCCAAAAGATTCTCATCATACACATAGAAGACACACTTATGGGGATTAAGTCTCATCTTATAGAGTCAAATCCTTTGAAAGATAAGATGAATATTCTTCACATGATCCTGACAGGTTATCAATTTTTCCAAGATGTCATCAATGTAATCTTCTAAGATCTTATGACTAAAATTGTGAAATATTAGGGTCATCGCCCGTTGGTAAGTTGCTCCTGCATTCTTTAACCCAAAGGGAATGACCACATAATAGAAAGTTCCCCAAGGGGTAGTGAAGGCTATTTTGTACTGATCCTTTGGGTTAATATAGATCTAATTGTAACCTGAGAAGTCATCCATAAACGATAGCAATGCATGGCCTGTAGTCGAATCCACAATCATATCTATATTAGGCAATGGAAAATCATCCTTAAGAGAAGCCTTATTGAGATCTCTTAAGTCAATAGATATATGAATATGACCATTAGGCTTACTAACAGTGACTGTATTCAAAATCCAAGGGGACTAGTCAATTGGGCAAATAAGGCATGCTTTCAACAACTTCTCTATCTCAGTCTTGACCATCAACACCACCCTGGGATTGATCTATTAGAATTTTTGCTTAGCTGGCTTAGTGTCAGGACATAGGATGATATTGTGAACTATTATAGTCTCATTAATACTAGGCATGTGCTCGTACGCCCAAGAAAATATATCAGGATGAGAATGCAAGAGATCATAATGTTCATCGGCTTCTTCTGAAGAGAGACACTTCCCAATCTTGATTACTTTTTCTGAAGACTTAAGATCCATAGAGACCTTAGTATTATCTCCTTTAAGGAGAGAACTGTGATATTCAAGATAGGATATTGGAACATCATTACTGACATTAGATAGAGGGTCTTCATCAATTTTTAAGACCGATTCTCCAAAGTATGCTTGCTTATGTACGCAATACAAAAATTGTCTCTTGTGATGAAAAGAAGTTAACGGGGAATAGGCACCTAGGAATTCCTCAAGTGGTTCATTCAAAGAGAAGAAATCTAAAGGGATTTTCTCAGCCTGCTCACTTTCCTCTATTAGCTCAAGATGGACCAAGCCCAATGGCTTGGCAGAGATCATGTTAACACTCCACCAAGGTTTTTACTTAGACTGTTCAATAGAGAATCCCAAACCCAGATAACACTGTCAATGCTTAAACTGGATAGGGGCTTGGATTCCTTTTTTGATACACCCTAGGCCTTTCTTCCCATAGCCATACTGGGAATTGAGTTCATATCCAAACCCATAACGAGTTTGTAAAAAATTAGGAGGTGGCAGCTCTACATAGAGTGTTTTGTTCCACCAATGGATGTTGAATGCCTCTACGAGAGCACTTCCAGCTTCTTTACTAGGTTCACAAATGTTAACCTCCTTTGTAGAAGGATTTATCTCCTCAGCAGAGGAAGGAGTGGTCTCCTAAATAGGATCACACTTCTCTTCCCTTGTGGGAGTATCATCCACTTTTGTGTCAGAAGTACCTGGAAAATCTATGCAAGAGGGGTTCGCCTTGTATTCCATGATAAAGAATTTAGAGAATTCCAAGGAGCCCCAATCATCACCAAGGAAAAGATTTGATTGAGAGGAAGAAGGGGAAGATGGGGGAGACTTAGGATCTTCAGCTTTAGGTGGTTCATCTTTTTTGATACTTACTCTAGGAATGACTTCCATAGAGGGTATCAATGAAGAGCATGCCATAACATCAGTGGTTAAAGATGGGATACAGTTCTTAAGAGTGGATATGACTGAAGAACAACCAACAACCGCTAGTTCACAAAGGTGAATAGCTTCTAGATTTTCTTTAATTGTAAGCACCCCATTATTTATGATGAACTTTAAAGAATGGTGTAAAGTAGATGTCACAACACCCATAGCATGAATCCAGGGTCTCCTCAATAGAATATTATACAGTAAAGGACTAGACATCACATAAACCAACATAGGTAAGGTAATGGGACCTAGCTGCAAAGGTAGTATTATCGTACCTAGAGCTTGGCAGCCAATGTTATCAAAACCATGAATATACAAGGAGGAAGTTGCGAAAGAAGATGAATCAACTTTAATCTTAGGTAATAGGTCCATACCACAAACGTTAAGAGCTGAACCGGTATCAACGAGAGTACACCTAATAATGATATTATTAACATTATTTATAATAAAGGGATCCGCTTGCTTCTGCACATCTGAAGGTGGGAGTTCTCTTGGATGGAACGTGATATTCAGAAAAATCAAGCAAATATGATCCAACAATGCATTAACATCCATAGGCCTAGTGGAGGCAGGCAAGAGAATATTTTGTAAAGATTCCTGAAGTATCTCTTGATAAACCAGAGTAGTCTAAAGAAAATCCTAAAGTGAGATCTTAGCCAGACTAACACAAAGTTGGTCGACAAGATTAGAATCACTTGGTGCTTCGTTCACAGGTTTAGGTGTTGAAGGAATGATTGGTTGAGAAGGTGATAAAGAAGTAGGAAGTTGAGTGGGTTGTGATGTAGGAATAGAAGTTTATTGATCTAGGTTTTGTTTATTTCTCCTTGTATTGTATGTGTACCCAACGACATTATAGGAAGTGGAGTTTGTAGCTTTCACGAACCTCAAATACAAGTTTGATGAATTACTATGACGTGAAATCCCATAGACAGAATAGTTCTCCTTAGAGGAAGAGTTGGCTGGGGTCACATAAACAACAAGTTTCTTAGGGCTCGGGGGAGCCACAAAGACTGCAACCACATTTACTAAAGAGGATGTTGGTTTGGAATATTTTCAAATAGGGGAGAGCGCATCTAAGAAGTCTTCTAGAGCATCTTCCAACATATCGAAATATTCTTCAGAAAAAGGGATTATCATTAGCATGCAACATCATGAAAATAGATCGAACGCATTCACATCAAGTTCACCAAAATGTGATATAAGAGGGATTCACTACACATGGTCTCTTTATTTTCAAGAGATCACCAAGGAATGAACTATCCTTATACACCTTAGCATAAGCAAGTTGACAAAACCATAGAGAAGTATATCCAAGTTACGTTTCAGAGAAAGTTACTTCAGTTCCTGAGAGAGTGAAACTATGAGATTCCTACCTCAGATGAGGGAGTTCTTGGCCAAAAGATAGTAGCACAATTTTAGGACACTAGTGTTGCACGCTGGAATCTAAAAGAAGTGTTAGCATCCTAAGCAACAGAGGGCTCATGAGCTTAGGCAGGCTAAAACAAGTTTCAATTCTAGACTCAAATCTAAGATATACTAAATGAAATGATCAAACAAGAAGCCAGAAAATGTAACAAACACAAGGGGAATTGGAGAAATTTTACCTCTTGAACAATAGATTTTTGGGAATGGGGCTTATAGGCTACTCTTGCACTCTTAGGTTGTTTCACCTAAAAGGAGAGAGATAAACCCCACACAAAATCTGTGTGGTTCACTCAAATTAAGATGTGTATGATGTTATTTGGGCTAAATGAGATGATCTAAATGCAACTATGAAATGTAACTTTTTTGAAAACACATTGTGTAATGCAAAAACACTTAGAAATGTGAACAAAACTGAATAGAAATTGATGAGACTGAAAGTGTGCACCTAGAATATGGATGAAGATTGGAAATGGCTCTAGAATGCTTTTGATGCTTACTTTTAGGCCTAGTGGGACTCATTCGCCATTCTAGATGAATCAGTCCCAGTTTTGTAAAACTGTTTTGGAACTTGTTTCAGACAAAAGGGTATCTAAAAATGTAGAAAATAAAAAACTAAAGTGGAAGTGGGATTCATTCACCACCCATGGTGAATGAGTCCAATTTTAAATTTATGAATATTCAAAGGTTGAATCTAGAGCTTTCAGTTTGCACTTTCTACTTCTCCAGGTGTTTGCTTCTAAAACTATCATATTTGGGCCTGAAAGTCACTTTTTTTGGGTATTTTGACTTCTCCAATCAAGAGATGGCTTGAAAAAAATTTCAATGCAATATTCAATGATTCCTAAGCCTCCAAGATGTCTAAATATGCAAACACACAAGACAAGAAAGAGAAATGTTGGATGTTAGGGCATGGGGGTTTGCCTTGGTCAAATCCCTTTTAGGTAATTAAACCAAAATGATGAAAGAATGTAATGAAGCATGCAATAATGGAGTTTATTACCTTTCCATGATGTTTGATCTTGAATTTATGTAATAAAACATGAAGAATCTACCCTTGAATGTCTAAAAGTTGCTATATTGATGACTTAGAATGATGAAACCCTAACTTGCTTGACTTGAGATGGAAGAGTGATGGATGAATAATGAAGAATGATTAATAAATTAAATGGGGAGGTCTTGATGAATGGGGAGAAAAAAACTTATTTATACACACTTGTGCCCTAGTAACCCAATGATACCTCATCACAGACTGACATAAGGTATTTTTAAATAAAATCCTAGAAGGAAATTTGAAATATTTTGAATTTTGAGCTAGGAGAGACTCATTCACCATCATCGCAAATGGTTCCCACCTTGGACTTATAAGTGGGTGTTGATAATTAAGTTTTATTTAATGTTGTTTGTTGGGTTTACATTGAAAAAAACACTTAATTAAGTCTTATGAGTGCATAAAGGGGTCAAATAAATCATAAGAAAGGTGTAACTAGTGAAGGTAAGCCTAGAAAAATGTGAAATCTTGTTACAAGACTTTACAACACTTCAAAACAGGACTTGACAATGAATAAAAAGGTAATATTTAAATGAATTATAATGAGAATAGTCTATAAAAGTGTAGAAATGTGTTAGAACACTTCACAACACCTTCACAAGACATTAATAAAAGCATGTTTATTCAATTTGCAAGGGTCCAAGACCTAGTGTGGATGTTAAAAACACCTCACAACACCAAATCAAGGCCTTTTTAAGTCTAATTTATCATGAATTATTCCCATGTCAAGCAAGAGGTCCTCTTTTCTATGATACATCTCTTACCATACATTCAAATCTTTACTCCAAGCTCTGCTTTACAACCTACACATAGAAGAATGAGGGGAAAAGGTTGGGGTTGTATAGGGGTCTACCTCAAGAAGACCCCCGTTTTAGTGTTCCCACCTCCATAGACAACCAAGTTGGAAAGGAGTGCAAATGAAGTAGACAAAGCATGTGGTGAAAGAAAAACCTAATTCAGGAGTAGAACCTACACCATGAGATAGTAAATAAACAAGTAGGAAAGGAAAGTGAGAGAGGGAGAGAGCGTTACCCATGGGCCTAGTGTTGGCCTCCTACAATGACTTAACAACTAAGGACTGAAAGTTGTGATTCAAAGATTGGAAATCTAATCTGAATAGTTGTCTCAATAATTATGAAGGTTCATTTAATTTTCAACCCAGAGACGTAGACTTGAAATTGGTTAGCACGGTATGTGCACTAGGAATCCATAGTAGCCATATTCATCCTACAGCTTAAGAAAGACATAATGCTGAAAGTAAATTGCTTAGAAGCAAGTAACATAAGTAATGAACATCAACCAACAACTATACTAAGCTGAAGTTAATGAAAAAAATGAAAATTTGAGAAAATAGACAAAAGACTACTCTGTTTGCTTTCACTGCAAGAATAGTCACAGAATGAAATTCTAGTGGCTGCAAGAACAAACAGTTGTTTTATAACTATTGCTGAACAAAAAAGTAATAAATGAGATAAGGATGGAATGCTCACCAAGTGGCCCCCCTTGGATGAGTATCCCTTATGAAAAACTCTGATATAATGAACTTATAACTTAATTTTATTCATTGGAAAGAATGATTACAATAGAGTAATGCAACTATATTACTAAAAAAATAAGAATGTGAGTACAACATCAAATCAATCAACCTTCTGAGAAGGAGCATTTGAGTCTTATTTATAGAAGGAAAACTACTAACTACCTAGAAAGGTGTTCAACTCCAACAGATTAGGAGGATGCCACTTTATGGAAAGAATAGAAAGTGGAAAGGAGGTTATGCATGTGTGGAATATGGTCAAGCCAGTTTTCCTTAACACGGATCTAGCACAACAAAATCTCCTATATTCGTTCAACAAACTATTATGACCATTTACAAGGTAGTTACAATTATTTGATTTGAACTAGAAATTTCCCTCCATTGAGAGTCTTCCCTCCACTAACCTTTGAATGATCATCTTGTTGACCTTTATGGCAAATGACCAGCTTGCAGAATCTTCCTCAATTTTGTAGGCTCTAATTATATCTGCATGAAAACATTAGCATGCACAACAATTGCATATCAAAAACTATCTTAAAGTAACATTCATTAATCCACATGTAAAATTAACATAGATAGTTCACATAGCATGTTAATTTCATTCAAAAGTTACAAAGATAAACTTATGCCCAATGTATATGGTTTTGAGGAAATAACATGAAAATGTCAACATCCAAGTATTAAAGTCTATGACAACAACAAAAAATGGATAATAAACTCTATCAAAATTAAGCCATAAATTGGACTCATCACTCCCCAACCTAAGGTTTTGTTAGTCCTCCAGTACAGGGAGAGTTATTCCTTTTCTTAGTTAATACTCTGAAATATGCAAGTGCCAGCTGCCCAACATCAGTTCTTACAGTGATTGAATTGGGGTCCCAATAGAATCCTTGCTTGTTGTCCAACCTATTCCATCTTTGATTTTTTTCTGCTATATCATACTGATAATACCTGAAGTTTGACACATTCCATAATAGGATAGGTGGCTAAAAGGTTAATGGAAGCCAAAATTTCCCTTTCATCCTTCCAAGTTGTATATATTTATCAATTCTTGTCTATTTCGACATAGTTCTACAGAGAGTGAGGTTCAACTTGTTTTAACTCATTAGTCAGGTTGATCCACCTATGTGACAGATATCCCATCACAAATTTCCCTATAGTTTCTACTACCTTCTCATATTCTTTGTAAATTGCTTCTCTCTCAGGAAAGATCTCGTTGCTATAGCTTGGTCGGTACATAAATCTGTGTCATTCCCAAAAAAAAATTTCTATAGTTTCTAGACTCAATCCTGATAAGCAAGGGAGTGTGAAATATTTCGAGCCAATTTTTTTCAATTTTCAAATTACAATCAGAAATGAGACACACTCATTAGGGTTAGATAAATCAAACTAGCAGTTATAATATAACTCTTTGCCAAGAATGCGCACTCAATCTCAACAAGAGAGAGGTTGTCATATGGCAAGAGGATCGTCAGTACATTAATTAGAACTACAACTGGAAGTAACTCTAACCAAGAATGGTGCCAAGTGATGGCGAGCATATGGTCAGAGGGTCTTAATTGAAATGCTTATACAAAAACTCTAACCAAGAATGCGTCGGCGAATGACGAGCATGTGGTCAGAGGATCCCTACCATCTAATATACTAAAAGCAAACTCAACACCAAGTATGTGCTACCCAATTCCAGAATGGAAATGAGGCGACCATATGGTGGAGCAATTACATGAAATACAATACTGGAAATGGAGCTCAACTCCAAGTATGTGCACTCCTATCCAAGATGAATAGGCGCTATCATATGACGGAGCAACTAAAAAGTAAATACAATAGACTAAGCAAGGATTAGTCTCTTCCACGAAATGTGGGAAATATAATAAAGAGCTTACAAATGTGAATATTGGCTGGTTAGTACTACTAAAAGTCTTACAATATAATATATCTCCTGCAAGCACGATGGATTATAGTGATAATCAAACTGCTGAAATGTAGAGCTACTCCAAAATGATTAATATGACTAAGACGAACAATCCCAGCCCTATTAATAATTTTACTAAGCCTGATATGACAGATCTGCAGTTAAAATGGTGAAATCAGCAACTCCAGAACTCACATAAATGCTCATATCTCTCATCTCTCTCAATACTCACTCATTTAACTTGAAATCAATTGCAAAACATTCTAATGATGATGATAATGAAGATGGATCACAAAAACTTCTCACAAAGACCCCTATTTATTTTGCACGACTTCCAAAGCACTTACAAAGTGAAATTGCCTACAAGCAAGGGCGATTTACTTTAGATAATTCATAGACTTCAAATAAAATTCTGGAAACTTGCACATATGGTCGCCCTACATAGGAAAATAGATTGGAATAGTACCTAGAACAATATTATTTCTATTTTTTGAGTTGTGAGTAAAAACAACCTACAGCCATACAAATCAGCAACTCTAAAACTGACAGAAAATACAATAACTCAACTACGGAATGTGAGAAGAACCAACTACAATGAAAGGAAACTAACTACAACTAAACCTCTCAACTAGTTGTTGTCTTTCAAGCAAGAAGTCAAGCCAAGGCTAGGAGGCATTCATTCCTCGAAGCAATCCCAAAGCCAATCCGGCAGCATAACTTTGCAAATTCATCAGATGAACAAAAATGAGGACCCCGAGCTCCAATTTATAACTTTAGAAGAGCTTTCTAGAAACCTCCAAGAAGGGCGCCACCTCAAAGATTCTTTTAGGTCATTGACTTGTCTTTTGTCTTCACCCTTAGGATGGCGTACTTGCTTAAGAAGATAAATTTGACTTTTTAAATAAAATATTTGGCTCACCCAAAGTTGGCATCCAAACTCCTTGAGCAATACTTGGCTTTAGAAATATTAAAATATTTCCTCCATGTGAAAATACCCTTCAATGTCCCCCTTTTAAAGGCAATATTAATTCATGATACTAGAACAAGGAATTATAATGTTAAATTATAACATTATAATATAAAATATCTTATATCACCATGGAAATGCATCAGAAGCCAAATTCAACCATACCGACTGAACAAACTGCCAAAGTGGAGCCAACTGATTAGGAGTCAACAAGTCAACTGCTAAAAATAGAATTTACTAAAAATAGTAAATTCATGTAATTGCTCAGAATGCCGAACTGAAACCACCAATGTGAAGCTCTTAGAAAACCCAGAAGGAATCCACAATCCAAGTTCAACAATTCCAAAAGAATACTCCGCAAAAAGACAAAAACATCCTCCAAGAAGTTTGGAAACCCTGATTTGAGCTTCTACTTAGCCTACGAGTTTCCAGAAATAGGCTAAATCCAAATGAAGAGTGTAGGGCTAAATTGGGGACATTACAGTCCGCCTTTCCCAAAATTGCTTCTCCTCAAGCAATGCCACCACAACTCTAGAAAAACTCAAACTGCACCAAACCAAACCAAGTACAATCCCAGGGTCCCATATCCATCTGAAAGAGGACGCACCGTGCTGATGTTGCACTACTCTGATCACAATAGTGGAACCATAATGGCCAAAATGCTCTGAGTCAGCAAAATCAACAATGCCACTGTCTATCACAAACCTAGGCATTGGAAAAGATAGTCTACTCAACTCAAAATTGTAATCCTCAACATGCCTCCATAAGGTATCTAACACAACCATGATTGCAGATGTGACCTCTCCAAAACTTCTTGCAAAGAGGGAAGCAATCCTTTGCAAGAGTTCATCAAACTCTAACTCATGACTCCACATGAGTCTACTATGCCTCCCCTGCATTATTCTGATGCAACCATGAAGATTACTAAAAACTCTTACAATTCCCACTCCAAGAGCCTCAGAATGGTGAACCAAAGCATGTGAGAGTCCGCTGTCCTGAACCAACACTGAGAGTAAACTATCAAAGTTTCCATCACAAACCATCATAAGATGAATTTGGAGAGTAGGAAAGGTGTGAAGGAACAAATAATTGCTGTTGATCAAGGCTGGGATCAACATAGTGCAATCTGATACTAGAGTCCTACACGAAGGAAAACAACACCACTCAAATTCCCAAGTGTGAGCATGTGAGATGACCATCGAGCTACAAGGTGACACCTCCAAAGTGGCAGGAAAACAAACTAGAGCAATGTCCAACTGAAAACTACCACCTCTTTGACAAGTAGTGATGGAAAAACTCTCACAAACGGGAGTAACTCCACAAGTAAGGTGGTTGGTCTGCTTCCAATCAGCAAACTCGTGTCTCAAAATCTGCCCTTGTCTTTGCCGAGGATCACTGCCAAAAGAAACCAACTGTTTATTTCTCCAACCCATACTCAAAATTATTCTCCAATCCATTTGTTGATGAACAAATGAACCCATCAAGTGGCAAACAAAGAAACGGACAACATCAACAAATTTGGAAATTTGATCCTTATTCCTCCAATAGTCCTTTCCAAATGTAATAAGCTCTATCAAGCCAAATTGAGGATCCCAAGCACGGATACCCAACCAAAAATGATTTTCAACCCATAGCAAGGTAATCTCAATGCATCCCCAAGTGCCAATAAGGATCAAGTGCATACAGAAGAGATTGATGCCTCCTCTAGTGAACCCTTGAAGCCTATCCATGAAAGTTTCAACAACATTGGAGCATGAAATATTAAATGACCTCAAATCCACCTCCAAAAATGGTATAATAAGTGCCAAAACATCATTCAACCAAAGGGATGGATTGAAAGGCATACAAACACCAAGTTCAGGTCCATCTTTCTTCCTTATTTCATGAGTAACAAAACTGAAATCTTTGCTCCTTGCTGCTGTAATGAAGTTACCAGCAGTTACCAAGTCTTGCTTTGTTAACACCTTGGTGTCGGAGATGTTGAAATCTCCTCGAATCATCATTTCCCATGTAGAGACTCCATCCTCAAACCCACTTATGCATTCATTACTAACCAACAAACGTGGCACATCCTCATGGAGTGATATCAAAGCATCCAAGCATTGGAAACTATACTTAGTCTCATTCTCTGTTTCATCCTCCATCTCATAGAGAGGGTTATCATAACTTTCCTCATCATCCTCTTCAAAGAGAGGATTGTCAAAAACTTGAAAGTTATTCCTTCCATCTTGCTGATCCAAATCTACACTTGCAACTTCAGTCCTTCTTGTGAGACCTTCTAGGTCAAACTCCTCTTGAAGACTATCAAGCTCACCAATTACTTCCTTGATTTCTTCAGCTCTATGTGCATTCTCTTGCTTCGTGAAAAATTTGAAATCAGAAAACTGATTTCCTACCTTCATTAATGCCATTTGAGTTTCTTCTAATGTAGCCTTTGTTGATTCAAGCTCCAAAGAAAGTTCATCGAACTTCCTCTCTCTATCTTGAGAAGCACAAATGGTCTTCTTTGAAACTTCAATGGCATGATCACGATCTTCAATCAAGTGCATGTACTCAGACTTCAAGGTTCCCAAAGAGTTTCTGATAAGTTGCAAATTGGAAAGAGAAACTTCTTCTTTCACTCCTCTTTGTCTCACTTCAAGTTGGGCCTTCCAGTAAAGCTCTTCAACCAAGCTAAGTGTGTGATCAAACAAGGATAGAGTTTGCACTTCCTTGTCAATGGACACCTTGAATTGTCTTTCCCATTCGTAAGAAAGCGAAGATGGTGAACTGCTGATAGGCTGCAACTGAAAAGAAAACCCCTGTCCCTTGTCTTTGCTGCCCTCAATGCTGTGCCAACATTCTTGTACTTCACCATCGACTAGTGGAGAATGCTCATTGTCATAAAAAACATCATACTTCACAAATTCTTCAACACAATGCTTGCAATCAGCTTCACGCATTGAAAAATCAGATTTGTGTTTAGTAACACCTTCAAACTCTACATCTTCAAGAGCCATATGGTCTTCTAGCTCTTCTTCTTCATTAATGTCTCCTTGGTCAAACATTATTGCAGCATCAAACTTGATCAATGGATCATAATTGTCCGTTGTTCAGAAAGTTTTTGTAGCAACATAATCTTCTTCTTCAAAGACAACTTCTCCTCCAAGGGCTACCTCATAGTTTTCCATGCAATTTGCTTCTTGTTCTTCATCAGGATCAAAGGGAAACTTATCCCACATAGGTTCTTTAACATAACTTGATGCCAACACACCCGGATCCCGAATGCCAAGGGGTTGACTGAGATGATCAATAGGAAGAGGTTTTTCATGCTTCACTGGAAGTATTAACTCAATGAATAAGTCAGCTCCTGAATCTCTTAAGCTGATATCTTCAAAAACATTTTCCTCCAATGGTTCGGTTTGCTGGTCAAACCCAAGTCCGACAATGTCACCACCGAAAGGGAGTGAAGAATCTTCGATGCTTGTTGTTTCGAAAACTTCACCTTCATTATCTTTTATGGAACCATCATGAGAAAGTATGTCGCTGATTTCTTCAGGTGGAACTTCTTGGGAAGTTGAGACAGCAACAAGAGTAAAATCTTTCATCATCAAATCTTCAATATGATCTTGCCTGAACTCCGTAGAGTCATCACCAACATCATCACTATAGTCTTGGTCATAAGCTGGTTCTACAACATCACTAGCATTTTTTCCATCTTGTACTCCTTCAACGAACTCATCCCACACAACAGTACTACTAAAATTTTCTGTGAAGTCATTTCTCTCAGGACCTCCATGGGCTGAATCCAAATTAGGATTCAAGACTGCTGCTATGTTCTGATCTTCATCACTTGATATCACATGCAAGTCTCGGAAAGTATTGTGGGGCTCTTCCACACATTCTTCAACTAACAAAGTTTCATCAACATGCTTGTTTGTGGGCTACAATTCACAAATAGACACTTCATCTTCTTCCTTCTTTGATCCTTCAACCAAAACTTGTTTTGCTTCCCTTTTTATCATTTTCCTGATGTGGTCCACCATCTCCGACTTTTCGGGCTTTAGAAACGCCACACAATTCAAATGGGTATCAAATGAAACATTGTTCCTATAATCATCTGGCATGTTTTGATATTGCTCACGGATTATGGCAGCCTCATGTTCACATTGTCTTTTGTACTGTTTGGCATACTCAATGAAATCTCTTGTGGCCAAACTAACCTTTCCTTCCTCAAATGCCATAATCAAATATGACTTCTCACGATTACTGAACAAACGATGATACATCTTTGAAACTTCTGAAAACTGATCTAAGCTCGGTTCTGACCTCTGGTGAAGAAACTGATTTCTCTATCACTCAACTGTCAAATGAACTTTGTTGGCCACAGGATGGCAGGATCTTGGCTCTTATACCACTGAAATATTCCGAGCCAAATTTTTTCAATTTTCAAATTACAATCAGAAATGCAACACACTCATTAGGGTTAGATAAATCAAACTAGCAGTTACAATATAACTCTTTGCCAAGAATGCACACTCAATCTCAACAAGAGAGAGGCTATCATATGGCAAGAGGATCATCAGTACATTAATCAGAACTGCAACTGGAAGTAACTCTAACCAAGAATGGTGCCAAGTGATGGTGAGCATATGGTCAGAGGGTCTTAATTGAAATGCTTATACAAAAAATCTAACCAAGAATGCGTCTGCGAACGACGAGCATGTGGTCAGAGGATCCCTACCATCTAATATACTGAAAGCAAACTCAACACCAAGTATGTGCTACCCAATTCCAGAATGGAAATGAGGCGACCATATGGTGGAGCAATTACATGAAATACAATACTGGAAATGGAGCTCAACGCCAAGTATGTGCACTCCTATCCAAGATGAATAGGCGCTATCATATGACAGAGCAACTAAAAAGTAAATACAATAGACTGAGCAAGGATTAGTCTCTTCCACGAAATGTGGGAAATATAATAAAGAGCTTACAAATGTGAATATTGGCTGGTTAGTACTACTAATAGTCTTACAATATAATATATCTCCTACAAGCACGATGGATTATAGTGATAATCAAACTGCTGAAATGTAGAGCTACTCCAAAATGATTAATATGACTAAGATGAACAATCCCAGCCCTATTAATAATTTTACTAAGTCTGATATGACAGATTTGCAGTTAAAATGGTGAAATCAGCAACTCCAGAACTCACATAAATGCTCATATCTCTCTCAATACTCACTCATTTAACTTGAAATCAATTGCAAAACATTCTAATGATGATGACAATGAAGATGGATCACAAAAACTTCTCACAAAGACCCCTATTTATTTTGCACGACTTCCAAAGCACTTACAAAGTGAAATTGCCTACAAGCAAGGGCGATTTACTTTAGATAATTCATAGACTTCAAATAAAATTTTGGAAACTTGCACATATGGTCGCCCTACATAGGAAAATAGATTGGAACAGTACCCAGAACAATATTATTTCTGTTTTTTGAGTTGTGAGTAAAAACAACCTACAGCCATACAAATCAGCAACTCTAAAATTGACAGAAAATACAATAACTCAACTACGGAATGTGAGAAGAACCAACTACAATGAAAGGAAACTAACTACAACTAAACCTCTCAACTAGTTGTTGTCTTTCAAGCAAGAAGTCGAGCCAAGGCTAGGAGGCATTCATTCCTCGAAGCAATCCCAAAGCCAATCCGGCAGCATAACTTTGCAAATTCATCAGATGAACAAAAATGAGGACCCTGAGCTCCAATTTATAACTTTAGAAGAGCTTTCTAGAAACCTCCAAGAAGGGCGCCACCTCAAAGATTCTTTTAGGTCATTGACTTGTCTTTTGTCTTCACCCTCAGGATGGCGTACTTGCTTAAGAAGATAAATTTCACTTTTTAAATAAAATATTTGGCTCACCCAAAGTTGGCATCCAAACTCCTTGAGCAATATTTGGCTTTAGAAATATTAAAATATTTCCTTCATGTGAAAATACCCTTCAATGTCCCCCTTTTAAAGACAATATTAATTCATGATACTAGAACAAGGAATTATAATGTTAAATTATAACATTATAATATAAAATATCTTATATCACCATGGAAATGCATCAGAAGCCAAATTCAACCATACCGACTGAACAAACTGCCAAAGTGGAGCCAACTGATTAGGAGTCAACAAGTCAACTGCTAAAAATAGAATTTACTAAAAATAGTAAATTCATGTAATTGCTCAGAATGCCGAACTGAAACCACCAATGCGAAGCTCTTAGAAAACCCAGAAGGAATCCGCAATCCAAGTTCAACAAATCCAAAAGAATACTCTGCAAAAAGACAAAAACATCCTCTAAGAAGTTTGGAAACCCTGATTCAAGCTTCTACTTAGCCTACGAGTTTCTAGAAATAGGCTAAATCCAAATGAAGATTGTAGGGCTAAATTGGGGACATTACAGAGTGTTGGATTCTATTTTCCTATAAGTCCTGAATTGTTGTCCCCAACTAATTTCATTCTCTATCCAGGACATAAATTCCCTTAATTGGAGATCCCCAACATACAATAATGGGTTCCAATCATGATGATGGAACACAACATAATTATGCAAATAGAGTTCACACAACAAATTTTTCACTTCAAGAGGAGTAATCTGATAATCTTGGAAAAATTCAAGAGGAGTCTCAATGGAAGGATTCAAACCTGAAATGATCCTTGATAGTTTAAAAGAAAAATTCCTCTCCTTCAAATATAGAGCATAGACTCTTAGAGGAGTCCTACACTCTAACATCTAAGGAAATAAGGCTACTACATTGTCCACCTTTTCCTTTAAGGCAACAATTTCCGTATTCTTTTTTTCAATCTCTACATCTTTCTTTTTAATCTCCTCCTTTAACCTGCTTTTCTCCTTTTTCCATTCTTCTTCTCTCCTTTGCATATCATTCCATAGGTTCATGGTTACCATGTTCCATGAAAAATTAGAGGGTCTATGTATTCCTACCAAAAAATTTCCTCGCACTAATTCTTGCTCTTCATGTGGCACCAGCTGCTGAGGTTTTGATTGTTCACCTAGTTCTGGCTGTAGGGACTCTTGTTGTGGGAACTCTTGCTCTTACTATAGGAACTCCTGATTCTCATCATACTCCTGACTCTCAACCTATTCTATGATGGAAACAAGATCTGTCAACCTTATATTTGCTTGTTCCTCAAAAATGTCCTTTTCCTCAATGTTCACTTGCCCCATTGGGACTTTTGTGTCCTCTTGTAATGTTCCTCGAGGCCTAGGGATTCGCTTCAAAGGTACACTAGTGGCTGGCCTATCTGGTCTTGATTTTCTAAGAGGGATTTCATGTTTTTCTTCTCCTGTAGGAAGAACAGTGTCAACCTTTCATTTTTTAGAGCTTGGTGTTTCTTTTTCTGTCATTTGCTTTATAGATTTTCCCTTCCTCATTTCTACCTCTTTCTTTTGTGCCCTAGTTCATATTAGGGTTCCAAGAGGGACATCATCATTAGAGTATGAAGAGGAACTATCTTTTTTTGAATGTTTTATCTCAGAAGAACTAATCTCTATAGTCTACTCAACTGTATGAGGGTTTACACTAGGGCTTGCACCAAAATTTGAGCCTCCAAGAGTGGCTTCAACATTATTCACTCTCCTACTAACCCTACCAGGTTGAGGCAAAACCCTAGGTCACAAATGCTCTATTCTAAATTGATCAATATTTAAAAATTCCTCCCAAGTGATATCAAACACATCATGTAGAGATTTCTCTACTAATAATTTGATCATACAATGGTGGGAGACAGTACTATCCCTACCTTTTTGGGTTTCATCTACCATGATTGAAAGAAGATAATATAACACATTTGGCATGTTCATTCTTCTCCCATGCCTCATATGATTCAGGAGTTTGAAGTGCACAGAATGTAGGTTCAACTGGTGGCCTTCACAAGTGATGTACTTCACAATGTAGATAGCTACTTTCTTCCACGGCTTATGAAGATAGGTTTTCTATGCACCTTGCTTGTGCACAACCAATGGAGGATCACTAGGTTCAGTAAATTCAGCCCTAGCTAACCTTGCATCTCTGGTAGTAGGGTAATGTTCATCATCGGTGAGAAACCCTGTCACTTTTGCAATCCTCTCTTTAGTAGCTATTACCTCCAAACCTTTTACCGTGGCCTTTCCTTTAGAAAATATCTGCAAAATTTTTAGCATAATGTCTTCATTATAACCATTAAGCTTCAAGAAATAATCTAACCATCTATATTTCTTGAACTTAGTCTGGGAAGGTGCATCCTACAATACTACATCATGAACCATGGGTTCATTTCTAATTAACCCACCTCCCATTGTTCCAGTTGTCTACAATTAAGCAAGCACTCTGCAAGGTTTCCCTTCTTGCAATCTTTTTCTAAAAGCCCAATTTCTCCTTCCTGCAATGCTGCTAAATTCCTAATGCCAATGTCATATAAATTTTACCTTTTTGGAAACTTAGGATTATGAATGAGGCAATAAAGGAAATAAGGAATAATAAATGAAGGATACAATTGAGAAAAATGGCGGTGGTTTGGTGTCATCTCACACATGCGAGCCATCATCTCACTCTATCATTCAAATTAGCTCAATTTAAATTTTGCTGACATGGACCAACATGGACTGACACGTGGACATGCTATTCACACCCCCCCAACCTAAATTTTAGCATGTCCTCACATGTGAGGTGGTAATGATGATTTGACAGGGTAGGGGATAATGACATGCTATGGATAACATCTACATTAATGTACAGTAATTAAATAAATGTACTAAAAGATAATTAAGATGTAACAAATTTATGTGCACGTACCTGAATTCTTGGAATATCTGTTGCAAATAATATTGAGAAAGTATCGGTCATCTTTTAAGAAATCAGTTGAGAAATTAATGAATGTGGAGATGGAATGAAGTGAAGTTATGGCGAAGTGATGGAAGAGAGAGAAAGGTGGAGATGGATTGGTGGATGGGTGGATTAATGAAGAAGTGGACTCCCACAAAAGTGGAGGTCTTTATTATGAAGTGGTTGCATGTGTACTAGATCAATCATAAGGACGGACACTAGGCCCACTTCCTTCGGCTACAAGAAGTGTGGAGGCTAGGTGTTGGTTAAATTGTTGCATGAACTCTTCCTTGGATGGTGTCTTGTGATACATCCTTAAGCGGTGATCGTTGACCAGAAGTTTAAATCTGACAAGGTCAATGGTGGTGAGTTGTACAACTCTATTGGGAAATACTTTCGCAACTTCATATGGCCCCAACCATCTAGTCTACAATTTTCCTGCATTATCTTGACCCCTTGAGTCATAAAGGAGTGCCTAGTCACCAAGCTAAAACTTCTTATCCTTTATGTAATTATCATGCCATTTGATCCTTTGATTCTACACTACCTTAGTGTGATGCAAGGTTGTCTTCCTCATTTCATCCAAATTATTCAGTTGCAAAATTCTTTCCTTTTGTGCCTCAAAGATATCCATCCCTAAGTCTAGTGTAGTCTTAAGAGTCTTATGCTCAAATTCAATGGGCATCATAGTTGTCTTCCCAAATATTAATTAAAAAGGAGTGAACCATATGGTTGTTTTCCAGGTGGTCCTATAGGCCCAAACAACTTTTGGTAGCCTGCTTGCCCAATGCTTCCTATGGATGGCCATTGTTTTGGTCAGAATGGCTTCAATTTCCCTGCTATTCACCTCAACTTGGCCATTGGCTTTAGGGTAATAAGGAGTAGACTTCATGTGCCTCACATTATTTTCATTAACTAGTTCTATAACAAGGGTTGATGTAAATTGAGCACCTTGATCAGTCACTATCTCCCTTGGAACTCCATAACGAGTGAAAATTTCCTCATAAAAAAATTTTGCAACCTTATTATCTCTTGCATGCTTCATTGCTTTAACTTCCACCCACTTGGTCACATAATCAGTGCAAACCAAGATATAGGATTTACCATGTGATGGAGGATCAATGGGTCCTACAAAATTCAATCCCCATTTATCAAATGTAGTGATTACTACCTAGGAGTAAAGAGGCATCTCATCAGACTTTGTTGGTTGGACCATCCTCTGGAATCTATCATACTTCCTTGTATATTTCCCTACATCCTTGTGGAGTGTGGGCTAGTAATATCCTATGTTTAGAATCTTCATTGTTTTCCTTTTGGCTGTAGAATGCCCTCCACAGGGTTCATTGTGGCATGCATGCAATATATCATATGTCTCATCTTCCCTCACACATCTCCCCATGACATGGTCTAGTCCAGTGTAGAACAAACATCCTACAATCCATGAGAAAGGAAAAGTTTTCTCAATGAGTACCCTTCTCTCTTTTGGAGACAAAGTAGGAGGAAGCCTCTCTGTGACTAGATAATTAGCTATGTCAGCATACCAGGGTGTATCACACAAATGGAAAAAAAAAATCATTGGGGAAAGAGTCATCAATGACTTGATTGTTTTCTGATGTAGTCAGCATTGAGAGAAAGTCCACTACAACATTTTCCTTCCCTAGTTTATCAACTTGATGGTTATGTCAAACTCCTGCATCAACAATAACCATCTTGCTAGCCTATCTAAAATCTAGAGCTTATTCATGAGGTACCTAATTGTTGCATGGTCTGTGTGTACAAAGACCTGATAGCCTGTTATGTAGTGCCTGAATTTGTTAAGGGCATAGATCACTTCCAACATTTCTTTTTCTGTCACTTTATAATTGAATTCAGCTTCTTGCAATTTCTTGCTGAAAAAATAAATAGCATTCTAAAGTGCTCCTTTCTATCCAAAGACTACTCCTATAGCATAGTTTGATGCATCTATATGAATATGAAAGGGAATCCCCCAATTGGAACCTTTGAGTACAAGAGCATGGGTTAAAGTTGCTTTCAATTCAGAGAATGCCTTGTCACAGTCCTCTATCCATTGAAACTCAACATCTTTAGTTAGGAGATTGTACAATGGTGCTACCATTTTTCTGAAATCCTTGATGAAACGCCTATAGTAGCCTGCATGTCCCAAGAAACTTCTGACATATTTTTGCTTTGCAGGTATAGGTAGATTGGTGATCACCTCAATATTGGTAGGATCTACTTGAATTCCTTTGTGAGAGATGTAGTGGTGAAGGACTACACCTTCTTGCATTATCATGAAGCATTTCTCACCATTTAAAGATAGATTATGTTCTTCACATCTCTATAAGACTCTCTTGAGATTTTCCAATGCTTCATTAAAATTGGCACCATAGGTAGTAAAACAATCCATATAAATCTCCATGCAATCATGTGAGATATCTAAAAATATGTTAATGACTTCCCTCTGAAAAGTTGTAGGTGCATTGCATAAGCCAAATGGAAGTACTAAGTAGGCATAAGTCCCCCATGGAAAAGTAAAGGGGGTCTTCTCTTGATCCTCTGGTGCAATTTTTATCTAGTTATAGCTACTGAATCCATCTAGAAAAGAGAAATATCACTTGCTTGCAATGGAATCTAGTACCTGATCTATGAAAGGAAGGGGAAAATGATCCTTTTTAGTGGAAAAGTTGAGCTCCCTATAGTCAACACAAACTCTCCATTTTCCTCCCTTCTTGGGCACAATCACCAATGGGGACTCCCATTGGCTATCTGAAATGAGGTGGATAAGTCATGCATCTAGCAATTTTTGTAGTTCCCCTTTTACAATTTCCCTTAATGCAAGGTTAATTCTTCTTTGTGGCTACCTCACTGGTGTGCAATCATCTCTGATGTATATCCTATGAGTGTAGAGCTTGGGGTCCAACCCCTTCATATCATGGTAGTCCCATGTGAATGTATGATGGTGGGTCCTCAACAAATTTGTCAAATCTAGCTACTACTCTTCATTTAATTTGCTGTTAATATTCAGGTATTTTCCTTCTAACACTTGCATTGTGTGGTTATCATAGTTGTTTCCCTAATTCTTGGTACTTTGAGTTCATGTGGCAGAAATGTATGAAACATATTAGTTGCTTTAGGAGGTTTAGCTACAGGAAGAGTGGGAAAAAGGGTCTTCACTGGACCAATAGAACCAGATGCATGAGAGGGTGATGCTTCCTACACCTCACACTAGTTCTAAATTATGTTAGACAATACTTCATCTTCTTCCTGAAGCTAGATGAAAGAAATTCTGACTAACATCATAAGTTGTGCCACAAAATTAACTTCCTTGACCTCTTCACCAAAATGTGGCCATATGGGGTTATCCATACCATGGGATGGCTAAGCAGTAGGGTAGAGAACAAGCTTTTTGGTGCTCTTCCCATCATAAATGTTCATGTATCCTAACCATTATCCAATATAGGCATATGTTGTTGCTAACCATGGCCTTCCAAGAATAATGGGATGCTCACCTACTGTAGCTTTAGGAGAAAGAATCATGAAATCTGTTGGGTACTCCCAAGAGTCTAGAGTTACCACAAGATCCTCCACTATACCATCAGGTTTAACAATGGAACTATCAGCAAGCTGCAAGATAGTAGTATTAGGTCTCATGTTTGCAACATTTAGTTGCTGCAGAATATCCTTAGTCATCACATTTATTGTTGCTACCAAACTAATCAGAGCATTGTTTATTTGGATCCTGTTTATAACAACTCCTACCACATGACTACCTAGGTCATTATATTTGGGAACAGTCACTTTCCCAAGCATGATGTCAGCCAACTATCCCACCACATGAACCGTAGTGGGGTCTTTCTTTTTCCTGCCTGGCTTCTTGAGGAATGCTTCCTTAATTGCTTTGCCATATATGGGAACATATTTTATGGCCTGAAATAGAGGTACCTTGACACATATATGATTAAATTGATCTAAAATGTCAAAGGTTGTTTCCTCCTCTTCCTTCTATTTAATAATTTCCAACCTTTAAGAAAATGGTGGTTCTTGTTTAGTCTACTAAACTAGGACTGGTTCAGGATTTTTAGGTGCACTTGGTTGAATGGGGACATTCAGAGACTCCTCTTCTTCCACAGGAAGCTCAGTGACGATAGGTGTGGAAGGAGCTGGAAAAGTGGTTCTTGAACGTAAGTGGATGTCACTTACACTCAAAACATATGTAGGAAATTGATTTGAATCAGCAAAATAGACTAACTTCTATTGTGGTTTGTTATTTGGGTTAGGTGTGGGCTGAGTTGGTAGCTAAGTAGGTCTAGGTGCATTTGAACTTTATCTAGTAGGAGGAGACATTATAGTAGGTTGTTGGGGATGAGAAGGTGGTTGCATGTAACTGGTTGTCTAGTTTGGCCATTGTTGTCCTCCCCTCCATTGGGATGTTTGTTGCCAGTTTCTTGGATGTGGCTGCCAATTTCTCTGAAACTACTTCCAATTCCCCTGAGCTTTCTACCACTGGGGTGGAGATTTTTGGTGATTGGGCTAGGTATTTAGAGGGTTATTCCAAGGTTGTGGTGGATATCCTCCATAGTTGGATGGATATGGGGGCTGCCATTGGTTACCAGATGATTAAGAATTGAAATATGGCCCAACAAAAGATAATGGATCTAGTGGCATACCTTGTCTTGGAGCCCATGGCCTCCTTTGTGCAATGTAGTAGACTTGGTCATCTTCACCCTAGATTTGATTAAACTTAGGTGGGATATACTTACTGGCAGTGTTAGCTACCATCTTGCATTTGCAGTCCTTCTTTTGTCTGCAATGAGGGAAATATTTTGCCAACATTGCCTCTGCCTCCTCATGTTTCTTCTTAGCTTGAAGTGTATCTAGCTTATTAGCCATATTTTTTATGATGTCTTGCTTGAATTCTTCCAACAAGTGAGTAATCTCCATCCTTGAAACTCCACTAGTAGATGAATTACCCATAGAGGATTGGTAAGCTCTCCCTTTCTTTGAAGTTACCCTAGAAAAGTTCTGACATAGCTTCTTAATATCTTCCCAAGGAGCTTGGGTGATATCTCCTCCTCCCATCAAGTCTAAATCCTGAATGCAGCTCTCATTAATTCCTCTCAAGAAGAGCAATTTTTGGGACTCTTCATTGAGTGTATGATGTGGAGATTTCTGCAGGAAAAATAGAAACCTTGAAATGTAATCCTCCAAACTCTCATCTTCCTTCTACTGCATCCTAAAGATGCCATCTCCTCTCATGTCACTACCCCTACAATATTCCTTGTACTTCTCAAAGAAATTTGTCTTCATGTCATCCCAAGTCTCCACAATATTTCTTCCTAGGCTCATAAACCATTTTAATGTAGCCTCTTTCAAGGTGGTAGGAAATAGTTTAAGCCTATAAGCATCAATGGTATAGTCATAGCTTCTACAGAGGATATCAAACTCAAACAAGAAAGTATCAGGGTCTTCTATGACAAGTCCATAGAACCTAGGAATGACTAAAGTAGGGATAGTTTTGAGGTTGTCAACTTCATTCTGACGAGCAATGGGGAATGGAAAAGCTAGATGGTTAGGTTTATTTCTATTTGCATCACCCATGCTAGCTTGATGGAGTTCCAAAGAAAATGGGTTCTCAATCAGATTTTGATCTTTAGAGGAAGTTTGAGAATTGGTTAAATTGGGAAATGCATCAGTTAAAGGGTGTGGCTCTTCTTCTTCTTCATCTCCTAGAAAATTTGGAAGCTCTTCTAGCTGAAATGGATTAGGATCATTAGGAAGGAATCTCCCATAATCATCTCTTCTCCTTCCTCTATGCATGCGGTATCAACTCAACATTAACCAAATCACACAAAGAATTGGTGAAAGAATAGGGGGGTCATTAATTCATAAATGAGGGGTATACTAAGAAAAAACTTTTAGAAACACTACAGCAAGAAATAAACTATCAATTACTCCAAATAACTTCCTAGTTTGACACCATCCCCAACAACAACACCAAAAATGTTGTCCTCCTATAATTACTTAACAACTAAGCCCTTATAGCTATCTCAATCATTATAAATGTTCATTTAATTGTCAACCCAGGGATGTAGACTTGAAATGGGTCAGCACAGTATGTGCACTAGGAATCTAGTAGCCATATTCATCCTACAACTTAAGAAAGACATAATGTTGAAAGTAAATTGCTTAGAAAGAAGTAACATAAGTACTAAACATCAACCAACAACTATATTAAGCTGAACTGCATGATAGAAATGAAAATATGAGTGAACAGACATGGGACTACTCTGTCTGCTTTGGCTGCAAGAACAGTCACAAAATGAAATTCTAGTGGCTACAGGAATAGACAGTTGCCAAATTTATAACTATTGCTAAATACAAAAGTAATAATTGAGATAAAGGATGGAATTCTCACCAAGTGGGCTCCCTTGGATGAGTATCCTTTATGAAAAAATTAGATACAATGAACTTATAACTTCATTTTATTCATTGGAAAGCATGATTACAATAGAGAAATGTAAGTATATTATTGAAAAAACTAAGAATGCAAGTACAACATTAGATCAATCAACCTTCTGAGAAGGAGCATCCAAGTGTTATTTATAGAATGAAAAACTACTAACTAACTACCTAGAAAGGTGGTCAACTCCAACAAATTAGGAGGACGTCACTTTATGGAAAGCATAGAAATTGGAAAGGAGGTTATGCCTACGTGGAATCTGGTCAAGCCATTTTTTCTTAACGTAGATCTAGCACAACAAAATCTCCTATATTCACTCAAAAAACTATTATGACCATTTACATGGTAGTTTGAATTATTTGATTTGAATTAGGAATTTCCCTCCATTGAGATTCTTCCCTCCATTAACCTTTGAATGATCATCTTGTTGACCTTTATGGAAAATAACTAGCTGGCATAATCTTCCTCAATTTTGTAGGCTCTAATTATATATGTATGAAAACATTAGCACACACAACAATTTCATATCTATAACTATCTTAAAGTAACATTCATTAATCCACATGTAAAATTAACATAGATAGTTCACATAGCATGTTAATGTCATTCAAAAGTTACAAAGATAAACTTATGCCCAATGTCTATAGTTTTGAGGAAATAACATGAAAATTTCAACATCTAAGTATTAGAGTCTATGAAAACAACAACAAATGGATAATAAACTCTGTCAAAATTAAGCCATAAATTGGACTCATCACCTAGACCCTCTCTGGAGCACACAGACGTACCATTGAGTGATTTCTTGAGATTTTTTATTAGTGGAGAGACCTCAATCTTGCATGGCTTCGCATGTGAGAGTGTCGCTATCAAGGATGAAGAGAACTCAAAGATGGAGAAAAGTGATAAGTGTTTGAATGAATGACTTCCAACCCCAAATGAGAGTAAGAAATGGTTTTTAATGCATGCAAGGGTGGAAAAGAGTTGTTACATGCAAAATGTGACTGCTAGGACACGTGTCGGAAGAGTCAGGATTCTAGATTCCATGTTTCAAACTTGGAAAACTACCAGGACGCTAGCGCGCCATGAAGATGTCTATGCGTCATGCAAGCATCTAGAGCCTAGATTTTTGGAAAACATGTCATCAGGCTTCTGATGCTCTACCACAAGTCCACATGGAGTTAGAATTGTGAAATTTTGGCCCATGGAATTTTTTTCATTAATGTTCCAAGGTGTCATAAATGCTAGGCAAAAATACAAAAATGTGGAATTGCCCCTAGGTGCAATTCTATGACATTTCACTCGTAAGATAGGATGACCATGATCAAGAGGGTTACACAAGCTCCCAGTACTAAGTTCCTATGGAAAACCAACATAGGCACAAAATAAGACACATGAAAATGATATAAAGAGCAATAACAAGGCACAAGCATACATTTCCAAAGACAAAGATAAAAACAAAATAAAAGAGGGGTGGATCAAGTTTTGATGGTTTGTCCACCACGATGTGGATCATATCTAAGATGTTTGACCAAAAAATGCACACTCACTTTGAGGAAATAGAACTTCAAGTTTTCCACTGGGTGAGTAATCCAAAAGGGTGAGACACATACACACGCAGCCGATATATGCTCACACACACACGCAAGTGGAAATGAGAAATTCATGCCTCAGTTTGGCTTCCTATCTAGCCATACAAAAGTTATAGCTCTTGATAACCTTGATAAGGCACCACACAACAATGAAATTCGAGCTTCATGAGGCAAGCAAAGCTTCATATTCTTGGAACTCATGAACAAACAAGATGGCTCCACAGGAAAGCAAAGTGTGTTATGCAAGGTGGCCATATAACAGAAATAATAAATAAAAATTAATATAAGGTACGTTCAAAGGAGTCTTTCCTAGTTCGTGTAAGGTCTTTAACTTAGGTAAAATTGTGCCTAATGTCTCCAAGAGAGTACCAATCAAAGAACATAAGATTCACAACTTAGGGGATGTAGTGTGTCGCATCAAGCCACTAAGAGGAATATAATATGCTAAGAGAGATCATGCTCTTGAAGGACATCACACCCAATGTCACCACAAAGTAAAAGACACATCACATGAATTAAGAAGAGTTCACAATGAAACATGAAAAGTGTAAAATAATAATGCCAATGTATGTCCCCACTTTAAAGAAATTGCTAAACACCATGTTGTGAGCAATTACTTTAAAGTAGCAAATGATAAATGGTAACAATAAAGAGGACATGCGAGCTTATTTGGAACGCCCTATACAAAGTCATATTTTTCCAAATGAAACTAAATCATGAAAGGAAAGAAGGGGTTTCCCCTAAAATGAGACTCCAAAAACATGAAGGATCCATGGATTTTGGGTCAGTATGTTCTACTACAATTTTTTTTAGAGAGTTCAGAATTGTCATCATTCCCCAAATACTCATAGAATGAGAAGAATGACACAAAGAGAGAAAAAAAAAATCCTTTTGAGTCAACATGGAAGAGATATGAATGTCTTGATTCCTTGCATCATCCCCAAAAGGAAAACACAAAACAAATGAAAAGATAAAACAAAAAGTTTTTGGGTCAACATGGAAGAGACATGAATCTCTCGACACCTTGCATTATATCCAAAAGGAAAACACAAGACAAAGAAAAGATAAAGAAAAATATGAAATATTACGACATAGAGAAGAATGAAGGTACAAATAGAGGAATGTCACAAAGAGAGAGAGATACATCAAACAAAATAGTGTGGGGGATCACATTATGCACATGCAATTACATAAAGAAAAATGAAATAATACAAAAGACTAGTAAGGCACATGCAAGCCAACCTAAAGTAGGTTGTCCACATCCCAATTGTGCTCATTATATATCAAAGGTAGACAACTAGCCAAATAGACAATAGAAAGTGTTGAACTAGGGTCATCACCAGGTTCAACACTTTTCTTAGGATAATTGTTGTTTAAGCTCATAGAAGAGCAAAAAAATGTAGTCAATTCATTATACACTTGTTCATCAATCTTTGCAAACTCATCACTGTCATCCAAGTTAATCACAATAGGTGGAATGATAATGTCTAAAGAATGGTTTAGCTCTTGTTGTGGTTTTTCTATAGGATCTTTTTGTTGTGGCGAAGGGGGAGACACATCATGCATTGCTTCAGTAAATTTTGAATCTTGATTTTCTTTGTTTATTTATTCATTTAACTTTTGAGCAAGGGCACGATGTCTATGCATATGCTCTCTAGCACCTCTATTTTTTTTAGTTCATTTTTCAAGTTGCATTTGTGTAGGAGTGGGATGATCAACCATAGGTTTTTTTTCTTCCCTAAGGGGAGGAACAAAAGGAACCATGGAAGGCTTTTCAACCACTTTCTCTTTAACTTTATAAACTTGTTTTATTCTAGGAGACATGATGGGATCGGTTTCATTATCTCTTGGTCTTATGTAGAAAGTAGTGAAAGGTTTTGTCTTAGATTGATCTTGGTTTCTTTGCATTCCTTTTGGTTCAATCATGGTTTCATCAAGTATGGTAGGCTCGGTCATGGATTTAGGCATGTTTTGGAGGGATAATTTTTCTATGAATTCTGCCTTAAAATTTTGGTAGTATTTGAAAAAGTATTCTCAAGGTTTAATAGGTTCCATAGGCTTGGGCCAAAAGAAATCTAATGAAAAGTTCCCTCAAGAAGACAAAGGGTTAAAGCCACTATGATGCATAGTGAAAATTTCATTGTTAAAGGGAAAGTTTAAGCATGTATGCACAACCGAAGGTAAAAAATTCATGGAGCGAAGCCATGGATAACCTAGCTTCACATGAAATTGGTCCAACTATAGGATGATGGAGAATGAAACATCTAATATTTTCAATCCTAAATGTAAAGCAAGGGTGATAGATCCCATCGTAGGGCAAGTGAAACCATTATGCATCTTGATCCATGTTTTCAATTTATCATATATTTCCTGATAGAGCTCATGCACAAGTAAGAATTTTTAAGTGATCACATTCTCTCCACATATGGGATCTATTAATATTCCATTAGTGGGCTTGTCATACATTCGACCGACTATGTAAAGAGGACCATCAAGTGCATGTTTAAGTATATCTTGTGAGGATAAATCATTCTCAAGAGGTTTTTTAATTCAAACCTTACAAGATGAAACCTTGATCAATCCAACCATATCATCCATAGGATCAGTATCTATAGGATCATGTTGAATAATATCATTATTTTCATCATTCGTCCCAACATTCATCACATCATTCTTTTTAGTTTCACTAGCTTTGATAAATGAAATATTATGATTAGACATATGGTTGGTAAATATTTACAAGTTTTGGTTAAAAGGGGAAATATATTTATTTCCTTGATCATTAACACCTATAACAAAAAACTGACCATAATCAATGAGGTATTGCACAAGATGTTTAAGATGCTTACAATGTTTCATGTCATGTTGGTGCAGGAGCACCCTCAAGTTTCATGCCTCCATTAGGAAAAAGTGTCATTTTTTTAATTTTGTGGTTTTTCTCATGTAATAAGGTCCTCATGGATCATTTTATGCTTTTAAGATTCTAGATTGAGTCATTAGGTGTTGGGTTAGGGTGTCAATGCAAAATATTGCAATGTTGTCAATGTTGTCAAATTGCACAATATGAAATATGAAGAGTCAAAAGTTGTAAAAGATGGATTTGAATGGTTGTAAATTAAAAATGTAGTTGAGAACAGTTGGGAAAAGGGAGAGAATTCTTTTTTTGGTTGAGAAAAGGGTTGGAAGTCACAATTTTAAATTTTAAGCAATAAAATTCCTTTGTTTTTTGCAAATTTGAATGTTGCAACACTCATGTTCTTTGATGTAGTACGGTACTATACGAAATTTTCATGATCTAAAAATGATTGGATGTGATATAGGATTGATTTATATTTTATTTTCAATTGGTTTGGTTCACTTTTCATTAAGTTTTTTGTAAGTTATGATCAAATTGGTGACTGCTACTTCCAAAAAATTTCTATAACTGGCATGTGGCAACACGTGGTACGGATTTGATATTCCATATATTGATCTCAAACCAATTGAGATTGAAATAAATTTGAATCTAATTTCTAATGCACTTAGTCTCATTGATTATTTTTGAGTTTGGAGAGAGATATTGCAATTTTGGAAAAAATAGTTCAAAACTGTCATAAACCTTAGGCATGGTAACTAGTGACTTTCAAAATATGATTTCTCATGGTTTCCATGGTAGAGAATTATAAATTTATGTATGAGAGTCTAAAATTTTATATATTACCATGATCTAAAGTTGTGGGGTTCCGTATTGAAGTTTTCACGTGTTTTGATGATTCCCTAGGTCTAATTTTTCATGTTTTAGGCTTAATTGGCATAAGGATAGTCCATTTTTGAAGGATTTTGTACAAAGTAACCTAACCTTATTTTGAGATATGTTGTATAAATCCTAAATGGGTATCTATAACTATGTTTAAATTTTGGAGATCATTTCTGCACTAAAAGTTATGGCCAAAAAACCCAATTTTCTTCCCCCATATTTAAGGCTTTAAAGATTGAAGGCTTGTGAGGAAAAACCCACCAAGTGATGTTTTAGGGTTTCAAGAATTGTTGATTTAAGTTTTTTTGGATTTTTTCACCCCTTATTTGCATAAAATTGGTATCAGAACAGTAACACTGATACCAAATTGGTATCAAAGCAGTTTCTTTTAGAAGAGGGTGGTAACACTGGGGTATGTGTAGGATCATGATGGGCCAAAAAGTGGAACTATGATGGGTATTTGTAGGGTATGTGGCTGATGAATTTTTGTTTACCCAAAATTGATGAAATGAAAAGGGTTTTAAAGGAGATTCTCAACTTTCCACCAATATAAATTATGTTTTACTTTGAATTTAATAAATAATTATTATTCATTTTCTATTTGAATTATGACTAAAATCCTAATTGATAGGCTGATTGAAAAACATCTATAGCTTTCAAATGGTATCACATTTTTTGAATCTAAAACATGCATCACATTCTATTCTTTTCATACTATAGGATTAAAAAAATAAAAATTGAATTTCATGAAGTTTTGACCAAGTTAAGGTGGTCAGACATACGAGTTTTTATATTTTTTATAATTTGTAATAAAAAATTCATAATTAATTATTTACTTGGAAAAAAATTACAAAAAAATATGCATCACATCTGGACATGAGTCCCCTACTTATTTCTAAAATATTATAAAAAAAAAAATTATTGTGGTTAGGATGGTTAGACAAACACTTCTTATTTTTTCCCTGAAATTTAAGTACTACTGCATTGAAATTTCAAATTTTCACCAAATAGATTTTTTTATTTTTTTTTAAAAACCTAGTAGTTTAGAAACTAAATTCAATTTGCTACAGATTCTATTCTTACATATTTTTGAAATAATATAGATAACTTATTCAAATTTTTACTTCAAGTTGTCTAACTCTGATTTTTCTGAATTTTTTGCCACTTAAGGGCCTATTTTTTCCATGATGATCCTGCACATACCCACTGAACAAAAATCCATACTTGTTGACATGATGGTTAGAGACAAAGGGAGCAACCAAAGTACTTTTGATGAGATTGAAAACTTGGGAGATAAGAAACCTAAGGTGAAAATGAAACAAGCCATTGAAGGGGAACAAGGTACTATTGGCATGCATGACATCCATCAAGGAAAAAGGGATCAGTTACAAGGTAGAGGTACAAATGGAGGACATGTTTATATTGACAAGTTCAAATATCTCTTCCAAATGCTTAAGAAACCTACAATGAAGATGAAGAAAGCATGGAATTGTTCCAAATAATACAATATGCAGAGCCTTAAAAACATGAGGAAAAATATTTCAAGCATGGTCCTCATGTTGCAGACCCTAACTCAAGAGGAGCTTGAGTTCTTTTCTTCCCCAGGAGTATGATGCAGGAGCACCCTCAAGTTTCATGCCTCCAATAGGAAAAAGTATCATTTTTATTTTTATTTTGTGGTTTTTCTCATGCAATAAGGTCCCCATGGATCATTTTATGCTTGTAAGAGTCTAGATTGAGTCATTAGGTGTTGGGTTAGGGTGTCAATGCAAAATATTGCAATGTTGTCAATGTTGTCAAATGCACAATATGGAATATGAAGAGTCAAAAGTTGTAAAATATGGATTTAAATAGTTGTAACTTAAAACTTTAGTTGAGAACCATTGGTTAAATGGAGATAATTCCTTTTGTGGTTGAGGCAAGGGTTGGAAGTCACAATTTTGAAGTTTAAACAATAAAATTCCTTTGTTTTCTACAAATTTGAATGTTACAACACTATTCTTTGATGCAGTATAGTACTGTACAAAATTTTCATGATATTCACATTATTGGGTGATATAGGATTGAGTTATATTTCATTTTCAATTGGTTTGGTTTATTTTCATTAAGCTTTATGTAAGTTATGATCAAATTGGTGATTGCCACTTCCATATTTTTTTTGTAAATGGCCTATTGTAGCACGTGGTACAGATTTTATATTTCATATATTGATCTCAAACCAATTGGGATTGAAAGAAATGTGAATCTACTTTCTAATTAACTTGGTCTCATTGATTTTTGTTTAGTTTGGAGAGTGATATTGCAATTTTGACAAAAACATTTCAAAACTGTCATAAACCCTAGGCAGGGTAACTACTGACTTTCAAAATATGATTTCTCATAGTTTACATGGTGGAGAATTCTAATTTTTTTTTTGGAAGTATGAAATATTTTATATTACCATGCTTCAAATTTTTAGGGTTCCATATTGAGGTTTTCATGCGTTTTGATGATGCCCTAGGTCTAATTTTTCATGTTTTAGGCTTAATTGGCGGGACAATCCATTTTTGAAGGATTTTGTACAAAGTAGCCTACCCTAATTTTGAGATATGTTGTATAAAGTGAAAATGGGTATCTAGAAATATTTTTACATTTTTGAGATCATGTTTGCATTGAAATTTATGGCCAAAAAATCTAATTTGTTGCCCCCACGTTTTAGGATTTAAAGATTGAAGGCTTGTGAGGAAAAACCCACCAAGTGATGTTTTAGGGTTTGAATATTGGCTTATTTAAGTTTTTTTGGATTTTTCCACCCCTACTTTGCATCACATGTCCATTTTGTTAGTGATAATGACAGTAAGAATTTGGCCTATAGTTTGTGGGTAATGGTTTATTAGGATCAAGAGTTTTAATGGGAGGCAAGGTAATCACTTTGTATTCTAATAGTTGTGACATTATATTATGGAGGGTATTGGGTAGGGGAGTGAATTTTCTTTACGGGTCCCCATAGTTAAAGGGTATCATCACTTTTACAACACCTACTTGGGTATCGACATGTTGAGTTGTTTGTTGAGGGGGATTTAATTGAAGGAAGCCTTTATTTTGTTTCCTAAAAGGATGGTAATTATTTTGATTTGTAGACTCACACTTCTTAGTGTGACTAGGGGTTGATTTTGCATCATGACTACTAACTGAGTTTTGATAATCATGGAGGGTAGTACATAAGTGCATGGAGGGAAACTTAATCATGGTAAGCTTATCTTGTATCTTACTTTACAAATTCTCTATGAAAATCTTTTGAAGGTGAGGATCGAGAACCTTTACATCAATTTGGGATAAAGTGATTGATAGTGCAAAATAAAGTCAGTAATATTTTCTTCTTCTATTTGCTTACATCTCGTCAAATCAGCCAAGGTCATCTTAGGAGTCATATGCACTTGGAAATGGTTGATGAATTTCTCAAAAATTTCATTGAATGAATGAATTGAGTTGTTTGGTAATGAAGAAAACCATTCTAAGGCAATATCCTTCAAGGATCTAGGGAAAATTTTAGCCAAGAGTTTATTGTCAAGAATAAAGTCACTACATAAGGCGGTATAAGCAGAAACATGGTTAGAAGGATCTCCTTTCCCTCTATATTTCTCAAATCTAGGCATCTCTAGATCTTGTGGCATTGGTGTTTGCAAAATCTCCAAGGACAAGGGACTTCTTTTGACATAATATGTAGGTGGGTCATTTTGATTTTTGTTGATAGTGGAAACTTGCTTTTGAAGGGATGAAACAGTTTGCAAAATTCAGCTTATGAGAGGTTCATTGTTTGTATTGTGAGATGGAGGTGAATATGGTGGAGGTTTATATGTGTTCGAAGGAAAAGTGAATGGAATTCTTATAGGTTGTAAAGTGGTAGGATTTATGACATGTGATGCCAAAAAGATACTAGGGATGCTAGTGAAAACACCCAAGGAAGAGATCACATTACTAGTTGGTTGCATTGTTGTAACTTGAGGGTTGGTATAGGAAGGAAAAGAGGAAATTTTTGTGGGAGGAGGAATTTGAATTCCTCCTTGGATTGTAACATTGTTTGAGGGTAAAGGACAACTAGTGGTTGAGGTAAGATGTTTTCCAAAGATTTGGACTATGTTATGCACAAGTTCAACTCCGTCTTCACTTTCAAGCATGTGATGAATGTTATCTATGGAAGGGATGGAGGTAGTTGGAATGTTCTCAATACTTATTTGATTTTGTAGGTTTTCTAGGTCTTCATGAATTTGGATTATGTTTTCTTACATAATACTAGCAACCATTTTTTTAACATTCTTCACACTACTTGAAGGAAAGGAATGTTTAAGGGTATGGTCCATACCTAGTGTACTAGTGTCAACACTAGTAGTGAAAGAGCTAGACAACCCAAGATCCACGATGATTGTACTATTGTGGAATGACATAAGTCTCAAACTTCATCTCACTAAAGTATTAGCAATAGGACACCAAGTAGAAAAGCTCATGCAAGGGATACTAAATGCAAGATGGTTTCAAATACAATTCAAATGAAATTAAGCTAAATGCAATGAAATGAATATAACAAAAACTTTGTAAACTAAAATAGAAAGTTATCAATAACAAACAAAATCTCAGAAATAGGGTTTTGAATTCTGGAAAATGTAGTTTAAAATCTATACTAGGACTAAATCACCCAAAGGGCAATATGAGTCTTAGTGAGGGTTTTTTTCACAAATTTCAAAAAAAAAAAAAGTGTTTTTTATGCTTTTTAGTTTGGATGATGTATAGAATAAATGAAAATGTAGCTTTAAAATGATATTCAATGATACAAGATGCAAAAATTCAATCTATATGCACTTTCACTAATGCAAGATTTATAAATCCTAGATGCAAATGAACTAGTGGAAACCCTAATTCAAAGTTAATGCAAGTGAGATCTAGGACTATTGTGCACTCCAAATCAAAAATGATGTGTTCTAAATGTGGGTTCACCAAAATGATAAATATGAAAAATGGGTGCTTTATGGTTTAGGACATAGAACAACACTTTTCTCCCAAAATCATTTGAGGAAAACCCTAGAGATCTCAATCTAAAGTATGCAAAGTAGAAAGAGATCTTACAATAGGGTTGTCTTAGGGTCTAATTAGAAACTAAAGAGGGGTTCACCACCAAGCTAGGGATTGTAAATACTAATGAAATTCAATACCTAATGCTTAAATATAATGCAATGCAAGACTTCACTAAATGACCTAGAAAAGCATGTAAATCAAAATAGAAAGCTAAGAAATCATAAGTGTGCACTTGTAAATCTAAAGAGGCCTAGATGAAGACTTGAAATGATGAAAACATTTAAATTAATGCCTATTGGGACTCATATTCTAGTCATGGTGATTTAGTCCCAAATTAGGGTTTCTAGGTAGGAACAAAAAAATTTCAAAGATATATCTCAAACTACTGAAAACTGCAAATTTCCCTATACTGGGACTCATACACTAGAAGTGGCATATCAATCCAGTTAGGGTTTTCTATAAATTAAAATTTTGATTCCACTCTTCAATGTCTGCTTTATCTTTTCCACTTGATTTTTGGATATAAAACTCTGATTTGCAAGGAGGGAAGGAGAAAGAGGTGAGATAGAAATAAGTAAGAGGGAAGGAGAAAGTGAGAGAGAGTGAGAGAGAGGTGATATATAGAGAAGTAGAGAAGGAAGGAGGAAGGTGGAGATATTGAGAGAGAGGAGGTGATATATAGTGATAAATAGGAAAATGGTTGCTTTATTGTTTAGGACATAGAACAACACTTTTCTCACAAAATCATTCGAGGAAACCCCTGGAGATCTCAATCTAAAGTATGCAAAGGAGAAATATATCTTGTAATACATTTTTCCTAGGGTATAATTAGAAACTAAAGAGGGGTTCACCACCAAGATAGGGCTTGGAAAGACTAATGAAATTCAATACCTAATGCTTAAATCTAATGCAATGCAAGACTTCACTAAATGACCTAGAAAAGAATTTAAATCTAAACAAAAAGTTGAGAAATCAGAAATGTGCACCTGGGAATCTGAAGAGGCATGCATGAAGAATTGAAATGCTGAAAACACTAAAATTAATGCCTAATAGGACTCATATGTAATTCAGGGTGATTTAGTCCCAGATTAGGGTTTTTGGGAAGGAACAAAATTTGGTAGAGATATGTTTGGAACTCCTAAAAACTACAAATTTCCCTATACTGGGAATCATACGCTAAAAGTGGCATATTAGTCCAATTAGGATTTTCTAAAACTTCAAAGTCTAATTCTTCTCTTCAATGTCTTCTCTATCCTTTCCACTTGATTTCTAGATCTAAAACTATGATTTGTGAACTGTAGATGTCTTTCAATGATCTCCAATTCAAGGTGACAACTTTGACAACTTTGAAAACTCAACAACTTTCTCCAAACTTTCTCTTCAAAGTTTCTTCAACCTAGATCTACAAACCGCACACAAACCCTAGAAATAAAGTGTCGCAAACATGTATGAAATGGCTCCAATGGATGTAGATCTTGACTCTTGCTTGAATGTTGTAGATCTTGAATTGAATGCTTGCTTGAATCATAAAACCCTATATCACAATTGTTAGCTCAAAAACAAACATGATGCATGATGACATTGACATGATGCTTGATGCTTGAAGAATGCTCTAAAACACTTGATAATCAGCTCTTGAAGCCTCTTGAATTCTCTTGTAAACTCTTTTAAACACTTGAATGCTTCCTTCATCATAAATTTGTTATAATGCATGAACACTTGAAAGCTTTTGGGAAAATGAGTGAAATAACCTTGTATTTATACTTGTTTATGCCAAATTTCCCAAAATTACAGCACTACAAGCCAACATCAAATCTAGGAGAATAAAATATTGCTACAAATTTAAGTTAAATTTAATTTTGGGCCACATGGGACTCATACGCCAGAAGTGGTGTATGAGTCCCATTAGGCTTAACTATGGGACACATTTTCAAAAATGCTTAGAATGATGTAAAATCTAGATCGAGGCCCTAAAAACTAGGTGGGACTCATATGCCCAAGGTGGTGTATGAGTCCCAGATAATTGAATCTGGGCCACACAATTGAAAAGCACCTAAATTATGATTGGATCTTGGTCCATGTCAGGATTATCCCCAAAAAAATGCATTAAATGGGACTTGTGGATGCAAAATTAGGCCAATTAAAGCATAAAGAAGCCAAATTATTTAATAAAATCCTAGATTAATGTGAAAGTGTGTTACAACACTTTAAAACACTCTATATAAGGCACCAATAAGTTCATTT
This sequence comes from Sequoia sempervirens, assembly GCA_007258455.2. Classification (NCBI taxonomy): domain Eukaryota; kingdom Viridiplantae; phylum Streptophyta; class Pinopsida; order Cupressales; family Cupressaceae; genus Sequoia; species Sequoia sempervirens. Next base: position 330,627,065 of record VDFB02105785.1, read on the forward strand.
AGTTCACAAGGTCCCAAGACCTAATGTGAATAGGCTAGAAACATTACAACACTAAATGAAGGCCATTTTAGGGACTACTTTTTCTATCATTGCATATAGAGAAGTAGAGAGGGAAGGAGGAATGTAGGGAGATGGAGAGAGAGGGAGAGAAAGTGGGATAGGTAAGATAGAGAGAAGTAGAAAGAGAAAGAAAGATAGGTGAAATATAGAGAAGTAGAGAGGGAAGAATGAAGGGGAAGAGAGAGGGAACAAGAGAGAGAGAGAGAGAGAGAGAATGTAGGATAGAGAGGTGAGATTGAGATAAAGATGTTGGTGTAATTAATTATCTAATTACACTTTAGCATAAGTATACTTAGGAATATTTTATTTCCTAGGTTAATTCTTATCCTTATCTTATTGAGTTGTATTTTTTCTCAAGATAAGATTAGGGTTGTTTTTTCTTGCTTTATTGCATCATTTCCTTTTTGAAGGCTTTTGTATTATTTGTAAACCAATTATATTCAATAATTAATTATGTTGGTTTTAGCTTGCACAAGTTTGCTTTGAGGGTTTACAAATTTTGTTCTAAATATATGTTGCATGTGATAGGTGATTGCTTGCAGGTGATTCTTGGGGACTGTGAAGTTGGTTTTTCAACTTCTACATGGTATCAAAGCTTTAGACCTGTTGTTTCATGTTCGTGTTTTGAAGATATTCTCTCATAGCATCCTTTTTTGTGCAAGGGTTTCAAGCCAGGATTTTCTTCTGTGGATCTGGGGGTAGCTGAATTTTTAGAGCATTTTGGGCTCGAATGGACATTTCCATCACGATTAGAGCATCCGAAAACCCCAAAAATGCCTTTTGTTTCATCAATTTAGGCGAAAGTTGAAAAAAAGGCTAAAAAAATTAGCCGGAGAGGCTGTATAGCCTCCCCAGCACCCAAATCGAGGCAAGAAAAATCAAAAAATTAAAAAATATATATTTTTTTTTAAATTTTTGGCACTACCCATTTTAAATAGGCCGCCACCACCACCTGGCAAAGTGGCCACCGGAGGACCGCCCAGCTGGTGGTGCCACCCCTTAACACCTTCGTCGATCTGCCTTAGACTAGCCCTCATGGGCTTATTTTCTTGGCCGATAGGCATTGGAAAGCTGGTTTCATCCTCTTCTCAAATCTCAGACCTAATTTTTGCAGAATTTTCTCTAGGTATCTAATTTTTTTATTAGAACTCAGCCTTTGTTTTGTGAGTTATTTTCTTTGGAAACGTGCAATCAAGGGTTTTTTTTTAGATCAAAGAGGAATATTTTTTTATTTGAGAGTATATACTACTTTTTTCTATCATGGATTTACATAACATTGCACCCCTTACTCCATTCAACTATTTTTTTTGGAAAAAACATTCACTTGAAACACAAAGGGTTGTACAAGGTAACCATGGGTACATAAATTGAACCTACAGGTGCTACTAAAAAGAGAAAGTGGTTTAATAGATTTGATGAAGCTTATGGTACATTATGTCTGTCTCTTTCCTCTGACCTTCTTTTTCATATTGAGTCTTGCACTACACCCAATGAGATTTGGACTACTTTAGAGTCTTTGTTTGGGAAGTAGGATACTATGAGAGGGTTTCAATTAGAGAATAAGCTTATTGGCTTAAATCCTAGGGATTTTGATAGCATCCAAGAGTTTTCCACCAAACTCAATTCTCTTAGATTATAGTTGTCATAGTGTGGTGTTTAGAAGGAAGACTCTCAGTTGATATTGTTCATTCTTTCTAAGCTTGGACCAAATTATTTAGTTTTTGTATTTACCTTTTATGCCACTATGGATGCACTTGGTACGAGATTCACTATGCCATCTCTTGATGAATTTGCTTCATCTCTCACTCAAGAGAAAGCTAAGTTAGCTAGCATGGGCACGGTGAAACCTTCTTCCTCATCACAGGCACTTATTACATCACAGGAGCCCAGAGATCAAAAGGCTTCTACATGAAAAGGAAAGAAACAGAAACAAAAGGATTCCAAACCTCATGAGCAGTAGGAGTCCTTAGATTCATCCTCCTCTTCTAAGTGGAAATCATTTAGGAAGGAGAAGACTACATGTGCATATTGAAAGAGGGAAGGACATGTAGAACATAATTGTTACAAGAAGGACATTGATGAGCTGATACATCTTCTTCAAAAATATTAGATTGATTTTCCTTCTCAGATGTCTGCATCATCTTCTTCTCCTCATTCTTCTTCTTCAGAGCAGCATGACAGGGGCACAACTGGTTTACATACTTCATCAAAGATGAAGGGACATGCTCTTTGTGCTTCTTCAGGTATTGGATCAGGGAGATGGCTTCTAGATTCAGGCGCATCTCATCATCTGGCTTCTTCACAGTCTATGTTCACTTCCTTTGAGCCTTGCGCTATGTCTCCCATTTTGATGGGAAACAACACTTACATGAGTGTTACAGGGAAGGGGTCTATTAGTTTTGGGGACCACTCCTTTCAAGATCTCTTGTGTGTCCCTCACTTGACAAACAACCTTCTTTCCATTTATCAAATAACACATGGAGGCACTGAGAGATCTATGGAGTTCACACCTAATTCGGTTATCATCAGAGACTTGGAGAGTAGAGAAATTATTTCTACTAGGATAGTGGATCACTCATCTCGATTGTATTCCTTCACCGATTTTTCTATTGATGGTGCTTCTATTCCTATAGCTATTCCTCACACTTCTAGTGTGCATCATCATTTAAAGGAGAGATTTGGCTTCTTGAATATTGGTTTTCTCACTTTGGATCTTGTTCTAGAGCCTTCTATTCCATCTCCTCCCCCTCCTATTGCTATTGTTGTGGCTACCAATGTGGCTTCTTCTATTTCAGTGTAGCATGATCCAATTGATCATACATCTTTAGAGGTTTCTATTGAGTCTTCACCTACTTTGGCTTCTTCATTTGTTGAGTTCACACCTTCTTTTGTGGAGACATCTTGGGATACACCTACTTCACCTTTAGAGATTGCTTTCTTTCGGCCTCTTCCCTCTCACTTCTTTTAGGAGATGCAGTTTCTTCAGTTCTTTTGGAGCTACTTCATTCTGGGGGGAATATGTGGTCTCTTCTTTCCTCTCTTATGGGGTGGGTTCTCTCATGTATCTTTTTGATGGATGGTGTCCTTGGGGGGTCTTATGGAGTCCTCCATCTTTCAACACTTAGCTAGTTTATTGCATTCTATTTTGGGGAGGAGTTTTGTTCCCATGTGGTTTTCTCCTTTACCCCATTTGATTTAGTTTGAATTGCATTTGTAAATGAGTACCTAATCAAGCCTTATTGTCGGGACTCATCTTTGCATAATAATTCACTTCTCCCTAAGTTGCACTTATGGGGGGGTGTTGGTGTAATTAATTATTTAATTACACTTTAGCATAAGTTAGGCATATTTTATTTCCTAGGTTAATTCTTATCCTTATCCTATTGAGCTATCTTTTTGCTCAAGATAAGATTAGAGTTGTTTTTTCTTGCTTTATTGCATCATTTCCTTTTTGAAGGATTTTGTATTATTTGTAAAAAAATTACATTCAATAATTAATTATGTTGATTTGGGCAGGGGCCCTAGCTCGGTTGGCTAAGTAATTCCGTTGCAGCTCTGCTGGTCACGAGTTCTAGTCTCCCCTGTCCCGTGGTACCGGAGGGCGTGTCGCGCCAGAGCCGCCGGTCACGTTAAAAAGTTTACCAAGCGCACTGCAGTTTATAGGGGGTCGTGCTACCCGATTCCTGCAGTCTAAAAAAAAAATAATAATTAATTATGTTGATTTTAGCTTGCACAAGTTTTCTTTGAGGGTTTACAAATTTTGTTTGGAATATCTATTGCATGTGATAGGTGATTGCTTGCAGGTGATTCTTGGGGACTGTGAAGTTGGTTTTTCAACTTCTACAAGAGAGAGAGAGAGAGAGGAAAGGAGGGAGGGAGAGAGGTGAGATAGATAGAAGTAGAGAGGGAAACATAAAGTGAGAGAGAGGAAGTGAGGGATTGAGGGAGAGGTAGAGAGGGAAGGAGGAAAGGGGAGAGATTAAGAGAGAGAGGAAGAGATAGGGAGTGAGTGAGAGAGAAATGAGATAGAGAGAAGTAGAAAAGGAAGGAGAGAATGGGAGAGAGGTGGGAGGGAGGGATGGAGAGGTAGAGAGGGAAAGAGAGAGTGAGAGGGGAAGAGAAGGTGGGAGGCATGGAGGGAGAGGTAGAGAGGGATATATGAGATAGAGAGAAGTAGAGAGAGAAGGTAGGAGGGAGAAAGAAAGAGAGAGGGGGGAAGGATGAAGTAAATATATTGAGAGAGAAAAAGATAGGGAAGGAGGGAGAAGTGTAGAGAGAGGGAATTGGGAGAGGGGGGAGATAGAGATAAGTAGAGAGGGAAGGAGAAAGGGAGGGAAAGGTAGGTAGGGAGAGATAGAGAGAGAAAAGGTAGGAGGTAAAGGGGAGATAAAGAGAATTAGGGACAAAAGTAGGGAGGGAGTGAGAGAGGGAGAGAAGTGATATACAAAGAATGGGAGAGAGAGAGAGATATGGAAATAGTAAGAGAGAGGTCTAGAGTGTAAGGTATATACATAGAGTGAGATAGAGATAGAGAGAAAGATAATAGAGCTTTTTTATTACTAAAATTTGACATCTACATTACTAAAATTTGACTTGTTGATTATTAAATTTTTATTGTCTAAACAATTATGAGATCTTCTAAAAATTAGAATTTGCATTATAACTCTTATAAATTCAAATCCATTCTCAAACATCCTAAAAATATATATATTAAATATAACTTAAAGTATAAGAAAGTAAATTCCCATAGATATTATGTTAATGCAGTAACATAATACAAGTGCATTATAACACACTCATATTATGTCAATGAAATCCCATAAGCAAGCATGTTTCATTCTAATGTGCTTTTGTTTTCTCTTTTATGATACCAACAAGTGGAGTGTGTTGGAAATATATGCCTCAATCCCACAGGCTGAAACCTCTAAGAGAGCCAAGTCGGTGTGACATGCTTGTTGTTTGGCTGACTAGCAGTGAAATCTTTTGAAATGATCTGGTCAACTTTGCTTTTGTCTTGCCGACTGGGGTTATCACTGTGACCTGTGGCATTCATTGTAACCTTCTACCGAATGGATATCTCTGGCTGACAGGCCACTCTTATCATATATCAAGGAGACTTTGGGCGACAAGCGGTGTCAGGGAGACCCTTGGCCGAAAGGCTTATCTCGGTATGAAGTCTTTTCAAGATTGTATGTCTTGCTGACAGGGTGTTACACATGTGGTCATTGGAGTAATGAAAGGGGTCACTATGAAATCTTAGTGACGAACAATGTCTCACCAACAACTTTATCTTGGAGGCATCGAGGTAACACTAAGGGTTTTCTAAGAACTCTTAGCGATGGAGAGAAGTCTTGTAGACTATTGTTTGGTGCTCGGTATGACTTAAGACTTCAGAGTAACATCTCAGCGATAGCAATATGTCTTAGCAATAGATGAGCACTTCAGAGTAATTTTGAACCTCGGTATGTTCTCCTAGCGAAAGCGATAAGTCTTGCTAACTGTTGAACATTTCGGTATAACATAAAGGCTCGGTATGATCTCTCAGTGATGGCAAAGTCTTAGCGATAGCTCTCTGGACTCGGTGTAACATCTTGCCGATAGTATGGACTCTTGGAAATTTCGAATGTTGACTTTGTGGCGTCGAGGAGACACGGTTAGTGTCTCATCGACATGCCAACATAGGGTGAACATCTTTGGTTGAGTGAAGACTATCCTACATGGCTTGTATTCGACCAATCAGAGAAGTCGAATGGGAACCGCTAGCAGTTGGACTATTGTGGCTGTTACTGAGAGGAAGCTCGACAGACAGGGGTGAAATGGATATACTTTGAAGTTGCAGATGATGAATGGTTCAACAAATTGATGGTGTGGTTGTATGATCAGTGGATGAATTCGATTCTGAGAACATTGTAATGTGAGAGTTTTGTACGAGGTTGATCATAGTGAATGCTATTGTAAACTGACATCAGAAAGATAAGTTAGATCTTTGTATGTAATATTTATTACTGTAATACAAAGTGAATTCTCTTGGTGTGGTGGGTTTTTCTCTCGTAAGGGTTTTCCCACATAAATTCGGTGTTCATATGTGTATGTCTAATTCTCTGTTTCTATTCTCTTTCAAGTGCATCTTAATTGGACTGTAATTGTAAAATTTAAAAGTGTCTTTGCATTCTTCCCTAAGGTTTTTGACATTAGGAGAGTTGCTTCCACATCTAGCTTTCCTTACAAGTGGTATGGAAGCCTGGCCAGTTGTGTTATCCTTGTGGGTACATTGGGTTTTTTCTGTCAATTTCTATTCAATGGGAGTCTAGTAGAAGTTTGTCAAATTCCATTTACATATTGAGATGGCTAGCACGTCAGGAAAGATTGAAATAGAGAAATTCAATGGCAGCAATTTTGAGTTGTGGAAACTTAAAATGGAAGATCTGTTGGTTGATCATGACCTTTGGATTGTTGTGTCTGGAACGAAGCCTACAAGCATGAAGCAAGAAGATTTGGACCTTACAGATAGAAAGTTTAAGGGGCTGATAAGGCTCTATTTGGCAGACTCCATTCTTCTCAATGTTCATGAAGAGAAGACTACTTCTTCCTTGTGGAAGAGACTGACATCTATTTATCAGGGGAAGTCCTTGGTGAGAATGTAGGAAGGAGGGTCTGTAGCTCATCATTTGAATGCATTCAACATGTTGATTGCATAGTTAAAATCTGTTGGTGTGAAGATTGATGAAGAGAATCGTTGTATGTTGATATTGTGTTCTTTGCCAGATTCATGGGATAACCTAGTGATGGCTATTTGGAGTACAACATCTAGTTTCAAGATGGAAGATGTTGTTGCTTCTTTGTTATCAGAAGAGATGAGAAAGAAATCTTTTGAGATGGCGAAGGAGGCCCTTGCTGTTAGAGGAAGGTCGAAAGAGAAAGGAAAGAAGAAGGACAAGAATTCCAAATCAAAATTAGAGGGGAGATCAAAATCTCCTAGAAAGAAGTCCAAGGTGAAGTATTGGAACTATGGGCAACTTGGTCATGTCTGAAAGGATTACAAAGAGGAGGAGAAGAAGAAGAAGTATTCTTCTGACAATGATTCTTCTCAAAGTGATGCAAACACCTTCATTGTAGCCTTGGCTACACAGGCATCAAATGATGTATGGCTGATTGATTATGGAGCATCTTTCCGCATGACATCTCATAGAGATTGGTTCAGGAAGTATGAAGAATACAATGGTGAAAAAGTGTACTTGGAAAGTGATTCAACTTTGGAAATTGTCGGCTGTGGAAGAGTTAGAATTCAATTCCCTGATGGAAGAGTGAAGGGAATTAATGATGTAATGCATATACCGGGTCTGGCTCGAAACTTACTTTCTGTTAGTAAGCTGAATGATATTGGAGTGCAAGTCACGTTCTCTGGAAATGGCTGCAATATGACTAGAGGCTCAATGGTGCTATCAAGGGGTGCTCGTATTGGTACCTTGTACAAGCTGGATGCACACATTGTTCAATGCAATAGTGTCTTTGTAAAGTCACAAAAAGCTACTCATGGAGGAAAAGAGGGAAATGTTCCTAATTGTGTAAACTCTATGGAAGTTAAACTTCCAGCAGAAAAGACTATGCTCTAGCATCATAGGCTAGGCCACATTGGTGAGAAAGGTTTAAAAACCTTAAAGAATAAAAACCTGGATGAGGGGCTTGAAGATTGTAACATGGAATTTGAATTTTGTGAACATTGTATATATGGAAAGCAACATTGTGTTTCTTTTTATTCCAATCCTCATAAATTTTCTAGTTAGCTAGATTATATTCATTCTCATGTATTTGGTCTAGTGAATGTTCCTTCTTTGTCTAAGTCAAGGTACTATGTATCGTTTATTGATGATTATTTGAGAAGAACATTTTTTTTATTTTTTGAAAAGTAAATCAGAAGTGTTCAGTCGGTTTAAGGAATTTAAGAACCTTGTAGAAAATCAGACTAAAAGAAAAATAAAATGTTTAAGGACTGATAATGGTGGTGAATTTTGTTCTAATGATTTTGAGAGGTATTGTAAAGACCATGGGATTAAAACACATAAGACTACACCTTATACTCCACAACAAAATGGAGTTGTAGAAAGGTTCAATAGGACAGTGATGGAGAGAGCATGAAGTATGCTGAGTAGTGATGGCTTGGAGGAGAAGTTCTAGACTAAGGTAGTTGCTACAACATGTTACTTGATAAATCATTCTCCAAATTCTGCTCTTGTTGAGAAAACACCTTTAGAAGCGTGATCTAGTAAGAAGCCCTCTTTAAGACATATTCGTGTTTTTGGCTATGAGGCATATGCTCATGTGCCGTATCAGAAAATATCTAAGTTGGAGAACAAGGCTGTCAAAAGTATTTTTATTGGTTATAGTACTAGCATAAAAGGATACAAGCTTTGGAATCCTGATACAGAGAAGGTTTTGTATAGTAGAAGTGTAATCTTTCATGAGCTGAAGCCTTCTACCTTGGATCTGTAGTTAGAGAAAAAGTTAGAAAATAATAAGGATGTAGTTGAAATTCCTCCTACACCAAAGAAAGAGGAATTGAAAATTCAAAATGTACCAAAAACTGAGGAGAGCTCAAGCAGTTCTAAAAGTTCTGAAGAAGAAGATGAACCTCAGCCTCAGCAAGTGAGGAGGTCAACTCATGAAAGAAAGCAACTTGATAGGTATGGGTTCTCTTTGATAGATTCTACTTGTGCATATGCTTTAATTTCTAGCACTGATGAGCCTAGGACTGTGAAAGAGGCATTTAGAATGTCTGATTCAGACTCATGGTTGGAAGCCATGAATGAAGAAATGGCATCATTAGAAAAGAATGACACTTGGAGTTTGGTTCCCTTTCCTAAAGGTAGAAAAGTTGGCTGCAAATGGGTATTTAAAAGGAAGATTGGTCTGGATGGAAGTGTGGAAAAATATAAGGCGAGGTTGATTGCGAAGGGTTATTCCCAAGTAGAGGGAATTGATTATGGGGAAAATTTTTCTCCTGTAGTTAAGCTAACATCTATTAGATTTATTTTGTCACTTGCAATAGCGTATGACTTAGAGGTCGAACAGATGGATGTGAAGACAACATTTCTTCATGGTGATCTTGAAGAAGAAATCTATATGTCCCAACCTGAGCACTTTATGGAGAAAGGTAAAGAGAAACTAATTTGCAAGTTAAAAAAGTCACTGTATGGGTTAAAGCAATCACCTAGAATGTGGTACCAGAAATTGATACTTTTGTATTGTCTTTGGGATTTGTAAGATCAAAATCTGATCATTGTGTCTATTATAAAGCTAAAAGTGATCAAGTGCTTATTATTGCTCTCTATGTTGATGATATGTTGTTCATAGGCAATAGTAAGTTAATGATTTATGATCTTAAGTCTCAGTTGTCTGCTAAGTTTGAAATAAAAGATCTTGGTGCAACAAGGTATATTATGGGGATGGAGAGAACCAGGGACAGGAATACTAGAAAACTTTGGCTTAGTCAAAGTAAGTATATCAAGACTGTTCTAGAGATATTTTTTATGAGTGATTGCAAGCAACTAGTTGTTCCAGTTTTGCATGGAACGAAACTATCTATTGAAGACTATCCAAAATATCCTACTAATATGGAGGACATGACCAGTGTACCCTATGCTAGTGTGGTTGGAAGTCTTATGTATGCAATGATCTATAGAAGGCCGGACATTTCCCAAGTAGTGGGAGTACTTAGTCGGTTTATGGCTAATCTTGGAAGGACACATTGGGATGCTATGAAGAGAGTGTTTAGATATTTGAAGGGCACTTTAGAATATGCTTTGTGTTACCATGGGATCTTGGTTGAATCACAGAGGACTCTCAACATTCAAGGCTATGTGGATTCTGATTGGGCAGGGGGCATTGACAACAGAAGATGCACCAGTGGATATACTTTCATGTTGAATGGTGGTGTAGTTAGTTGGATAAGTAAGTGGTAGGCTGTAGTCACTTTTTCCACTACAGAGGTTAAATACATGGCAGCTACACATGTTGTAAAGAAGCAGTTTGGTTAAAACGTTTGTGTTCTAACATTGGTTTTGATGCAGGGAAAATAACTATTTTTGTGACAGTTAGAGTGCAATTTTTCTGGCAAAGAATCCTACTTTCCATGCGAGGATGAAACATATAGATGTACAGTACCACTTTGTACAAGATATGGTGGAGGATGGAAATGTCAGTTTGGAAAAAGTTGATACTCTGGAGAATGTTGCAGATGCATTGACGAAGCCAGTGAGCACAAACAAGTTCAGGTGGTGTGCCAGTTCGATGGGCCTTAGTGCCATAATTTTTAGTAGTTTCATTCTTCTTTGGAGGTTCCTGTGTGATCTTCATCAAGTGGGAGATTGTTGGAAATATATTCCTCAATCCCACAAGCTGAAACCTCTAAGAGAGCCAAGTCGGTGTAAAATGCTTTGTTTTCTGGCCATCTAGCAGTGAAATATTTTGAAATGATCTGGTCATTGTGACTTTGCTTCTGTCTTGCTGACTAGGGTTATGACTATGCCCTGTAGCATTCATTGTAACCTTCTACCGAATGGAGATCTCTGGATGACAGGCCACTCTTATCGTATATGAGGGAGACTCTGGGTGACAAGCGGTGTTGGGGAGACCCTTGGCCAAAAGGCTTATCTCGATATGAAGTCTTATCAAGATTGTATGTCTTTCCGATAGGGTGTTACACATGTGGTCATCAGAGTAATGAAAGGGGTTGCTATGAAGTCTTAGCAACAAACGATGTCTCACCGATAGCTTTATCTTGCAGGCATCGGGGTAACACTAAGGGTTCGCTAAGAACTCTTAGCGATGGAGAGAAGTCTTGTCGACTATTGTTTGGTACTCAGTATGACTTAAGATTTTGGAGTAACGTCTCAGTGATAGTGATATGTCTTAGCAATAGATGAGCACTTCAGAGTAATTTTGAACCTCGATATGATCTCCTGGTGAAAGCAATAAGTCTTGCTGACTGTTGAACGTTTCGGTATAACATAAAAGCTCGGTATGATCTCTCCATGATGGCAAAGTCTTAGCGATAGCTCTCTGGACTCAGTGTAACATCTTGCTGATAGTATGGACTCTTGGCAATATTGAATGTTGACTTTGTGGCATCGGGGAGACACAGTTAGTGTCTCATCGACATGCCAATATAGGGTGAACATCTTTGGCTAAGTGAAGACTATCCTACGTGGCTTGTATTTGACCAATCAGAGAAGCCGAATGGAACCGCTAGCAGTTGGACTGTTGCAGTCGTTACTGGAGGAAGCTCAATAGACAAGAGCATTATGGATATACTCTAAAGTTGCAGATGATGAATGGTTCGACAGATTGATGGGGTGATTGTATGATCAATGGATGAATTCAATTCTGAGAACATTGTACTATGAGAGTTATGTACGAGGTTGATCATAGTGAATGCTGCTATAAACTAACATCAAAAAGATAAGTCAGATCTTTGTATGAAATCTTTACTACTGTAATACAAAGTGACTTCTCTTTGTGTGGTGGGTTTTTCTCCCATAAGGGTTTTCCCATGTAAATCTAGTGTTCATATGTGTATGTCTAATTCTCTATTTCTGTTATCTCTTTCAAGTGCATCTTAATTGGACTGTAATTGTAAAATTTAAAAGTGTCTCTGCATTCTTCCCTGAGGTTTTTGACATTTGGAGAGTTGCTTCCGCATCTAGCTTTCCTTACAAAGTGGCCACTTTTTGGTTCCCTATCTTGGTGAACATGCCCCTAAAAAGAAGGGACATGGGGAATGAATTCAATCTTGATATGGAATGACCTAGCATTAAATACACCTCTCCCTATTTTCATTAGAAAGAGAGAAGATCACAAAGGGATATGATTGAATTTCAACCTTGATGTGAGCCAGTCCTATTTTGGACCTTGAATCTATGCTTTCTTATGATAGAAATAACTGATTTGCAATATTTTGGAATGATTTAAATTGAATTAACTAGATGAATTATGTGACCTAACATTTGAAATGAAAAGTTCTATGATAATAAAAATAGAAAAAAAAATTATAGGAAGATCTCTTAAGGGCCTAATAGTGTGCACCTGTGATAAAAAGTGGGTTTTAGGGCCTATAGCAAGAGTCATTCACCCAGGCGTGAATGGGTCTTTATGTCCCTTTTTGAAACTTCAAAAGCTAAAATTGTATCCCTTTGTCTACAATCTACTCTTGTTCCTACAAATATTCACTTCCAGATTCAGATCTGTAGTAAATCTATAAAAGAAAATGTTTGTTTGTTTGTATGGGGGTTTAAGTCAAATCCCAAGTTTGGTAATTAAGCCTTGATAAAAGATACATATCTAATCAATGAAAATTTGTAAGCCCTAACCTTAAGTGAATGTAAGGTTGTTATGAGCTACTATGCAAAGAAACCCTACTCAAGTGCATTAGATCATGATTCCTACATGATAGTGATAAATGACAAAGATTTAATTAGGCAAAAGTCAAAACACCCTAACAAATCTGAAGTACGATAATACCTTGTTGTAGGTTGCTAGTAGAATGAAGCTTGAAGATGGGAACACTAGGAAACAAGTCATTACATTAAGGGAAATGGCCAAGTGGATCTACCAAACATAAAATCCATCATGATCCATTATTGGCATCAACCTTCAATCATAAACAATGCTTGATCAAATCTTTGAAAAAATGATCTTCAAGACCCAATAATACAAAAAAAATGCTACTCCAAGACTTCAACTTGAATGCTTGAATGTTCTCTTCTTTCTCTTAAAAAGTTCTCCTTTCTTGCTTCTCAAAAATCTCTACTTTGAAATGATGAAAGGACTAGGTTTTATTGGCTTCTTCTCTAATATCGTGAATATTAGATTTCAATAGTTCACACTTAAAATTTGAATTTGAGACTTTAAAATACTACCAAAAACATGTTTAAATTTTTGTTTTGGGACTTAAAGGGGACCCATTCACCCATGGGTGAATGGGTTTTGACCTATTATTCTAGGACCAATTTATTTTGAGGTCATTAATTAATTAAATGCATTTGTTCAATGCATGTTTTAATATCGAAAAAATAATAAAAATAATCCTTGAGATGCATAATAAAGGGAATTAGGGACCTATTTAGGAAGGGTAAAAGTTCATAAATGTAAGGTCACTAAAAAAGGTCCAAACTAAGTCTAAAATTATACTATCACCTAAAAGAGAGTACAATTTTCTACACTACATTTAGCCTCCACTTTAGCAACCATATGACACTATGTGCATATGCAAGCTAAATTATTGAAAGTAAATTGTGCTTCATAAACGGATACTTATATGGATATTTCATTCATAAAATGGGGAGAATGAAGCCCAAATTATATTCATCTACAAAATCCACAATGTTAGGAACCACATCCTACAAAACCAATTTGTCAGATGTTCAAACGCATATCAAACTTCTTAAAATAATAAAATTTGAGGGTAGATGTATGTCCCCCTAATTCTTCTTTCTTTATGTAGGTGGAATTAGGGTAGAAATATAACCTCATCGAATTGTTGTATGTTGTGATGTGAATGATTACGATAGGGTATTGAATTTACAACATGATCACATATCAATATTAAACATTAAATGAGATCGAAAATGGAACTATGAATCCAATGGAAAAGATGACATTAAAAATAAAGTTCTCTAGCCCCCATTATGGTGGTTTGAATGAAATGTACTATTAAGAAACTTTATTATATGTTAGTGAAAAATTGCATTTTTCACTATCATTTGGAGATTACCTTGTTGTAGAGGAGTGAATATGTCGAGCCAACGATCATACCAACCTCTAAGATTGGATTTCCTATGAGCTGAGGTGGCACATGGTGAGCTATGATGCATAGTGAGTCTATTGTACCCTACTTTTAGAATGATTTTTTTAAAAAAATTATATCATTTTTCTTGCATTTTTCAAAGGTTCTGGGGCCCTATCTAAAAATAGTGCACCTATCTCATTTTGGCTCATGTGTCCTAGAATGGCCAAATTGCCCTAGACCCCCATCCAAAAATGGCCTGGGGTCTCCAGTTTTGGCCCAAGTGTCATAGGGTTACTTACTTTTGCTTTTAATTATTTAGTTCACATTTTTAAGCATGTTACTGATGATTTCTTACATCTCTTTTAGGTTCCACCATATGCTTAACAATTCCTAGGATGTCAATTGTTCACCCTTCTCTGAGAGCAAGTCACCTGGCTAACTAAGGAGGAGGTTGAGACTTTATGTGAGAGTGGTTTATTTTGGAGCTAACTCATGCCACCCATGAGGTACCATGATGCTATATTGATGGCCTTGGTCAAGAAGTGGAATGCAGACACATGCACATTCTAGATTCTAACAAGAGAGATGATATTGAGCTTGGAGGATGTTCACCATATTTTGTGATTACCCATCTGAGGCAAGACCATCCACTTGGAGGAGGATCCCACACATAGGAAGATGAGATGAGACATTCAGTATTGTTTGAGCCATCCTATTCCATCAAAGGATAATGGAGGTTGCATCAAGCTTTATTGGATTTTATGCACTCACTCACCATTGTTATGGTGAATCATGGTTGTGACCATTTCTTTATCACTTGTGCCAGATGGACGAGGCACACACCTAGAGGGGGGCCTTGTTCATACCATTTATTAGATGGAGTTACATCAAAGTGTGTATGCATGGGGTCACAAAATGTTAAATCACCTTTATTATGACCTCGAGAAATTTATATATCGATACTTACATAACATAGTACACTATACACTATAGTAAGTTTGGGCCTTTGAGCATATCACATCTACTAGGCCTATTAGTTATCCTACTGTAGCATCCATGGGCTATCCACAAGCTTTCAACAAAAATTTGGGACAAGTATGGTAGGTCAAGGATATATTATATTGGAGGATCCAGTTTGATCATCTTGAGGAGGTGGAGATATTATGGAGACCTTATTGAACCATACCCCAGTGGTCACACATGACAACTTACCAAGATGTGATAGGACAAATTGTTACTTGGACAACATGACTATATGGTTATCCATTTTCATTATGACCATGTCATGCAATAGTTTGAGCAGGTCTAGGTACCTCCTAGGCCACAACCTACATATCTAAGAGCAGCATAGAGTGGCTTTAGGCTAGTAGACATCTGAAATCCTATGATTAATGATATAATTTCTAGTGATTCAGATGACAACGAATGGGATTTTCCCCCAAGATGATATTTGGATGATGTACGTGCCATAATAGCCTATGAGATTTGGTGGGTGAGACCATGTCCTACACACATCTTCCCTTTCCATTGCCCTGTAGGAGATGTTGGACCTCTTCTAGGCAGTGGGGATGAGAGAGAGGATAGAGCAATGGATGGAGATAGAAAGGAGGGTCTGTAGCTGATCATTTGAATGCATTCAACATGTTGATTGCACAGTTGACATCTGTTGGTGTGAAGATTGATGAAGAGGATCATTGTATGCTGATATTTTGTTCTTTGCCAGATTCATGGGATAACCTAGTGATGGCTATTGGGAGTACAACATCCGGTTTCAAGATGGAAGATGTTGTTGCTTCTTTGTTATCTGAAGAGATGAGAAGGAAATCTTCTGAGATGTCGAAGGAGGCCCTTGCTGTTAGAGGAAGGTTGAAAGAGAAAGGAAAGAAGAAGGACAAGAAGTCCAAATCAAAATCAAAGGGGAGATCAAAATCTCTTGGCAAGAAGTCCAAGGTGAAGTGCTGGAACTATGGGCAACCTGGTCATGTCTGAAAGGATTGTAAAGAGGAGAAGAAGAAGTATTCTTCCGACAATGATTCTTCTCAAAGTGATGAAAACACCTTCATTGCAGCCTTGGCTACATAGGCATCAGATGATGTATGGTTGATTGATTATGGAGCATCTTTCCGCATGACATCTCATAGAGACTAGTTCAGGAAGTATGAAGAATACGATGGTGGAAAGGTGTACTTGGAAATTGATTCAACTTTGGAAATTATTGGCCATGGAAGAGTCAAAATTCAATTCCTTGATGGAAGAGTCAAGAGAATTAATGATGTAATGCATATACCAGGTCTGGCTTGAAACTTACTTTCTATTAGTAAGTTGAATGATATTGGAGTGCAAGTCGTGTTCTCTAGAAATGGCTGCAAGATGACTAGAGGCTCAATGGTGCTAGCAAGGGGTGCTCGTATTGGTACCTTGTACAAGCTGGATGAACATGTTGTTCAATGCAACATTGTCTCTGTAAAGTCACAAAAAGCTACTCATGGAGGAAAAGAGGGAAATGTTCCTAATTGTGTAAACTCTATGGAAGTTAAACTTCCAGTAGAAAAGACTATGCTTTGGCATCATAGGCTAGGCCACATTGGTGAGAAAGGTTTAAAAACCTTAAAGAATAAAAACCTGGTTGAGGGGCTTGAAGATTGTAACCTGGAATTTGAATTCTGTGAACATTGTATATATGGAAAGCAACACTGTATTTCTTTTTATTCTAGTCCTCATAAATCTTCTGGTTTGCTAGATTATATTCATTATGATGTATTTGGTCTAGTGAATGTTCCTTCTTTGTCTAAGTCAAGGTACTATGTATCATTTATTGATGATTATTCGAGAAGAATTTTTATTTTTTGAAAAGTAAATCAGAAGTGTTCAGTCAGTTTAAGGAATTTAAGAACCTTGTAGAAAATCAGACTAAAAGAAAAATAAAATGTTTAAGGACTGATAATGGCGGTGAATTTTGTTCTGATGATTTTGAGAGGTATTGTAAAGACCATGGGATTAAAACACATAAGACTACACCTTATACTCCACAACAAAATGGAGTTGTAGAAAGGTTCAATAGGACAGTGATGGAGAGAGCACGAAGTTTGCTGAGTAGTGCTGGCTTGGAGGAGAAGTTCTGGGCTGAGGTAATTGCTACAACACATTGCTTGATAAATCGTTCTCCAAATTCTGCTCTTGTTGAGAAAACACCTTTAGAAGCGTGGTCTGGTAAGAATCCCTCTTTAAGACATATTCATGTTTTTGGCTATGAGGCATATGCTCATGTGACGTATGAGAAAAGATCTAAGTTGGAGAACAAGTCTGTCAAATGTATTTTTATTGGTTATAGTACTGGCATAAAAGGATACAACCTTTTAAATCCTGATACGAAAAAGGTTTTGTACAATAGAAGTGTAATCTTTCATGAGCTGAAGCCTCCTACCTTGGATTTGTAGTCAGAGACAAAGTCAGAAAATAATAAGGATGTAGTTGAAATTCATCCTACATCAGAGAAAGAAGAATTGAAAATTCAAAATGTACCTGAAACTAAGGAGAGCTCAAGCAGTTCTAAAAGTTCTGAAGAAGAAGAAGAACCTCAGCCTCAGCAAGTGAGGAGGTCAACTCCTAAAAGAAAGCAACCTGATAGGCATGGGTTCTCTTTGATAGATTCTACTTGTGCCTATGTTTTAGTTTCTAGCACTGATGAGCCTAGGACTATGAAAGAGGCATTTAGAATGTCTGATTCAGACTCGTGGTTGGAAGCCATGAATGAAGAAATGGCATCATTAGAAAAGAATGACACTTGGAGTTTGGCTCCCTTGCCTAAAGGCAGAAAATTTGTTGGCTGCAAATGGGTATTTAAAAGGAAGATTGGTTTGGATGGAAGTGTGTAAAAATATAAGGCGAGGTTGGTTGCGAAGGTTTATTCCTAGGTAGAGGGAATTGATTATGGGGAAATTTTTTCTCCTATAGCTAAGCTGACATCTATCAGATTTCTTTTGTCACTTGCAACAACGTATGACTTAGAGGTTGAATAGATGGATGTGAAGACAACATTTCTTCATGGTGATCTTGAAGAAGAAATCTATATGTCCCAACCTGAGCACTTTGTGGAGAAAGGTAAAGAGAAACTGGTTTGCAAGTTAAAAAAGTCTTTGTATGGATTAAAGTAGTCGCCTCTAATGTGGTACCAAAAATTTGATACTTTTGTATTGTCTTTGGGATTTGTAAGATCAAAATCTAATCATTGTGTCTATTATAAAGCTGAAAGTGATCGAGTGCTTATTATTGCTCTCTATGTTGATGATATGTTGTTCATAGGCAATAGTAAGTTGATGATTTACGATCTTAGGTCTCAATTGTCTGCTAAGTTCGAAATGAAAGATCTTGGTGCAGCAAGGTATATTCTGTGGATGGAGATAACCAGGGACAGGAATAGTAGAAAACTTTGGCTCAGTTAGAGTAAGTATATCAAGACTGTTCTAGAGATATTTTGTATGAGTGATTGCAAGCAGCTAGTTGTTCCAGTTTTGCATGGAATGAAACTATCTATTGAAGACTATCCAAAATATCCTATTGAGATGGAGGACATGACCAGTGTACCCTATGCTAGTGTGGTTGGTAGTCTTATGTATGCAATGGTCTATACAAGGCCAGACATTTCCCAAGCAGTGGGAGTACTTAGTCAGTTTATGGCTAATCCTGGAAAGACACATTGGGATGATGTGAAGAGAGTGTTCAGATATTTGAAGGGCACTTTAGAATATGCTTTATGTTACCATGGGAACTTGGTTGAATCATAGAGGACTCTCAGCATTTGAGGCTATGTGGATTCTGATTGCGTAGGGGACATTGACAATAGAAGATCCACTAGTGGATATACTTTCATGTTGAATGGTGGTGCAGTTAGTTGGATGAGTAAGCGGTAGGCTATAGTCACTTTTTCCACTACAGAGGTTGAATACATGGTAGCTACAAATGCTTGTAAAGAATCAACTTGGTTAAAATGTTTGTGTTCTAACATTGGTTTTGATGCAGGGCAAATAACTATTTTTTGTGACAGTCAGAGTGCAATTTTTCTAGCAAAGAATCCTACAGTCCATGTGAGGATGAAACATATAGATGTACAGTACCACTTTGTACAAGATATGGTGGAGGATAGAAAGGTCAGTTTGGAAAAAGTTGATACTTTGGAGAATGTTGCAGATGCATTGACAAAGCCAGTGAGCACAAATAAGTTTAGGTGGTGTGCCAGTTCAATGGGCCTTAGTGCCCATGATTTTCAGTAGTTTCATTCTGCTCTAGAGGTGCCTGTGTGATCTTTGTCAAGTGGGAGATTGTTGGAAATATATGCCTCAGTTCCACAGGCTGAAACCTCTAAGAGAGCCAAGTCGGTGTAACATGCTTTGTTGTCTGGCCGACTAGCAGTGAAATATTTTGAAATGATTTGGTTGTTGTAACTTTTCTTGTCTTGCTGAATGGGGTTATCACTGTGACCTGTGCCATTCATTGTAACCTTCTATAGAATGGTGATCTCTAGCTGACAAGCCACTCTTATCTTATATCGGGGAGACTCTGGGCTACAAGCGGTGTCGGGGAGACCCTTGGCCAAAAGGCTTATCTCGGTACGAAGTCTTATCAAGATTGTATGTCTTGCCGATAGGGTGTTACACATGTGGTCATCGTAGTAATGAAATCGGTCACTATGAAGTCTTACCAACAAACGATGTCTCGCCGACAGCTTTATGTTGTAGGCATCGGGGTAACACTAAGGGTTTGCTAAGAACTCTTTTGTGATGGAGAGAAGTTTTGCCAACTGTTGTTTGGTGCTTGGTATGACTTACGATTTTCAAGTAACGTCTCAACGATAGTGATATGTCTTATCGATAGATGAGCACTTCAGAGTAATTTTGAACCTCAATATGATCTCTTGGCGAAAGCGATAAGTCTTGCCGACTGTTGAGCATTTCGGTATAACATAAAGGCTCGATATGATCTCTCAACAATGGTAAAGTCTTAGCGATAGCTCCCTAGACTTAGTGTAACATCTTGCCTATAGTATGGACTCTTGGCGATATCGAATGCTGACTTTGTTGCATCAGGGAGACACGGTTAGTGTCTCACCAACATGCCAACATAGGGTGAACATATTTGGCTAAGTGAAGACTATCCTACGTAGCTTGTCTTTGACCAATCAGAGAAACCCAATGGGAACCACTAGCAATTGGACTGTTGTAGCCATTACTGAGAGGAAGCTCGATAGACAAGGGCGACATGGATATACTCTGAAGTTGTAGATGATGAATGGTTTGACAGATTGATGGTGTGGTTTATGATTGGTGGATGAATTCGATTCTGAGAACATTGTAATGTGAGAGTTATGTACGAGGTTGATCATAGCGAATGCTGCTGTAAACTGACATCAGAAAGATAAGTCAGATCTTTGTATGAAATCTTTATTACTATAATACAAAGTGACTTCTCTTGGTGTGGTGGGTTTTTCTCCCATAAGGGTTTTCCCACGTAAATCTGGTGTTCATATGTGTATGTCTAATTCTTTGTTTCTGTTATCTCTTTCAAGTGCATCTTAATTGGACTGTAATTGTAAAATTTAAAAGTGTCTCTACATTCTTCCCTGAGGTTTTTGACGTCAGGAGAGTTGCTTCCGCATCTAGCTTTCCTTACAAAGTGGCCACTTTTTGGTTCCCTATCTTGGTGAACATGCCCCTAAAAAGAAGGGACATGGGGAATGAATTCAATCTTGATATGGAATGACCTAGGATTCAATACACCTCTCCCTAATTTCATTAGAAAGAGAGAAGATCACAAAGGGATAGGATTGAATTTCAACCTTGATGTGAGCCAGTCCTATTTTGGACCTTGAATCTCTGCTTTCTTATGATAGAGATAACCGATTTGCAATATTTTGGAATGATTTAAATTGAATTAACTAGATGAATTATGTGACCTAACATTAGAAATGAAAAGTTCTATGATAATAAAAATAGAAAAAAAAAATTATAGGAAGATCTCTTAAGGGCCTAATAGTGTACACCTATGATAAAAAGTGGGTTTCAGGGCCTATAGCAAGACTCATTCACCCAGGCGTGAATGGGTCTTTATGTCCTTTTTTAAAAGTTCAAAAGATAAAATTGTATCCCTTTGTCTACAATCTACTCTTGCACCTACAAATATTCACTTCCAGATTAAGATCTATAGTAAATCTATAAAAGAAAATGTTTGATTGCTTGTATGGGGGTTTACCTCAGTTAAATCCCAAGTTTCGTAATTAAGCCTTGATAAAAGATACATATCTAATCAATAAAAATTTATAAGCCCTAACCTTAAGTGAATGTAAGGTTGTTATGAGCTACTATGCAAAGAAACCCTACTCAAGTGCATTAGATCATGATTCCTACATGACAGTGATAAATGACAAAGATTCAATTAGGCAAAAGTCAAAATACCCTAATAAATCTGAAGTACGATAATACCTTGTTGTAGGTTGCTAGTAGAATGAAGCTTGAAGATGGGAACACTAGGAAACAAGTCATTATGTTAAGGGAAATGGCCAAGTGCATCTACCAGACATAAAATTCATCATGATCCATTATTGGCATCAACCTTCAATCATAAACAATGCTTGATCAAATCTTTGAAAAAATGATCTTGAAGACCTAAAAATACAAAGAAAATGCTACTCCAAGACTTCAACTTGAATGCTTGAATGTTCTCTTCTTTCTCTTCAAAATTTCTCCTTTCTTACTTCTCAAAAATCTCTACTTTGAAATGATGAAAGGACTAGGTTTTATTGGCTTCTTCTCTAATATCGTGAATATTAGATTTCGATAGTTCACACTTAAAATTTGAATTTGAGACTTTAAAATACTACCAAAAACATGTTTAAATTTTTGTTTTGGGACTTAAAGGGGACCCATTCACCCATGGGTGAATGGGTCATGGCCTATAATTCTAGGACCAATTTATTTTGAGGTCATTAATTAATTAAATGCATTTGTTCAATGCATGTTTTAATATCGAAATAATAATAAAAATAATCCTTGAGATGCATAATAAAGGGAATTAGGGACCTATTTAGGAAGGGTAAAAGTTCATAAATGTAAGGTCACTGAAAAAGGTCCAAACTAAGTCTGAAATTATACTATCACCTAAAAGAGAGTACAATTTTCTACACTACATTTAGCCCCCACTTTAGCAACCATATGACACTGTGTGCATATGCAAGCTAAAGAATTGAAAGTAAATTGTGCTTCATAAACAGATACTCATATGGATATTTCATTCATAAAATAGGGAGAATGAAGCCCGCAATATATTCATCTACAAAATCCACAATGTTAGGAACCACATCCTACAAAACCAATTTGTTAGATGTTCAAACGCATATCAAACTTCTTAAAATAATAAAATTTGAGGGTAGATGTATGTCCCCCTGATTCTTCTTTCTTTATGTAGGTGGAATTAGGGTAGAAATATAACCTCATTGAATTGTTGTATGTTGTGATGTGAATGATTACGATAGGGTATTGAATTTACAACATTATCACATATCGATATTAAACATTAAATGAGATTGAAAATGGAACTATGAATCCAATGGAAAAAATGACATTAAAAATAAGTTCTCTAGCCCCCATTATGGTGGTTTGAATGAAATGTACTATTAAGAAACTTTATTATATGTTAGTGAAAAATCTCATTTTTCACTATCATTTGGAGATTACCTTGTTGTAGAGGAGTGAATATGTCGAGCCAACGATCATACCAACCTCTAAGATTGGATTTCCTATGAGCTGAGGTGGCACATGGTGAGCTATGATGCATAGTGAGTCTATTGTACCCTACTTTTAGATTGATTTTTTTAAAAAAATTATATCATTTTTCTTGCATTTTTCAAAGGTTCTGGGGCCCTATCTAAAAATAGTTCACCTATCTCATTTTGGCTCATGTGTCCTAGAATGGTCGAATTGTCCTAGAGCCCCCAATCCAAAAATGGCTTGGGGTCTCCAGTTTTGGCCCAAGTGTCATAGGGTTACTTACTTTTGCTTTTAATTATTTAGTTCACATTTTTAAGCATGTTACTAATGATTTCTTCCCTCTCTTTTAGGTTCCACCACATGCTCGACAATTCCTAGGATGTCAATTGTTCACCCTTCTCTGAGAGCAAGTCACCTGGCTAACTAAGGAGGAGGTTGAGACTTTATATGAGAGTGGTTTATTTTGGAGCTAACTCATGCCACCCACAAGGTGCCATGATGCTATATTGATGGCCTTGGTCAAGAAGTGGAATGCAGACACATGCACATTCTAGATTCTAACAAGAGAGATGATAATGACCTTGGAGGATGTTCACCATATATTGAGATTACCCATCTAAGGTGAGACCATCTACTTGGAGGAGGATCCCACAAATAGGAAGATGAGATGAGACATTCAGTATTGTTTGAGCCATCCTATTCCATCAAAGGATAATGGAGGTTGCATCGAGCTTTATTGGATTTTATGCACTCACTCACCATTGTTATGGTGAATCATGGTTGTGACCATTTCCTTATCACTTGTGCCAGATGGACGAGGCACACACCTAGAGGGGGGCCTTGTTCATACCATTTATTAGATGGAGTTACATCAAAGTGTGTATGCACGGGGTCACAACATGTTATATCACCTTTATTATGACCTTGAGAAATTTATATATCGATACTTACATAACATAGTACACTATACACTATAGTAAGTTTGGGCCTTTGAGCATAGACATATACTAGGCCTATTAGTTATCCTATTGTAGCAGCCATGGGCTATCCACAAGCTTTCAACAAAAATTTGGGACAAGTATGGTAGGTCAAGGATATATTATATTGGAGGATCCAGTTTGATCATCTTGAGGAGGTGGATATATTATGGAGACCTTATTGAACCATACCCCAGTGGCCAAATCACACATGACAACTTACCAAGATGTGATAGGACAGATTGTTACTTGGAAACCATGACTATATGGTTATCCATTTTCATTATGACCATGTCATGTGATAGTTTGAGCAGGTCTAGGTACCTCCTAGGCCACAACCTACATATCTAAGAGCAACATAGAGTGGCTTTAGTGGTGCAGGAGCACCTACATGAATACAAGTATAATTTTAATGTTTTGCTCTTAATATTTTTGTTTTGTTTGTAATGGTCTCATAAACCATTGATAAGGTGTAAGGGGACCTCTTTGAAGCTTAGGTTTAATTTTGAATAAATTAGGAATCAGTTTGTAGGCATTTCCTAAAGTTTTTGCTGAAATTCGAAAACACAGTGTGTTTTCAAACGCGTGATTTTTGGCCACTTTTGAGCTCGACTTTTTAACCTAACTGATTTTTTTCGGTTTGGGAGGAAGGAGCCCGACATTTTGAGCAGATGAGTTGTCTTTTGGTGATGGCAGTTGTGGAAAAAATAAAGAAGAACCTGTGATTTTGTGTGGAAAAAGCTATTTTCTGTGTTTTTTGCGTAACAGCAAACTAAAGAATGGATTAAATATTCTTTTATTGGCCTTAGAGCATGTAAAGAAACGTTTTTCTGTTCTGTTTTGTTATTTTTAAATAGTTCTCTCATCATTTTTTTATTCTTGTATAAAGTGTGTCTTTCTTAACTCTGTTTTGGACTGATAAAAGAAATCAGAAACATGGAGTTTTAGGTTGTTCCTGATCGTGCCAGGCAGTATGGACGTAGAGGAGACAATCCTAAACTCCAAATATGTATATAGTGTACATATGGTAGATATTAGAGGTTTTTCCTGCAAGTTGGTAGACTGTTTCTAGGCGAGTTTGGAAACCCGGCTAGAAATACAGTCAAGAGAGCAAAATCCCAACGTGGCAGGGGTGATATCTTTAAAATCTAATTTGTATTGTGGTTGCTAACAGTGCTAAGGAGGTGTAGAACCATAAACCAAAGGTTCTTTGATGTTTTGGTGGTCAATAAAGGCAGAACAAACCAAGAAAAAGCCTTGAGAAACCCTAGTTTCCACCAAGGTTGAGTTGTAACCTTGCCCAAGAACCAAGAACTCTATTTTTTTGAAAACGATGGAAAAAGGGAAGCTTAGAGTTGCTGAAGCACTGGAAAAGATGACTTTGGAGGCCTTGGAAAGTGCCACACACCCCTGCAACAACGTTGGGCAGAATGGAAGGGTGACTAGTCTTTAAAGGAATAAGGGCTGGTTTGTGCACGTGAAGAAGGAGTACCAAATAGCACTTGGGAGCAACAAAGTTGCAATGATACCAGGGTTGATAAAGTGAACCAGGGGTGCCTCAAAGGTAAGAGGACCTATAGGTTGTAGGTGGAAGAAATAACACCTTAGGAGTTCTAAGATAAAGGACTCAAAGCAGTGAGATAATATTTTCTCAATCAACCCTTGTTCTATCAAATTGGTATCAGAGCCCAGCTAAAGATTTGGGAAAGGAATCTTGCATGTCAGACATAGAATCAAGTGATACTTCCACCATGGTGACCAATGCAGAACTGGCAAAGATGGTAGAAGAGCAGGAAGAAGACAATAAGCAGTTGAGGGAAAGAATAGCTCAGCTTGAGGCAGCAGTGAGGAGTGCACAGTTTGAAGGAAGAATTCCAAAAGAAGAAGAGGTTGCAGAGGAAGATAAGACCCCTGAACCTGACCCCGTCTTGAAGGAGGAGCCTTTCTTGAAGGCATTAAAAGCTTTGAGTGGAAAATCACTTGAAGGAGTGCCACTATTTAGTGGAAAGATGGAACCTGACTTAGTCATGGACTGGATAGAAGGAATGGAGAACCACTTCGAATGTGATGGAGTTACAGAAGCACAGAAGGTGAAGGTTGCAAAGTCAAGGTTGAGAGGATCAGCGTTAACTTGGTGGAAGTTTGTCCAGACTGAAAGGGAGAAACAAGGTAAGCAGCCCATATCAACCTAGAAAGGAATGGTTGCTAAAGTGAAAGAAGCTTATATGCCAGATGATTATGAAATTCAGCTCCACAAGAAGAGGCAGAGTTTAAGACAAAAAGACCAAGATGTAAACACCTACACGGAAGAGTTCCAGAAACTTTGTTTGAGATCAAATGTGGCAGAAGATGAGAGCCTGAAAGTGGCTAGATACCTCAATGGATTGAAGTGGAATATACAGGAAGAGATGGCTTTGCTCAGCCCCAAGACAGTCCACCAATGCTATCAGCTAGCTATCAAGATTGAAGAGAGGAATAAAAGGAAGCATGATCAGTCCTCAAAGGGCAGAGGAAGAGGCAGAGATCAAAGAGGACAGCGTGGAGGTTACCAAGGAAGAGGTGGTGACCAAAGGAACCAAGGTGAATCAAAGCTTACTGAGCATGGAGGTGAAACCTCATCAAGAGGAGGATTTAATAGAGGAAGAGGACCTCAAGGGGGTTCAAATAGAGGAAGAGGAGCAGGCAGAAGTAACTCCTACTTTGCCACCATGAAGTGTTACAACTGCAATCAGCTAGGCCATCCAGCTTATAGATGCCCGGAGAAAGCTTCATCTAGCAACGAGAAAAGAGTAGCTTATGCACAAGAAGACACCGTGAGTGTAAAGACACCTGAGATCAGTCATATAGAATCAGAAGTAGGTGAAAATCTGATGTTCAACAGGGTTTTGATCAGGCAACCAGTCAAGGAAGAACCCAAGCAAAGGAGAGCTTTGTTTAGAGCAAGGTGCAAGATATTGGGAAAGGTATGCAAGGTTATAGTAGATTCTGGTTCTACAGACAATATCATCTCTGAGGAGGCAGTAAATAAGTTAAAATTGCATAAAGTACCTCATGCCAATCCCTACAAAGTCACATGGCTGAATAAAGGGCAGAGTGTCTTAGTGAATGAGCAGGTTACAGTGGAATTTTCAATAGGAGGCTACAAAGACAAGCTGATTTGTGATGTGCTACCCATGGATGCATGCCATCTTCTTCTTGGTAGGCCGTGGCAATATGATAGAGGTGTTGTATATCATGGAAAGGAGAACACCATTGAGTTCATGAAAGATGGAAAAACATTCAAGCTGCAATCATTGGTTGAGGAAGATGAGGGGCAGTCCAAGGTTCCAAACATTATGTTGAGCAGTGGTAAAGAATTCATCAAGGATCTACACCAAGGGAATGAAGGTTATGTGGTCCTAATGCAGTCCAAAGAGGAAGAAAAGGCTGAGAAGACAGTCATACCTAAAACAGTTCAAAGGCTGCTAGAAAAATATAAGAGCATTGTGAGTGATGGAACACCATCCACTCTACCACCCAAGAGAGCAATAAGTCATCAAGTTGACTTCATACCTGGAGCCTCATTGCCTAACAAAGCAGCATACAAACTGACCCCTGAGCAGAACAAAGAGGTGGCAAGACAAGTGGAAGAGTTGTTGAATCAAGGTTTGATCCAAAAGAGTATTAGTCCATGTGCAGTCCCAGTTGTTTTGGCAACAAAAAAAGGAGGTAAATGGAGACTTTGTACTGATTCTAGAGCAATAAATAGAATCACAATTAGGTACAGATTTCCAATACCTAGGATTGAAGATTTATTGGATTGCCTTGGAGGTGCAAAATTTTACACTAAGCTAGATCTTAAGAGCGGGTATCACCAAATCAGAATTAAGGAAGGTGATGAATGGAAGACAGCTTTTAAGACAAATGATGGTTTGTATGAGTGGAAAGTGATGCCATTTGGCCTCTCGAATGCCCCTAGCACGTTCATGAGACTAATGAATGAGGTGCTTAAAGATTTCACAGGGATTTTTGTGGTAGTCTACTTGGATGACATACTGATTTTCAGTAAGACAGCAGAAGAACATTTGAAGCATGTAGAGATGGTACTCAAAAGGTTGCAAGAAGAACAGTTGGCAATCAACCTTGAGAAGTGTGAGTTCTTCAAACAAGAGCTTGTGTATCTAGGCTTTGTGGTATCTCAAGGAACGTTGAAGATGGATCCAAGTAAGGTAGAATCTATCCTAAACTGGCCTACACCAACCACAGCAACTGAGGTAAGGAGTTTTCATGGTTTGGCTCAATTTTATAGGAAGTTTATAAGAAATTTTAGTGGTATATGTGCACCAGTGTTAGATACAATCAAGGGTGGTCAGAAAACAAAGTTTAAGTGGACACTAGAGGCTGATAAAGGGTTTGAAAAGTTGAAAAAAGAAGTGGCAACACAACCTATCTTGTTATTGCCTAGTTTTGATAAATTGTTTACAGTTGAGTGTGATGCAAGTGGAGTAGCAGTAGGAGGAGTCCTTAGTCAAGAAGGTAGACCTGTAGCCTTCTTTAGTGAGAAACTTAATGAAGCTAAGAAAAAATACTCCACCTATGATCTGGAACTCTATGCTTTAGTGCAGTCCCTTAGGAAATGGAGGCATTACTTACTACCCAAAGAGTTTGTGGTCTTCACGGATAACCAGGCACTCAGTTATATTAATACCCAGGAGAAGTTAAGCAATAGGCACTTGAAATGGATGGAGTACATTCAAGCTTTCACATTTACCATTAAGCATAAGAAGGGACAGCAAAACAAAGTGGCAGATGCATTAAGCAGGAGGATGTTGACAGTCCAAGAGATACAGCTAAAAAGCATAGGATTGGAAAGTTTTAAGGATCTCTATGGTGATGACGAAGACTTTTCCGAAGCCTACAAGGTATGTTCAGACTTTGCAAATAAATTTCACAGTCAATATGCTGAGTATACATTGCAAAATGGGTTGTTATTCAAGGGCAATCTGTTATGTGTCCCAAGAGGATCAATGAGAGAAAATCTGATCCAAGAGAAACACAATGGCAGTCTTAGTGGGCATTTTGGTATTAACAAAACTTTGGAGCTGGTACAAAGGTTTTACTATTGGCCTAAGTTAGCACGAGATGTCAGAAAGTATGTTGAACAATGTGTTGTTTGCATGAAAGCAAAAGGGGGAGCTAGCAATGCTGGGTTATATCAGCCTTTGCCTATTCCGAACAGACCATGGGAGTGTGTGAGTATGGATTTTGTGGTGGGTCTTCCCAAGACTAAATCTGGTTTTGATAGTGTTTTTGTAGTTGTGGACAGATTTAGCAAGATGAGTCACTTTATTCCTTGCAAGACCACACATGATGCAAGCTATATTGCCCATCTATTTTTTAGGGAAGTTGTGAGAATCCATGGATTGCCATTGAGCATTGTCTCAGATAGGGATGTAAAATTCATGAGTCATTTCTGGAAAACACTATGGAGCAGATTGGGAACTAATTTATCATTTGGATCAGCTTACCATCCTCAGACCGATGGTCAAACCGAGGTGGTTAACAGAGTGTTAGGTAACCTATTGAGGTGCTTGACAAAGGAATATGGACAGACCTGGGATATGGTGATTTCCCAAGCGGAATATGCATATAATGACAGTGTGAACAGAACTACAGGAAAAAGCCCATTTGAAGTTGTGTATGGAATGCATCCACGAGGAGTTTTTGAGCTCAGAGACCTTGGAACAATGGAGAATAGGAGTGGACATGCAGAAGACTTCACTCAAACCATGAAGGAGATTCATGAGCAGGTTAAGAGGACAATCACAGCAGCAACACAAAAGTTGAAGAACAAAGTTGATGAGACAAGAAGAGATGTGCAGTTCTAGGTGGGTGATTATGTGATGGTTCACCTCAACAAATCCAGATTGCAGAAGGGGATGTCCACCAAATTGCAAATGAAATGGGTAGGACCATGCAAGGTGATAGCCAAGTATGGCAAGAACGCTTACAAGGTGGAGTTACCATCCAATTTGGGCATATCTCCGGTGTTCAACATTGCTGATTTGATTAGATATAAAGGTACAGTCAATGATGAAGTTCAGAATAGTCAAGAAATCTTTCAGGATATCAGTAATATACCCCTTCCAAGTCAAGAGAAAGCTCAGGCAGAGAAGGTCTTGGAGTCCAGGGTGAAGAAAGCAACAAGGAATAAGGTATACATGGAGCACCTTATCAAGTGGAAGAGCAAACCTGACTCAGAGGCTACATGGGTACAAGAGGATCAATTCAAGAAGCTTGGCATTGACCTGAAACTGATACCACCTTCCAGTCCTTGATCTTCGTGCTGAGAGGGGGAGAATGGTGCAGGAGCACCTACTTGAATACAAGTATAATTTTAATGTTTTGCTCTTAATCTTTTTATTTTGTTTGTAATGGTCTCATAAACAATTGATAAGGTGTAAGGGTACCTCTTTGAAGCTTAGTTTTAATTTTGAATAAATTAGGAATCAGTTTGTAGGCATTTCCTGAAGTTTTGGCTGAAATTCGAAAACATAGTGTGTTTTCAAACGCGTGATTTTTTGCCACTTTTGAGCTCGACTTTTTAACCTAACTGATTTTTTTCGGTTTGGGAGGAAGGAACCCGACATTTTGAGCAGATGAGTTGTTTTTTGGTGATGGCAGTTGTGGAAAAAATAAAGAAGAACATGTGATTTTGTGTGGAAAAAGCTATTTTCTGTGTTTTTTGCGTAACAACAAACTAAAGAATGGATTAAATATTCTTTTATTGGCCTTAGAGCGTGTAAAGAAATGTTTTTCTGTTCTGTTTTGTTATTTTTAAATAGTTCTCTCATCATTTTTTTATTCTTGTATAAAGTGTGTCTTTCTTAACTCTATTTTGGACTGATAAAAGAAATCAGAAACATGGAGTTTTAGGTTGTTCCTGATCGTGCCAGGCAGTATGGACGTAGAGGAGACAATCCTAAACTCCAAATATGTATATAGTGTACATATGGTAGATATTAGAGGTTTTTCCTGCAAGTTGGTAGACTGTTTCTAGGCGAGTTTGGAAACCCGGCTAGAAATACAGTCAAGAGAGCAAAATCCCAACGTGGCAGGGGTGATATCTTTAAAATCTAATTTGTATTGTGGTTGCTAACAGTGCTAAGGAGGTGTAGAACCATAAACCAAAGGTTCTTTGATGTTTTGGTGGTCAATAAAGGCAGAACAAACCAAGAAAAAGCCTTGAGAAACCCTAGTTTCCACCAAGGTTGAGTTGTAACCTTGCCCAAGAACCAAGAACTCTATTTTTTTGAAAACGATGGAAAAAGGGAAGCTTAGAGTTGCTGAAGCACTAGAAAAGATGACTTTGGAGGCCTTGGAAAGTGCCACACACCCCTGCAACAACGTTGGGCAGAATGGAAGGGTGACTAGTCTTTAAAGGAATAAGGGCTAGTTTGTGCACATGAAGAAGGAGTACCAAATAGCACTTGGGAGCAGCAAAGTTGCAATGATACCAGGGTTGATAAAGTGAACCAAGGGTGCCTCAAAGGTAAGAGGACCTATAGGTTGTAGGTGGAAGAAATAACACCTTAGGAGTTCTAAGATAAAGGACTCAAAGCAGTGAGATAATATTTTCTCAATCAACCCTTGTTCTATCATTTAGACTAGTAGACATCTGACATCCTACGATTAATGATATAATTTATAGTGATTTAGATGATGACGAATGGGATATTCCCCCAAGATGATATTTGGATGATGTACGTGCCATAATAGCCTATGAGCTTTGGTGGGTGAGACCGTGTCCTACACACGTCTTCCCTTTCCATTGCCCTGTAGGAGATGTTGGACCTCTTCTAGGCCATGGGGATGAGAGAGAGGGTAGAGCCATGGATGGAGACAGAAATAATGAGGATAGGGTAGAGGACATAGAGGAGGATGATGAGGAAGATGAGGAGGATTCATAACCTATGTGAGATGACCCTGATGAGCCAGAGGAGACTGTAAATACCCCCAGGAGATATCTTCTTCTTGCCCTTGAGTCACCCATGCACATGCAATAGTCGCAACGTGAATTATTTCCCATCATTGTGGAGAGGGTAGTGGTCTTGCACCTTCCATTATTCCTACTCATGAGGTACTTTTTATATCACATCGAGATCTTGATTAGTAGGCTAGTGATCCAGGTGATGTTTTGTTATTGTAATTTTCTTGTGTTTCTAGTTGTTGTATTTAGTTATCATATCTTTTTTTAATATTATTTTATGTTTTTCATCTTGTAGTGTGTATGCGAGAGTGGCTAGACTTATTTCATTGATTAACTATTGAGATGGATCCCTCCATGCCCCACATTAGGCCACATGAGAAAAATATAGGTCGTTACCTAGCATGGGGCACCATGCTAACCTTTTTGAGCCTTTAGCTAGATGGTGGAAAACGTATGAGGATAGAATGATTGTTGATCTATCAAGAGCTAGAGATGAGAAATCAAGAGCTAAACTTGTAGATCTTTAGGTTATATATGAGGAGCCTTGAGCCTCTTGGGTTCTAGTTGAGAGTGAGTCACAGGATTTCATGTAGTCAAAACTCAATAGGTTGTAGGGGGAGCTCACTAGAGGTCAAGTTGATCTTGCTAGGGTATAGGCTAATAGGGACTAGATAGATCTAGAGTGCATCGCAACACTCATACGTGAGGGAATGGCTAGAGGTGAGGTATGAGGCCTATGGGATTAGATGAGCTCCATGAGCCACTCATGATCTACTATCTCTTGATGAGCACTGCCACTAAGTCTTGAGGAGTCTGGTAGCCATAGGCCACACTAGATGTGCTATGTTGTAGTACACCACATTTTATTATCATGGTGACCATGTACAAAAACTTAAATTATGATTGTTGTATATATAAAAAAAAAAAATTATGAGCTTGTTCAGATTAGATGTCAATGTGATCTATTTTAATATTATTTAATAAATGTCTCCATGATCTAATTTTATGTGATCTAACCTAAACACTTATGTTTATTTAGATACAACATTTTGCTTAAGTGAAATTGTGTTAAACTAAATTCCCTTATGATCAAATTTTAGAAATTAAATGCATGCAATGATCTAATTTAATACAAAACATATATGATTGAATGAATAATATGTACAAAAGAAAGTAACAATTCAAACTAGTGGACAATTAATCAAAATAATTAAAGATGAACCACAATTTTCATCAAGATTGAAGTAGTACGAGATAAAATAGAAAACTATCTACTTAATCTAACAACATGCTTTAATATGCATACTATTCAAAACAAATATTAAGTGTAATATATGCACAAATGCATAGCATTGATAGGTTCTTTAAGAGGTGTACCATCTATTTTTGTTAATGTATATGCTCCAGACCTGTAGCTTTTGTTAATGATATAAGTGCCTAACCAATTTGGAATATTTTTTCCTTTTTCACTTGAGGTGACATTAACATTACATTGATTTTCATATAACACCAAATCAACTATGTTAAATGAGCAAGAAATGACATTAACATTGTAACTTTGTTGCATTCTTCTCGAATAAGCATGAAGATGCTCAAGAGCATTGATGCATTGTTCATCAAGCATTTAATTTGTTATAACTATTCTCTTTATAAGTGGTATCATCAATATGTCCTCTAAGAGAAATTTAAAATGAAGGAATTTCTAACTCTAATGGCATTATTTCATCAATGCCATAAACCAGGTTATAAGTTGTATTTCTTGTGGATGTTCGACTACTTGTGTGATAGGCCCAAAATGTGTAAGGTAATTGAGTGTGCCAATCCTTGTTATGTTTGCTTACCATTTTTCACAAGATTTTCTTGAGTATTTTATTAGTAGCTTTCACTTGACCATTAGATTGTAGGTAATAAGGTGTTTAAAAATGATGTTGAATGTGAAATGTTTCCAAAAATTTGTTCACACCATTGTTCTTAAATGGTGTACCATTTTCTGAAACTAATGTGGAAGGAAGAACAAAGCGAGCAATAATTTTTCCAAAAATGAAATGACAAATTGTATTAGCGTTCATGGAATGAAGAGGAATTGCTTCTACCCATTTCATGAAGTAATCTATTGTAGTAATTATGAACATATTTCCAGAAGAAGGCATGAATATTTTTCCAATGAGATCCAAACCCCAAACCAAAAATTTCCAAATAAGAACTTGGGCACAAAGTTCAAAAGTAGGAGCATGGATCAAATTGTTATTCTCTTGATATTTGTGAAATCTCTTAACATGATCAAAATAGTCTTGTTCCATATGTCACCAATAATACCCTATGTGGATTAACTTTTGAACTAATGATCTTCACCCAAAATTCCCTCCATAAGCACCGGCATGAGCTTATTCAAGGGCTATAGGGACCTCTACTTGTTTAAGGAAACTAAGCAAGAGACCATCAAAGGATCGTCTATACAAGAAATTTTCTAGTATTATGTATCTAGTTGCAAGTTTTTGAATATGAGCTCTAGTTTTTTTAGTGGTTGGCTTAGGAAAGGTACCTTATTTTAAATAATTGAATATTAGTGTGCACCATTCATTAGAGAGTTCAATATTTTTTACTAATGCTTCTTTCATTTTTTCATCCGTCAATGGTTTTGTGATTGTGTGAAATAAAAATATGAAGTTGATAAAAGGATCTTTAGGAGACACAAGGGAAGTAGTGCTTGCCATTTCATTCGCATTTTTTATTATCCTTTCAAGGAATATTGTCAATGATATACGATTTAAAGTGTTCAAGGATTACCATTGTAAAGTTTTTATATTGGGATAAATTATCATTTTTCACTTGATAGGATCCATTTATTTGTTTAATAACCAATTAATAATCACAAAATATACAAATGTGTTGGACAGCTAAGGATAAGGCCACATGTATTCCAACAATTAGGGCCTCATATTCTGTAGTTTTATTTGTACATGGGAAATTTAAATGATAAGATAATAGAATAGGATTTCCTAAAGGTGGTATTAATCTAATCCCTGCTCCAAATCCATTTCAACACTTAAAACCATCAAAATATAATTCACATGTTCCTTTATAGTAGTCAACACATTCTCATTAGGGAATGAATCATGATTAGGTGATGTTAATGGTGAAGGAGCATCAACTAAATGGTTTGTCAATGCTTGTCCTTTGATTTACTTTTGGGAAAAAAATTTAAGATCAAACTTAGTTAACAACATAAATCATTTATCTAAATATCCTAACAAATATATTTTACCAAAAAGGTGTTTCAAAGGATCAAATTTTGTAACAACATGCACTTCTACATTTAATAAATAGTGTCTCAATTTACTATTAGCAAACACAAGAGCCAAACATTATTTTTATATTGTTGTATATCAAGTTCCATAATCAATTACATTTTGGATAATGTAATAAACAAAATTTTCTTTTCCACTTTTATCTTATTGAGCCAATAATGCTGCTAGAGAATGAGTGAATGTTGATATGTAAAGGATGAATGGATTTCCTTGAATAATAGGTTGCAATATGGGATGATTAGCTAGATATTCTTTCAGATTTTTAAAATCTTGTTTACAATTCTCATTCCATTTAAATTATGATTCATTCTTAAGAATTCGAGTAAAGGGGAGAGTCAATCTGGTAGCAATGCCACAAAATGATGGATTGCTTGAATCTTTCCTTGTAAACTATGCAATTGAGAAATATTTTTAGGAGGTGGAATATTTATGATAGCATCAATATTCTTTGTCTCCACCTCAATACCTCTATGTGACACTATAAAACCCAAGATTTTTCCACTATCCACACCAAATATGCACTTCTTTAGATTTATCATGTTGTACTTATGAATTCTTTCAAAGATCTTGTGAAAGATTTTGACATGATCTTGACAAGTTAAAGACAACCAAAATATCATCAACATAATCTTCCAAAATATTGTGTATACAATCATGAAATATTAGTTTCACAACTCTTTGATATGTTGCTTTGGTATTCTTTAATCCAAAAGGCATAACAACCCAACAAAATTTCCCCCAAGGCATGGCAAAAACTATCTTATATTGATCTTGTGGGTTGATATAAATTTGATTATAACCTAAAAAACCATCCATGAAAAGATGCTTTGTTCAAATCACAAAAATCCATACATATCCTAATACAATTATTATATTTTTACATAACTACAATATTAGATATCCATGGTGAACACTCCCTACTAAGGAGATGTAGTGTTTATTCACTAATCCAGTTTTTTTTCTATTTTTATCTTTATCTAGAGCCACATGTCCTTCAGGCATGGGTTAACAATAAATGGAATTCAAAAGTACCTCACTTTTTTAGAGGGACCTCCCCATCGGTAGTCATACTTCACAAACCAATTTGGTGGGATATCATTCTACCCTAGCAGTATTGCTTTGGAATTTAATTTTTCTGCACCTGGGGCCTCACAAAATATCTTAAGTTTCACCATGAGGGAGTCCATATTCTCTTCTTTTAACTCCAAAAATAATTTTGTATCATCAACAAACTATAGGTTTAATAGATCCTCCTTATTGGGGAGGGATATACCTTTTACCCTTGGAGTTGCAAAAGATTCCCTTAGGAGGTATAATATTGCATGATCTAAGGAAATAAAAAATAGTGCAAGGGAAAGGGGTCACCCTTGCCTTATTGACCTTTCCAATTTGATTACTTTAGTTAATGAGCCATTTTATTTCAATCTAGGCCACAACATCCCTCATCAATGTTGTAACCAAGTGGCAAAATATTCTAGGGAAACCAAAGGCTTCCAATGCCATGATCAAGAAATCCTAGCCTATTGTGTCATATGCTTTTTTGAATTCAAGAAGAAACATTGTAATATTTTTATTAGAATGGTTTTCCCAGCTCATGGCCTCCCAAATGGTTATTGATTTTTCCAAGATGTATCTACCCTTAATAAATCTAGTTTGGGTGATACTAATAAAGCTAAGGAGGATATTAACTAGCCTATTTGCTAAAAATTTAGCCAAGATCTTGTAGGAGATATTAAGGGGTGTAATGGACCTCCAATTTTTTATGAAAAATTTATCCCCTTCTTTAGGGATTAGTTTGGTTAGACCTTTGTTGATATTCTAGTCAAAAGATCCAGTTTGAATAGATTCATTGCAGAGCTTTAAAAGGTCTTCAATAATCCACTCTATCATATGCTTGTAGAGTTCTACCAAAAGGCCATCCACTCCATGGACTTTTCATTATTTAAGATCTTGATTACATTTTTTATTTTCCCTAGGGTGATCTCTCCATCAAGAATATTAATCTAATATTTTGATATTTTCTTTGAAAATAGTTGTTTGCACATCATCCTTACAGTCAGACTAGTTGAGCTATTACCTTCAGAAGAGAATAAATTCCTATAAAAGTTAAAGAAATAGGCCTTTATTTTTTCCTAGTCATGAATATCTTTGTTCTGTTCCTAGATTTTATCAATATTTTCTTTGTCTTAAAAAATAACTTTGGACCTTTATCTTCATTCTTTAGAAAATTCAATTTAGATCTAATTCTTAGACCTTGAATATTTTTGGTCTACAATATTCTTAATGAATCCTTGACAAGAGTCAATTCTTCATTTAAATCCAAATTTGAGGAATCATTTGACCATTTGATTCAATTTCTATGAGCTTCTCATTAAGATGGGATTCTATTTCCCTATTTTCCATTGCTTTTTTCTTCCCTATGGTTTAAAAGATTGTTTTTCAACCATTCACATTGTGTTTCCTTTTTTCAATTTTAGATTTATCTTTTAACATTCATCTATTTATTTCTCTAAGTGTAAACAAAACATCTTTGCAATCCTCATCTTTGTGAAGGTTAGTATTGTTCTTGAAAGTGTTTTCTCTTTTTTTCCCTTGTTCTACATAGAATTTAAAAGAATATCCACAAGAATGGGATGATGATCAAAAAGTATATAGCGGTATAATTTTAACAGTGTGTCCCTCCTCATCTTTACCAAAGCCGCAATATCATTTTTTTCCATAGAATCTATCTAATCTACAATAGATTCTGCTATTACCTTCTAAGATTTGCACCAAGTGTACCAAATACCTTTATTATATTTTTCACTCCCACTCAAGGGATCAAAAAAATTGATCTTGGATTTGAGTTTTGACTAGAAGTAGATTTCATTTCCTTTCCATTTTAATTTCATCCCACCCCTTTTATCCTCCTGGTAATATACTAATATGTTAATAATTTAATTTAAAATATTTATTCATGTTCAAGCTCACACATGAATATATTATTTTTGGGTTAGGATTTGCAGAAGGAAAGATTGTTGTGGAAAAGGTGACATTGAAGTGGGTCTATTTTCCAACTAACTAATATTTGTGATAATGTTTCTAAATACTTATTTTGGGATAGTGTCCACCGAACTAATGGTGCTTATAGTTATTGCAATTATGTTTTTGGTGTTGTCATCAATGCCAATAGTTGGTCATTGATATCAATAGTATGGAGATGGTTGGTGTTGTCAAATGCT
This sequence comes from Sequoia sempervirens, assembly GCA_007258455.2. Taxonomy (NCBI): domain Eukaryota; kingdom Viridiplantae; phylum Streptophyta; class Pinopsida; order Cupressales; family Cupressaceae; genus Sequoia; species Sequoia sempervirens. The sequence goes on from VDFB02105785.1 coordinate 330,665,142, forward strand.
TGTACTAATATGGATGTGTTGTGGTTCTTTCATCATTCTTTTCATTGATGTCTTAATAGATAAGATATGTGGTTGTAGTAAGTTCACTTGGTTTCCAAGTGTTTTTGAGAAAATTTGAATAAAAATATGTGTAGTGTGATAGAGGTGTGTTCAGTGTTGTGCTCCACACTTCTTCATGGTTGAATATGTGCTTGTGTGGTTTAGACATGATGATCAAAGGTGTTTAGAGGTTCTATATCCATAGTTTCATTTTTTGGATCATACGATAGTGGAAGTTATGTTTGAATATTTGTTTGTCTATGTAGAAAGTTATCTAGGAGAAATGAGATTGCTTCGCATTTCTCTGTAGTAAGCTTTCTTGTCTTTCAGATTTGGGAATATTCTTATACTATCTATAACTTTCTCTCCTTAAGGTTTCAAGTGCTCAGGTGTTCCATAACATTGGTTGGTAAGCTGTATTTTGTGGTAGTGTGTCTAGTTGCACAGAATAATGGCAATCTCAATTTCAAGTGGTTGTTGTTAGAAAACCAAGATCACCTGCATGCAAGATGGATACCTATCACATGCAAAAGATATGAAGAACCAAAAAGATGTTCTGTAAACCTCTCTGTAAAAATGCATTAAGAGAATCGATTATTACAAAGTGATCAATCCTTATGAAGGAGATCAAGAAACCCTAAAAGGGAAACCCTAAATGAAACCCTAGTGTGCACACTTAATAATTAATAATTAATTAATTATTAATGTGCCTAAGTTTAGCTTAAGTAATAAAGAGGAATAAGTGGCTTTATTAATTAATCAATATGATGTAATTAATTAAGCATAATAACTTATTACTCTAACACCCTTAAGATGAACTTAGGAAGAAGCTAAAACACTAGAATAAGATGCATGAAAGCAAAGATGGGTCCCGACAACTAGGCCTGATCAGGTACCCATTTACAAATGCAATATGAGGTAGAGAAGGAAAAACCCAGTGGGACAAAACCCCCCTACAATGTGATGACATGCTGCAAAGAAGCACTGGAAGAACTCTGTAGAGTAACACTAGAACCAATCTGACAAGCAAGGAAAGATATCTCTGTCTACAACTAAAACCAAAACCAGAATCAAAATAATGTGATAGCAGACCCGATGCCATGGAACACTTGAAAACTCCAAACAGGAACAACCCTGGAATCTATGAAGTAGCAAGAAATTATTGAATGATGTATTACTGAAAATGAAGTGCAAAGATGCAAGATGCACTCTCCCAACTGCCAAAACATCCAAGTAATCGCCAAACAACCCATCGGGCCAAATCTGGACTAACTAATAAACCTGGGATAGATACAGAAAAAGTGCATGGACAGCAACATAGAGCTCCTTAATACCTTTCCAACGCCACAAACGAGGTGAAAATTGGACATCGTGGCAAAAAGTTATGACCTCGGAAGTCCAAAAACAACATCCAACTTAAAATAGTAATAAATGGAGTAAAACAGAAAATTACTGTAAAATAAACTACACTTAATGAAAGTTCTTGGAACCAGCTTTTCAGTGATATCTCGTTTGCCCAATTTCGATACCGTATGCCCAAGTTATGGCCAAAAGAAAAAAACTGCTCTTTTAGAAAAAAAACTAGGGTTAGGAGGGGCAAAGAGGGCCGGCCGTACGGATGACGTCATGTTGATGTCAGAAAATTATGAGCTTAAAATTGACGGCCATCTAATCGTCGGGGCAAAAAATCACCCCCCTCGCCGGAAAAAATTCGCGGTAGCCGGAATATGCTGCTCAGTCTCGGAATATTCCCTGCATTGCCGGTATATTCCCACAGCCAGAATATTCTGTTGCTGTTGTCGACTGGGGGCTGGATCCAAGCTCCTGGTCCATCATAGGACCACTGGCAGAGCAGAAGGGCCTGCGGGGGCTGACCTCAGCAGAGATTGGGCAGTAGTGGCAGGAAACGCTGGCGGCGGTGGCGGATGTGTGGCGGCCTAGTGGCCGTCGGGCAGCGGACCCCTTTTGTACTGGGCGCGCAGAAACCAAGAGGAATATTGACCTGTTTTGCATGATTTTCAAGATTTTCTACCTTGATTTGCGTGCTGGGGAGGCCGTACGACCCCCTAGCAAAAAATTTTGCCTTCCAGATCAACTGCTCCAAGATTGACGAAACAATAGGCATTTTTAGGGTTTTTGGCCACTACGAACGCGATGGCAGTGTCCGTTTGAGCCCAAAGTGAGCCAAAAAATAGTCTACCCCTAGATCTTGCAGAAAAGATTCCTGTGGAAACCCTTGCACTTGAAACTCACAGAGAGGCCATATCTTCAGATCACGAACAAGCAGCTGCAGGTCTGGAGCTCTGAAACCATGTTAGAAAACCAAGATCACCTGCATGCAAGATGGATACCTGTCACATGCAAAAGATATGAAGAACCAAATAGATGTTCTGTAAACCTCTCTGTAAAAATTCATTAAGAGAATTGATTATTACAAAGTGATCAATCCTTATGAAGGAGATCAAGAAACCCTAAAAGGGAAACCCTAAATGAAACCCTAGTGTGCACACTTAATAATTAATAATTAATTAATTATTAATGTGCCTAAGTTTAGCTTAAGTAATAAAGAGGAATAAGTGGCTTAATTAATTAATCAATATGATGTAATTAAATAAGCATAATAACTTATTACTCTAACAGTTGTGGTAGAGTAGTAGAATATTTTTATGAAGATGGAATATTTTGAGTTATTGTTAAGTTTTTTTGTGTGGTCCACATGACTTGGAGAAGCATGTATGTGGTTGCTTGTAGTGTTAGTTCATTTTTATCGAACCTGTCATTCTAGCGTTATTTGTGGAGGTACCTCATGGATTGTGGATGTGTTGAGTGGCATGGTGATGTATATTTGGGTCCTAGTTAACCCTTGGTGTGGTCATCCTTCACTTCTTTCCACCATGGAGGTGTTTTGTGCTGACCTATTTTGGTGTTGCACATTTTAGGTGCATATGTTTCATTAATGCTAACCTAATTAAGATTATTTAGGTTGTGGATGATATAAATGTAAGGTGAATTATTGGAGATGAGTATGGATCAATGTTTGAAGTGAAAAATATGTGAATTTAATTAAGTGTGGTGATCTAAGTGTGAGCTTAATGCCTCTAAATCTGATGTAGTGAGTAGAAGGGTCTACATTTTTAGTGTGCTTGAAGTTGTTGGAGACTATGAGCCAAAGAATGTAGATACCTATAAAGTTTTAGTGGTGGATTTATCCTATTGCCTTGAGATAGTGAATCTCTTTGTAACATTTTTCTTCTTTATTCTTGGTAGTGAGCCATAGGTGGTAGTGATCCTTTCTTCTTTTTCTAGGCAGCGAGCCCTTGGTAGTGAGCCTAATTATATTTGGTGCTTCAATTCATATATATGTGAGCTAATCCTCACTTAAGTTTTTCCCTTCTTGGATTTTCCATGTAAATTTGTTATTCTTATGTGTTTGGATGTGTTTTCATTATTGTTTCATATATTTACATTCTACTAATGCATGATAAGGTTTAAGGGCTAACAGGGGTTTGAATGTTGATCAGGGATTGAATGTTCAAATGCACAATTGATTCAATCCCCCTCTCAATTGTCTTGTGCATCTAACAATTAGTATTAGAGTTGTGTTTCCTTAGATAAATATTAATCATCTTGTGCATCTAACAACTAGTATTAGAGTTGTGTTTCCTTGGAGAAATATTAATCACTTGAGGTACATTTGGATGGTGCACAAGAAGCATTTCAAAGCTCCATTATTTGATGTAATGAATTATACTTACTAGAAGGCTAAGATGGATTCCTTTATGGTCTCTCTTTGATTTGGTGTTTGGAAGTTAGTTGAAAGAGGATACACTATGTCGGTTGTTGGTATGACAAGTGATGATGATATCAAGGAATATGAGAGCAATGATAAAGCAATGAATTATATTCTAAGTGATCTCTCTGATTCTGAACTTGGAAAGGTAATATGTTTAAAATCTACAAAAGATGTCTAGACAAATTTGGAAAGCATTTATGAAGGAAATGATAAGGTCAAGAAATCAAGGATGTCTAATGATGAAGATATTACTACCTACTTGCTCAAAGTGGATGAAGTTGTCAATGCGATCAATGATCTTGGTGGTAACCTAGAAGAAATCAAAGTTGTGAAAAAGGTATTAAGAACTCTTACAACTTATAGTTTTAAGTTTTCTACTATTGAGGAAGCTCATAATTTGGATAATTATTAGAGATCATATGTTTTGTGCTTTAATTTCTTATGAACTAAGAGAGTTTGGACAATATTCTACAAAGAAAGAAACTAATTTTAAAGTATGAAAAGTAGAGAAGGATGATGAACCAAATATGGATGATCTTGATGATGTGGAAGAAAATTTTGTAAGGATATTGAAAAAGGGAATTGGAAAATATAGAGGTAAGTTACCCTTTAAGTGTTTCAATTATGTAAAGATAGGTCATTATGCTTCTAAATGTCCAATCAAAGTGGAAAATGACAAAACTAAGGATCATAAAGGAAAATTTGTCAAGAAGAGTTATTATGTTGAAAAAGACAATGGTGTATTTGATGATGAAGAATCTGACTATTGTAATGAAGACAATGATGAATGCTTGTTCATGTCTCTAAAAGTTGGAATTAATTTTGCTAATCCTAAAAAATGTGTGAAGGAAAATTTTGTTGGCCCACAATTGTTGTTGCACCAAAATATTGACCTATTAATGCCCGATACAATTGCCAAAGTTAACAGAGCCATAGTAGGCGGTTAGTCCATGTCATGAATCCTAAGGGGAGTGCTAACCATCTACCAAAAAAATCCCCCTCAGTGTTACCTGAGGGGATTCGAGGCCGACACCTTTGGATCTTATATCACTTATTGGCCCACAGTTGTCGTTGCACCAAAAGATCGACCTGTTAATGCCTGATACAACTGCTAGAGTTAACGGATCCATGAGAGATAGTTAGTCCATGTCACGAATCTCGAGGGGAGCACTCTGCCAACAAATGCTCTAGTAACATGTCATAACATTGAAGGGACTATGGTGAGTGCTTTTCATACAAGAGAAGAAATAATTTTCTAGATAATTGACAATGGATGCTCAAATCATATGATAGGTGATAAGAGTAAATTTATTAAACTTCAAAAGTATGATGGTGGTCTTCTTATGTTTGGTGATGATACATCTACTAAGATCTATGGAAAAGATTCAATTATTTTTTATGAAAAGAATAAAATAGATGATGTTATTTATGTCAAGGGTCTTCAACATAATCTTCTAAGTTTAGGATAGATGTGTAGTAGAGGATATAATCTTGTGTTTTAAGATGATGATTGTGAAATCAAAAAAGGAATATCTAGAACTATGGTTGATGCTTGAACAAGGACAAAAGGTAATATTTATCAGTTCAAAGGTAGTTGTGAAAAGTTCTTTATGTCTTAAATAAATGAAAGTTGGCTATGGCATAGAAAGATGGGTCACATCAATTTTGAAACCCTAGTTAAGATCAGTTCTAATGATGTTGTGAGAGATCTACCAAGGACTATAAAGCCTATCAATGAAATCTACAAGGAATATCAATTTGAAAATCAAACTAAGAAGAGGTTCAAGACTAAATAATATTCTACCATAGGATCTTTGGAGTTAGTGCATATAGACTTGTGTGGAACTACCAAAATAATAAGCTCACATGGTGAAAGAAATTTCATGCTATTAGTTGATTATTATTCTAGAATGACTTGGGTGACATTTCTTAAAGAAAAATGAGAACCTCTAGATAAGTTTAAAGTCTTTAAGTCTATGGTAGAGAATGGAATGGATATTAAAATCAAGTGTTTGAGGTTTTATAGAGGTGGTGAGTTCACCTACAATGAGTTTAATAGCTTTTGTGAAGATCATGGAATAAGGAGGCATTTTTTAGCTCCTAGGACTCCTTAGCAGAATGAGTTGTGAAGAGAGAATTAAAAAAATCAAGAAGTAGCTAGGACAATGATGAATGATGTAAATCTACCAGATCTCTATTGGAGAGAAGCAATTCATATTGTATTCTACATTATTAATAGAGGTCAAGAAAGAGTGAATAGTTCAAATAATCCCTATGAGTTATGGTATGGTAAACCTTCTACTATGAAATACTTTAGAGTTTTTGGAATAAAATGTTATATTAAAAGAGATGAAAACTGTAGTGTAGAAAAATGTACGCTCTTGAAAGTAGTGCAATTTCACACATAATTTGGACCTATTTTAGCACCCTTGCATTAAATACCCTTTTAATTCATCATTAATAGGCCCCTAAGACCCTTTATTTTGGATCTCGAGGCTTATTTCAACTAAAAACCTGATAAAATCATTAAAAGAACTTAAATTTCTAACAACCCACCCTAAAAAATCTAGGGTGGGACTCATATGCCACCTTGGGCATATGAGTTCCCCTAGGTGGGACCCATACACCAAAGGTAGCGTATGAGTCCCATTTGGGTATTTTTTAGGGTTTGAGTGGGAAATTCAAACTTTTAATTCAAATTTTTGGTTGATGTCAACTTTTGAGATCCTAATAACAGTAAATTAGGAGTAAATGCCTATATAAACAAGCTTCTAAGTTATTATTTCATCTAAGAAAGCATTCAAGAGTCTTCAAGCATTCTTTCACAAGAGCATTCAAGTTTCAAAATCAAGTAGAGTTGAAGTCTTGGAGTAGCATTAAATTTTTTTTGCAGGTCTTCAAGATTAATTTAATTCAAGATCTAGCATTGTCAAGGGTTGATTATGGTTGTCTATGGTGAATCATGATGGATTCTAGGTTGGGGAGATGCAACTAGCCATCAATCCAAGCCTAATGACTTGTTTCCTTAGTGATTCTATCCTCCATTATCACTCTACTTTCATCCTAAGGAAGGTACATGTATCATCATGACTTACTATAGTGATTTGACATCTCTCAAAGTGATCCATTGCATTCAAGCTTCATTCAAACATCTCATTCTTACACATTGGAATAGGGTTGCATTACATTTTTGATTTCCTAATCTTTGAAAAAATTAAGGTTAGGGTTTATGTTCACATTTTCATCCAATTCATTATTTTTATTAAGGTTTAATTACTAAACTAGGGCCTTCATCGAGGCAAACTTCCCATAAGAAAATCAAGTATATAATTTTTTTCGCAAGTCTTTTTATAGGTTCAGATCCATAAACCAATTTGAGATAGAAGAGTAGGTGTAGAAGTGCAGATCTGAAATTTGAATTCTCTAAAAAGTGGAATGGGACTGATACACCAGAAGTGGTGTATGAGTCCCACTACAGGCAATTGTTCCATATTTTTGCAGTTTCAGACACCCTTTTGCCAGATTTTAGTTTCTACCCAGAAACCCTGATCTGGGACTGATATGCCCAAACTGGTGTACAAGTCTCAATGTGCCAAATTTTTAGTGTTTTCAGTAGTCCAAAGCTTCACTCAACCTTCTTCAAGTTTCTAGGTGCACACATTTCATCCTGCAGTTCTCTGTTCTATTTTACATGCTTTTCTAGGTCATTTAGTGAAAGATTGCATCATATTAGGGTTAAGCATTTGGACTTTCATTTCAGTTGTCTTTCCAAGCCCTAGCTTAGTGGTGAACCCCTCAATATTTTACAATCATACTATAGGGCAACCCTATTGCAATATCTCTTTCTCTTTTGTATACTTAAGATTGAGATCTTTAGGGTTTTCCTTGAATGAGAGTGTGAAGATTGTTATTCTATCTCCTAACAATAGAAGAAACAAAGTTTAACCTTTCATTTTGGTGAAAATCCATTTAAAACATCATAATTTTGATTTGGATTCCATAATCATCTGAGATCTTGCTTGCATTAACATTGCATTAGGGTTTGCATTTGTTAATTGGCATTCTAGGGTATCTAAATTTTTTGTTAGAAGATTAATCTTTACTTGGTAAAGGTTATTTTTTAATTGTAATTTTTTATTAACTTGTAGGAATATTCCAAAGGAATCCCTACAATTCTTTTGTCTTTTTGTCATCTCACACATGTGTGAGGATAACTTATTTTTTAATTCCTTTATTAAGGAATATTTGTAACCACCTCCTTAAGAGGTGACACTTTGCACACACATATATGAATGGTGGCATTCATTGAGTTGGGAGTTACATTCTAACTCCTTCTCACCTCTACTTATTGAGGTGCCTCTCCTCTCATTCTTCAAGACTCATGCAAGCAAGCTAAGGCTGAAGCTCTCTCTCTTTGTATTATTCTTTAGGCATTTTGCCTCCATTCATAATATTGTGGTTTTTTCTTGTTTTGTCCCCTTAACAAATTCTTGTGTCTCTCTTGCTTTGGTGGTGCTTGGTTTGGCTAATTCAACTTATTTGGTAATCTCTTTCCTTCAAACAATTGCTCTTTATTAGTACTTTCCATTGCTCTTTTTTTTATTTCCTTTCATGGTATCAGAGCTTGGTATTACTAATATCTTTTGAGCTACATTGTTGAAGGTTTACCAGATTTTTTAGCACACCATTAGAGACACTCTCAAGGAGGAGAAGAAGAGAAAGTGTCTAATCTTGGTTGTTTTTTGTCTTCTAACTCTTGTGCAGGATTTCTTATCTAAAAACTTCTAAGTTTTTCAAATTTCAAATCTATGCAATATATTTTACATGCATGTTTTATTTTTGCATAAAAATTTAAAAACCCTCTAATAAAAGGGTTATTTTTTCAAAAAAAATTAAAAATAATTCATTAATTCTGTATAAATTTTTTGGAATATTAGGCTAAATCTCTACAAAGAAAAATTACTTTATTTTACATTTTGTCAAAAAAATCAATTTTTTTTTAGGGATCTAACCCTAGTTCAAAAACTCTTTTTTAAAAAAAACTAATCTTCTTTTTAAAAAATCTGTAAAAAAATCTGCATGTTATTATTTGCATGTTGAAATTTCTTTAAAAAATCTATAGAAAAAATCTCCATGTTATTATTTGCATGTTGAAATTTCTTTAAAAAATTTGTAGAAAAAATCTGCATGTTATTATTTGCATGTTGAAATTTCTTTAAAAAATATCAAATTGTTTTTGGGTTTTTTTAGAATTTTTAATTCTTAAATCTCAAAAAAATCTTAAACCCTGACTTTTTTGACAGGAATTTAATTTCAAAATAGTATTCAAAGTTTTTTTATAAATAATAATAATACAAAAAAAACTTCTCTTGAGGCTTTGGTTCATTCCTTGGCCATTGCCTTTCTTTCCTTTGTTGCAGCCTTCCTCTGGTGATTCCACTGGCCTCTGCACAGTAAGCACCCAACTCTTTTCTCTTGTGTGCCCTACTCTCTGCATCGCCCTTCCTTCAATCTCCCATCCCCTGTGCGAATCATAGTATTTGTTCCTTAAAAATAAATATTATTAAAATTTGCATCTTCAAACTTTTCTATGCCTCTTTCAAATTTATCCCTCCCATTTCCTTAAAAGCAAAAAATCAAAAGCTTTTACTTAAAGCTTCCCCACGACTTTGTTTTAAGAAAAAAAAAGTTACTAAAATAAAGGTTCCTAAATTAAACTTTTTTGCATAAAAGCTTTTCTTTTAAAAGAAATAAAGTTGAGTTTAAGTTTTTTAAATTTACTTGTGTTTTTATGAAAGTTTAAAGTTTAAGTTTTTTTAATATATAATCTATTTTTTAAGAAAAATAAATCATTCATAGTTTTTAATAATTGTTTTATTTAAAAATCTATTAATTTCTTTATATTTATAAATTTTATATAGTTTTTTATTAATTAAAAAGAATATTAAAATGATTTTAAAATTTAGATATTCAATATATGGAGTTTATTTTGTTTTTAGGAAATTTATTTAAATAGGTTTTTTTTAAGATTTAATTTGATCAAGAGGGAGCAAATATTTACAATAGTTATTTTTCTCATAAAGTTGTGAATTTTTTTTTATTACAATCATGTCTACTTTAATTTCTAAAATTAAGTTGAATTCTTCTAACTATCATTCTTGGAAAACTCGTATATGCTTTATTTTTCAGTTTAAACATCTTTTAGATGTAGCTACAGATCCTAAATCTAAACCAGGTTCTTCTGCATCCAAAGATGAAATCGAAAAATGGAATCTCAAAAATGAAGAAGCCCTTGGCCTCATAGGTATCTCCATGTCACCCAAACTTTATGTTCACATTGGGACATGTACAACTGCCTATGAAGCATGGGACAAACTCAAAACAATTTATGATAGTACAAATGAATCAAGAAAAATTCAAATTCAAGATCAACTTGAAGATTTGAGGTATTCTGATTTTAAATCTATGGATGATTTTTTATTGAAATTTGATGCTTTAAATAATCAATTGGATGGTTTAGGAGTTAAATTAGATAATCTTAGATTAATTCATCTTATTCTTAAAAAGTGTCTTCCTAGACAATTTCAGCAATTCATTACTAATATTCATGCTCAATTAGCTATTCCTTCTTTAGCTACTCAATTAACTTATGATATTTTTCGTGATTTATTAAGACAAGAAGAGGCTAAGTTAATTCAGTTTGGTACTCTTAAGTCTAATGAACATGCTTTCTTGTCTAATCATAAGCAAAATTTTAAACCTCATTCTAAACAACAACATTATAATTCCAAACCTCATTATAATAATGGCAATGATCTTAGAAAGTTTAACTCTTCTAAGAAACCTCATTGCACTTATTGTAATAAGGATGGTCATTGGCAAAATACTTGTTTTAAGAAGCAAAATGAGAAAAATCCTATGAAGAAAAATAATCAACAACAAAATAAACCTAATAATAATAAGTTTCAAAATAATGCAAATCAATCTAGACGTGCTTTTACTTGTAGTTCTAATGTTTCTCAACCTCTTGAATGGGTTATTGATTCAGGTGCATCTCAACATGTTACTTCACATAAAGAAGTTTTTGAGTCTATGCAACTTGATATATCAAATGTTCCTCTTCAACTTGCTAATAATCATACTTGTAAAGTAGAAGCAATTGGAGATGTGAATGTTCCTAATGGTAAATTGCATGATGTTTTATATGTTCCTGAATTAAAGACTAACTTGCTTTCAGTTGCTAAGCTTTGCCAAGATTATAAAATTGAATTTTACAAAGATATGTGCTATGTTATTGATCCAAAACAAAACAAGGTAATTGCTAATGCTAAATTAGACAATGATAATTTGTTCAAATTTTATGAGTTTGCTCAATCTAGATGCTCTTTAATATCTACCATTGATTTTAATGTTTGGCATGAAATACTAGGTCATATAAATGCTAACAATATTGCTTTAATGTAAAAGCTTAATATGGTAGATGGATTGCCTAGTATTGTTCCATCTAAAATTGTATGCACAGGATGCATGAGTGGTAAGATGCATAGGGAGCCCTTTCCACATGGTCAATCATGGATGGCAACTCATAAGTTGCACCTAGTTCATAGTGACCTTCTGGGACCCATGGAGAATAACTTCATCCAAGGATCAAGGTATGCACTTACTTTTGTTGATGATTTTTCTAGAAGAACTTGGATATATTTTCTTCATAGTAAGGATCAAGTTCTTGATATATTTTTTGAATTTCATAAATTTGTTGAAAGGCAATCTGGTTTTAAACTTAAAATTCTTAGAACTAATAATGGAAAATAATATGTGAACAATGATTTTAATAGTTATTTGAAATCATTTGGTATTAAGCATGAGCTAACTATTCCATATACACCTCAACAAAATGGTGTAGCAGAAAGGAAGCATAGAACTATTGTTGAAATGGCTAGATGTATGTTACATGCTAAAAACATGTCTTATAAATTTTGGGCAGAAGCTATGTTTTGTGCTACTTACATTATTAATAGGACTCCTACTAAAGCTTTAAAGGATATAACTCCTGAAGAAGCTTGGTCTGGTAGGAAGCCTAATCTTAAGCATTTAAGGATTTTTGGTTCAATTGCTTATGTTCACAAACCTAAACAAAAGAGGCAAAAATTAGATGCTAAATCTTCTTATCATATTTTTGTTGGTTATGATGAACATTCTAAAGCTTATAGAGTTTATAATCCTCTTACTAACAAAGTTAAAGTTGCTAGAGATGTATGCATTGCTGAAAATGGTGTTCATGATTGTTCTAAAGTGCATAATATTGATTCTTCTCAAAATAAAGTTATTGTTGTGGAGGATAATCCTCAAGTTGAAACTCCTCTTAACCCTCCTAATGCATCTCTTACTCATAGTGATAGTGATGATGAAAATGTTGAAATTTATCCTTATGATTCTTCTTCTAGTGATGATACTCCTACATCTAAAATAATGCCAAAATGGTTTAAAAATTTGTTGCAAGAAAGTGAGGATTATTTAACTAAAAATCCACCTAAAAGAAGAAAGGCAAATTATTGTAATTATTCTTTGATGTCTAACATTATGAATTCAAATGATCCTCAAACTTATGAACAAGCTAAAGATCAACCTCATTGGAAAAAGGCTATGCAAGAAGAATATGATACTTTAATTGCTAATAATACTTGGGACTTAGTTCCATTACCTCAAGGTAAGAATCTTCTTTCATGCAAATGGTTGTATAAAACTAAGGTTAATGCAAGTAATGAAGTTAGCAATTTTAAAGCTAGATTAGTTGCTAGGGGCTTTTCTCAAATTGAAGTTTTAGATTATAATGAAACTTTTGCTCCAGTAGCTAAGATGCCCACTATTAAATTAGTTCTTGCTTTAGCTTCTCATATGCATTGGCCTATTCATCAAATGGATGTTAAAAGTGCATTTTTAAATGGTGATTTACATGAAGAAATTTATATGTCTCAACCTTTGGGTTTCATTAAGGAAGGTAATGAAAATCTTGTTTGCAAATTGAAGAAATCAATTTATGGTTTAAGGCAATCTCCTAGAGAATGGTATTCAAAGATCAATGCTTTCTTTCTATCTCAAGGTTTCATTAGAAGTAAAAATGATCCAAATTTATATATTAAGCATAGTGAAGATGATATTGTGATCATTATTTTATATGTTGATGATTTAATTATCACTTCTAGTTCTAACAATTTGATTAGTGATGTTAAGTCTTAACTCAATCAACAATTTCAAATGATAGATTTAGGCCTATTACATTATTTTTTGGGTATGCAAATTTGGCAAACACCTAAAGGTATTTTTCTTTCTCAACATAAATATGCTCAAGATCTCTTAGATAGATTTAAAATGAATGATGCAAAGTGTGTTTCTACTCCTTGTGAATTAGGAACTAAATTAATGGTTGATATGGAAACTCCTTTTGTTGATCCTACTTTATATAGGCAATTAGTAGGAAGTTTAAATTATCTAACTCTTACTAGACCTGATATTTCTTATAGTGTTGGATTGGTTTCTAGATTTATGTCTAAACCACAACAAACTCATTTTAAAGTTGCAAAAATAATTTTAAGATATGTTAAAGGTACTCTTAATCTTGGTCTTTTTTATGATGCAAATTGTGATTTTTCTTTAAAGGGTTATACTGATTCAGATTTAGGAGTTGATCCCAATGATGGGAGATCCACTTGTGGTTATTTTTTCTTTGTTGGATTAGGTGCAATCTCATGGAATAGTAAGAAACAACAATCTACTTCTCTTTGTTCTACAGAAGCTGAATATAAAGGTTGTACAAATGCATCTAAAGAAGCATTATGGTTAAGAAGATTACTTGAAGACTTGGGTTTGCCTCCAAAGGATCCTACTCTTTTATATTGTGATAATCAAAGTGCTATTGCTTTGGCAAAGAATCCAATTTTTCATGCAAGGACCAAGCACATTGCTCTTCAACATCATTTCATTAGAGAGCAAATTGAAGACAAGCAAATTTCTCTTTTGTATTGTAAAGGTGAAGATCAAGTTGCAGATATTCTCACCAAAGCTCTTTGTAAAGATAAATTTCTCTTCCATTGTAAAAATCTTGGGTTACAACCCATTGAAGGGTTTGATGTAACCTCCCCAAGTAAAGCTTAAGGGGGGATGTTAGAAGATTAATCTTTACTTGGTAAAGGTTATTCTTTAATTGTAATTTTTTATTAACTTGTAGGAATATTCCAAAGGAATCCCTACAAGTCTTTTTTCTTTTTGTCATCTCACACATGTGTGAGGATAACTTATTTTTTTATTCTTTTATTAAGGAATATTTGTAACCACCTCCTTAAGAGGTGACACTGTGCACACACATATATGAATGGTGGCATCCATTGAGTTGGGAGTTACATTCTAACTCCTTCTCACCTCTACTTATTGAGGTGCCTCTCCTCTCATTCTTCAAGACTCATGCAAGCAAGCTAAGGCTGAAGCTCTCTCTCTTTGTATTATTCTTTAGGCATTTTGCCTCCATTCATAATATTGTGGTTTTTTCTTGTTTTTTCCCCTTAACAAATTCTTGTGTCTCTCTTGCTTTGGTGGTGCTTGGTTTGGCTACTTAGACTTATTTGGTAATCTCTTTCCTTCAAACAATTGCTCTTTATTAGTACTTTCCATTGATCTTTTTTTATTTCCTTTCATTTTTCATTAGTGAAAGTACATATAGCTTGCATTTTTTCATCTCAAATCATTGAAAATCATTTGAAAACTGCATTTGCACTTAGGTTACACATCATACAAACTAAAAAGCATAAAAATCACTTAATTTTTTTTGAAAATTTTGCAAAAACCCTTCACTAGGACTCATACACCCATCTGGTTGATTTAGTGCCAGTGAAAATTTTAAACTACACTTTACATCATTGAATTCTTTGTTTCTAGGCTTATGTTTGTTGTTGGTAGCCTCATGTTTTAGTTTGCAGAATTTATGTTACATTCAAAGCATTAGAATTAGTATAATTGATATTCATTGCAATTATGGATAGAATTAGATTCTTGCACTTTTCATTTTCAGCATTAATTCATAGTCTAGTTAGATTATAGTACATTTGGGATTCGCTTTAAAAAAAACCAAAAACACCTATAAATAGATGAAACCCTTGGAGAAAGTATAGTTATTTGACTATGTCAAATCTCTCTTTCCAAGCTAACCTAACCCTCAAGCATTTTAGTAGTGATGTCTTTGACATGTTAGATGAAGCCCTTGAGTAATTCATCTCACAAGGTTCATCCACTAAGGCTTGTTATGATAAACTAAAATCAAGAGAAGTTAACGTGATTCAACCTCAACTTATCCTTTACTCACCTTCACACAAATCTCAACCTAAAAACAAGTTGAATTTACTCTTTACCCACCTAAGAACAATATTTTGCAGCAATCAAGTTATAATACCATTTCTCATACATACAACACTCGAAACAAACCGCAACAAAAACAACCAACTCAAACAACCTTACCTTTTCCTAAACCCATCTTGCCTAGTGCTCCTTGTTTTCCTTCGCATAGTGGGAGGGAGTATGATCTTGTTGAACAACTTAAGAATACTCCTGCAAAGATATCCCTATGGGACCTAATTCAAAATTCACCTAATTATCACACTATGCTTCAAAAAACCTTACAACAAGTAGTGGCTCCTCCTAGTACAAATGCAAATGATGTAGTAGCTCTAATACAAGGAATGAATATAGTTAATGTAGACATTACCTTTCATCAACATGAGCTACCCCCTTTGGAACTAAGAGAGAAAAATGATGCCTTCATGATAATAGCCATCTATAGAAAATTAGGAATAAAAATAACCCTTGATGACAATGGTTCCACTCTTATTGTGTGTAGTGTGACACTTTTGGATAAAATTGGCGTGGATAAGTAAAAAATCCAACCAGATTTCTTGTTGATTTGTGGATTCGATAACATAGGTAAACAACCATTAGGTGTGATTACTTTACCTATTATAGTTGTAAAGGCTACCTTGTAGATCCCTATTCATGTAATGCCCAATAATCTTACATATAACCTTCTTTTAGGGTGACCTTGGATTCATGAAATGCATGCAGTTCCTTCAACTCTTCATCATATAATGAAGTATTCCTACAACATTAAGGTATACCAAATTGAAATAGACCACGAGCCTAAAAGTTGTTTACAAGTAGAAAAAAGAGTGAGAAGTCCTCTAAACACACTGATTCCAACATCGAACATAGAACCTATGGAAGAAGACAAACAAGAAACTGAAACAGTGTCAAAATTATTGGAAGATGATTGGGGTTCCTTGTAGTTCACACATTCGTTTATGGGAGAATACATAATAAAAATAAAAGAAGATGAAAAACAAAAGAAACCAATGGTAATACCAACACAAAATTCAGAAGAAAACTCACAAACATCTACCTCATCTACCCTTGAAAATTAAACAAGTTATACAACTAATTTTGATGAGATAGATTACCAAAAACCACCAAACCTGAAAGAAATGGAAATAATTTATGGGAGAGGTTATTAGCTTATGAAACAATTCGGTTACAGTGGAAAAGGATGTGGAAAGAAAGAACAAGGAATTCATGTTCCTATGGAACCTAACATACAAGAAACAAAAGGTGGTTTGGGATATTGTCCTTCTAAGATAATCCAAGCAAACAAAAGACCGCCATTAAACATCAACACCATTATGTGTAAACCTACAATAAATCTAACCTTGAAGCATCTAGAATTGCTTGATATGAATTTTTAACCATCATGGGAATACTTCGAAGATGATGAAGCCTTAAAAAAAATGCTAGGATTTTATGAAAAAACATCTACTCCTCAAAAGAAATGGGTTACATGTGTTATGATTAGCACCAAAGAAAAAGATGGATAAAAGGAAAGTAGTGAGATGGAAATGAGTAAAGAATAATACAACCCTAAATTTCCAAAACCAAGTGCATTTCCTCTAGGAGATACAATTGAAATACCAATGGAATTCAATGATAAGGAGGAAGTAATTAAGATAGGAAAGTTCTTTGATGATGAAAAACAAGAAGATCGCACAATTTTACTCAATGACTTTCTTGAGCTTTTTGCTTGGAATTATTTAGATATGCCAGGAATTGGTGCTAAGATAGTGACACACAACATAGTCCTCTCTACAAATGTTGAACCAGTTAGACAAAAGATACGAAAAATGAATCCTATCTTGATAACATTGCTAGTTAAGGGAGAAATTTAAAAACTCCTTGAGGCTGGTTTCATAAGACCTATAGATTATTCTACTTGGATCTCAAACATTGTCATAGTCACAAAACCCAATTATCGTATTAGGATGTGTATGGATTTTTCATGATTTGAATAAATCGTCTTTAAAATATGAATTCCCCCTTCCCAATATTGACATTATAGTAGATTCGACTATGGGACATGCTTTGTTGTCATTCATTGATGAATTTTTTGGGTACAATCAAATATTTATCAACCCTCAAGATCAATACAAAATAAAATTTACAACTATTTGGGGAACATTTTGTTGGGTCATGATTCCCATTGGATTAAAAAATGTGGGAGCAACATATTAAAGATCTATGACATTAATATTTCATGATTACATAAATAAGATTTTGGAAGACTATCCTGATGATATTCTAGCTAAATCTTTAACTAGACAAGATAATGTGAATATCCTTTAGAAGATCTTTGAGCGAATACAAAAATACAACATGAGATTGAATCCAAAAAAGTGTGTCTTTGGTGTAGATAGTGGAAAAAATTTTGGTTTTATCGTATCTCACAAAGGCATCGAGGTGTACGTGAAGCAAATTTATGCTATAGTTAACATGCCACCTCCTAGAAACATCTCTCAATTGTGTATGTTACCAGGAAGAATTCAAGCTACCAATCATTTTATAGCATCCTTAGTGGATCGAACGTTACTGTTTACACATCTCCTTAAGAAAGATGCTCTCGTATTTGCTACTAATAAGTTGAGACATTACTTACTAAATGTAGAAATACATGTAATGACAAAAATTGATCCTAAAAAAAATCTTTTCAATAAAACAAATCTATCAGGATGCTTAGCTAAATGGATAATGTTGTTAACAAAGTTTGACCTTAAATTTGTTTCACAAAAATAAATTAAAGGGAAATCCTTAACTAACCACTTAGTGGATGCTCCCTCACCCTTGGCAATACCTAATATAGAAACATTCCCTGATGAGAATGTATTGGATATTTAGAAAGATGGGGAAACATGGAAATTATACTTTGACGGATCTAAGTGTAGAGCAGGCTCTAGTGCCATGGTTATAATAGTCTTTCCTGCAAGGAAGCCTATTCCATTATTGTATCCCTTAAAATTCATATGCACCAACAACACAGTAGAATATGAAGCATTAATTGTTGGTTTACACACTATTTTAGCTTTGGAAGTTTGAAATATTAATATATTTGGTGGTTTGCAATTAGTCATTAGGCAAATAAATTGGACATATCAAGAAAAGTGTGAAAAATTATCAAAATACAAGGATCTCACAATGAATTTGTTAGAGAGGTTGAATCGTTTACCATTGATAACATCTCATGAAAGGATAATCAGCAGGTGGATGCAATGGCAACTACAACTTCTCTTATATCACCTCAAGATACTTCAAAGGATTTCACATTTTTTTCCATACAATTATGAACCCATAAATTGAGTCCAAAGCTGAAGAATTATTAACAACTATGGAGATCTCTAGTGAATGGTATACACTAGTATTTAATTATTTAAAAGAAGGCGCCTTTATTGAGCCAACAACTAAGAATACTCAAGAACATCTTCATAAACTTGAACCTAAATATATAATTCTTGACGATGTGTTATACGAAAGATCCTTTAATGGTCTCTTACTTAGATGCCTTAAAGAACCTGAAATCCCCATAGCACTTGAAGAAGCTCATGTAGGTGCTTGTGGAGGTCATTTTGGAGGAAGACCATTAGTTCAAAAACTTATCCACATAGGATATTATTGGAGACATATGGAAAAATATTGCTTCGAATATGTTAAGAGATGTTAAAAATGTTAGGAACATAGCAATTTGATTCATGCATTACTTCTAAGCTTCAGGCCTAAATTCTTATTTGGCCATTCTCAGTATGGGGACTAGATCTGATTGGAAAATTCTCACCTGCTTCTTTAGCTGGGAACACTTTTAAAATAATAGCAACAGATTATTTCACAAAATGTGTAGAAGTTATTCCCCTTCATTCCACAACTGCTGATATGATTTCATTTCATATTAGAACACATTATTGCTCACTTTAGACTTCCTTTTGTGTTGGTTTCATACAATGGGACACCATTTAATAATAATGACGTGAAGAAATTCATGGAAACATTTAACATCCAACATCATTTCTCAACACCTTACCACTTGCAATCTAATTGTCAAGCCAAATCAACTAATAAGACTCTTGAATGAATCCTAAGGAAGACAATAAACAAACACAATAAGGATAGCACAAACAATTGACATATGTTTTATGGGCTTATCGTACTAGTATAAGAAAATCCACCAAGATTACCTTATAACCTTGTATATGGTACCGAGGCCATAATGCCCTTAGAGTCAGATATTATTTCATTAAGGATCGCTCTCCAAGGACTTATTGATGACAACACGTATAAAGAACAATGATTGCATCAGCTTGAGATGCTTGATGAACGATGCATTAACGCTCTTGAACATCTCCAAGCCTATGCTAGAAAATTTTAGCATAGTTACAACAACCATGTCATCCCTCATGTATTCAACAAAGGTGATTTGGTGTTATTCAAAAATCAATGTAACATCAATTCCAACCTGACTGAAGAAGGAAAATTCAATCCTAATTAGTTAGGACCTTATATAATTAATGAAAGTTACGGGTCTGAAGCAATATACGTTAATAGAAATGGATGGTACACATCTTAAGGAACCTATAAATTCCACACACTTACACTGGTATTATGTCTAATCTTCTTGAATAGTGTGAATTATAAATTAGTGATGTTAGAGTTAGTAGATAACACTCTATGTGCTCTCGGATTGCTTCGTTCTTGACAAACAATTATTTACGTGTCTTGAATATTAAAGTAATTATTTAACTTAATTTTAGATAGTTACTTTAGGTTTCATACTATTCAATATAATCTTCTATTTTAGATCATAGGTGCATTTAATTTAGCATAACATACTTAATCACAATGTTGCATCTAATAGAAACTAGAATAAGTTTTAATTAGATCACATAAAATATGTTAAATCATGGAGAAATTTATTAAATAGTCTTACAAATATTATTTGATCAATCACATTGCCATTTAACATTAAAGATATAAACATAAATAACCAAACATCAAATAATCATATATATATATATATATCAAAATTTTGAGTACATCTCATCAATAGATACAATGCTAATGTGGTCTATGACTATTGGATCCCTTGAGATTTGGTGATCGCATCTATCTAGAGGCATTCCATCAAGAGATGGTGGTATGCAATCATGATTACGAGTTGAAAATTACATCCAGGGCATACTGTAGACCATGTGTCCATCCAATAGCCTCTTGGAGATCCTTTGATAGATGCTCTCTCTCTGCCTGTAGTTTGGATACCTATGACAAGAGTCTCTTGACCTCCATTGGGGCTCGAGATGACTGAATCTCCTCATAGGTAGCCACAACTTGATGGGAACACCTCCTAAAACTCTCATATGCTTCTGAGAGTGTGACATATGACTTGAACAACTTTGGATCTCACTCCATGATGGGTGGGGGCACATAGTTTTTATCAGCAGCATCCTCGTAGACTCTCAGAGGCATTGTCTTAGAAGCAACCTAATGATAGAGATCATGTAGGTCTCTCATAGCTCCTGCAAGATAGAAATCATAAATATAATCATTACACATCATGATATATATGGACATAAAATTAAAACATAAAGCATGAACATAAGTATAAAGCATATTAGCAAATAATCTAAGGATGTGCTAGCCTCTCCATGACTGTAAGTGCTAGTGTGTGCTACAACTGCTGACCATAATCTAGTCGCACGAGTGGAAGTTGGCTCTCTCCACTCATGGCCAACTAGATCCTCATCTATTGTATCATATCCCTCACTCATCAGTTGCTCCTCCTTGTCCTCCTCATCCTCCTCTTGGCCATCATAAGTAAGATCTGTAGCCTCATCATATTCCTCATCTATCACATCTGCCAATAATTCTACAACCCTAACCCCTATCTCCTTAGCTCTATCCTCCTCCTCATCTCTTTTATCTGGGAGTGGCCCTATATCGCCTATTGGCACATCCATCAAGATTATAGGAGCTAGTTGTGTTGCTTCCCACCACTCCTCGTACACATCTATGGTATTGACATCATCAACATCAAAGATCGAGGGAATATAATGATCCTCATGATCAGAATCACTATAGAGGAAATCATCAGCAGCGAATCATCTAGTGTCACCAGGCCTTCGAGCACTCTGTAATGATCAGCTAAAGAAGGGTTGTGCCATAGGTGTTACCTGTACTTGTCCAAAATATTACGTGACAAAATTCTAGTAGAATGGTTGTACTACATAATCATGTCTTCTTATTAGAAATTTTTCCATCTGTAATCTCCTCAGTTAACGAGTCTCATTCGACCACTACAATATAAGTTGGTATGGTCTCCATATGATCTCGTCCTCATCCAATCAATTAAATATGACTCTCCATAAATGCAAATCCCCATTCTACCATAACTGCCTCAAAGGGTAGTTGAATGTGCGAGGGTACCCTACAACTGATGTACATGGAAACTGTGTCAGCCTAGTGCATGTGATTTTCTGTAGGCACCACACCTGTAGTAGCGTATAGTGCACCATACTATTGACCTCGTGGTATGCAAATTTCCATAGATCATAATATAAGTGTGAAAGGATGTTGCACCCCTAGGAATATATGGTGCTCTAATTCACCATCTACCATATCATGTGTACCAGTCCTCCCTCTATATGTGCTCTGCGGCCATTGGGGATGAGTACTAGTGACACAAGTAGAGCTAATGAATATAGTAGCCATGATAGCTCAATCGTCACCCCACGATATCATCTAGAATTGGACCTCCAAGATAACACTGTATATTGCATTTCATCTTGTGAAATGATTGATCCCCTAGAAAATAGACTCTCTCACCTTGAATTGGAACTCAGAGAATGTGATGGACGTCCTCTAAAGTGATAGTCTTCTCGCCTATCAGGAGATGAAACGGGCATGTATCTACATCCCACCTTTCTGCCAAGGCCATCACCATAGCATCATGGTACCTCATGGGGGGCATGAGGTATGCCCAATACAATCCAGTCATTTTTAATACATGTGTCTCCTCCTCTAATAAAGTTGGGGCTAAGTCTCAGAGGTGACAAAATTATCTACTATGATCGGGGTGGATTCTAACAAAAAAATATGTCTTATAAGCATTCTACAATCTTAAATCTATACATCAACAAACAAAAAAGTTTACTAAAGTTGTTCTAGTGTACATTTCTAAGCGTCCTAGACACTTTAGTTCCCTCTTGGGACACTTCATGAAGAAATGAGACACTTTGCAACAAAAAAGGGACACTTTGTGAAAAAAAGGGATGCTTTGCGAACTTTTCTTCCAGGTTCCTAAATCTATCCAGAAATTTGTAAAAATATAAAATAAATGCATAAGGACAAAGCTAAGGAAGAAAAATCAACTCACCTAATACTATCACTCGTCATGGGCTACCTCCTCCCACAAGACATCTAGTCTCGGAGGCTCGTACTCTTGTTGACTTGGCATCTTTAGTCAGTCTCCACCAAATTCAAGCTACAAGAAGGTAAAAAACAAAATAGTTAGAAATTACTTCACTTTTTACTCTTATATGCTAGAAATTAGGGTTTTTACTATATTAGGGTTAAAAGTGCCTCTCATTCAAATTAACATAACAGGGGCTGGAGAGCTCCATTTTTTATGTCATTTGTTGTGTTGGAATCATGATTCCACTCTCATCCTCATCATATTTCTATTATTATGTAGTATGGTACTTGTAAATACCCTATTATATGATTTATCCAATTTGATGTGGCTAGATTGCTACCTTGATTCCACCTCTATAAAGCAAGTGGAATCAAGGGGGGGCATACATCTACCCTTGAATTTGATTTCTAGAAGAAGTTAGATAATAGGATTTTTGGACAACTACCAAAGTCATGTTGCAGGATGCGGTTCCTAACATTGTGGTTTCAAAGATAGCTAGATTGGAGGCTCCATTCTCCCATGTTGTGAATGAACCTATATGAGTATCCTTTTATGAAACATAATTTATTTTTTAGATTCCTTTAGCTTACATATGCACATAGAGTCATATGGGTGCTAAAGCAGGGGCTAAATGTAGTGTAGAAAATTATACACTCTTGAAAGTAGTGTAGTTTCACACCTAATTTGGACCTATTTTAGCACCCTTGCATTAAATACCCCTTTAAGTCACCATTAATAGGCCCCTAAGACCATTTATTTTGGATCTAGAGGCTTATTTGAACTAAAAACATGATAAACTCATGAAAAACACTTAAATTTCTAACAACCCACCCCAAAAATATAAGGTGAGACTCATATGCCACCTTAGGAATATGGGTCCCCCTAGGTGAGACCCATATGCTAGAGGTGGCGTATGAGTCCCATTTGGGGCTTTTTTAGGGTTTGAGTGGGAAATTCAACCTTTTAATTCAAATTTTTGGCTGATGTCAACTTTTGAGATCTGAATAATGATAAATTAGGTGTAAATACCTATATAAGCAAGCTTCTAAGTCATTATTTCATCTAAGCAAGCATTTTTTAGAGCAATTTCAAGATCCAAGCATTCAAGAGTTTTCAAGCATTCTTTCACAAGAGCATTCAAGTTTCAAAAGCAAGTAGAGTTGAAGTCTTGGAGTAGCATTAAAGTATTTTTTTGCGGGTCTTTAAGCTCACTTTCATTCAAGATATAACATTGTCAAGGGTTGATTATGGTTTTCTATGGTGAATCATGATGGATTCTAGGTTGGGGAGATGTAACTAGCCATCAATCCAATCCTAATGACTTGTTTCCTTAGTGATTCCATCCTCCATTATCACTCTAATTTCAGCCTAAGGAAGGTACATGTATCATCATGACTTATTAGAGTGATTTGACATCTTTCAAAGTGAGCCATTCCATTCAAGATTCATTCATGCATCTCATTCTTACACATTATAATAGGGTTGAAATGCATTTATGATTTCCTAATCTTAGACACACTTAAGGTTAGGGTTTATGTTCACATTTTCATCCAAGTTTCATTGTTTCTATCAAGGTTTAATTACCAAACTAGGGGCTTGACCAAGGAAAAACCCCCATAAAAAAATCAAGTATATATTCTATTTTGTAGGTCTTTTTATAGGTTTGGATCAGGAAACCAATTTGGGAGAGAAGAGCAAGTGTTGAATTGCATATCTAAACTTTGAATTTATAAAAAAGTGGAATGGGACTGATATGCCAAAAGTCACATATGAGTCCCACTACAGAAACTTTTTCCAAATTTCTGTAGTTTCAAACACACTTTTGCTAGATTTCAATTTCATCCTAGAAACCCTGATCTAGGACTATACACCCAAACTAGTGTATGAGTCCCAGTGTGCCAAAATTTTAGTGTTTTTGGCAGTCTAGAGCTTCACTCAGCCTTCTTCAAGTTTCTAGGTACACACTTTTCATCCTACAATTCTCTATTTTGTTTTACATGCTTTTCTAGGTCATTTAGTGAAATATTGCATCATATTAGGGTTAAGCATTTGGACTTGCATTTCATTTGTCTTTCTAAGTCCTATCTTGGTGGTGGACCCCTCATTAGTTTACAATCATACCCTAGGACAACCCTATTGCAAGATCTCTTTCTCCTTTGTATACTTAAGATTGAGATCTCTAGGGTTTTCCTTGAATTAGGGAGTGTGAAGATTGTTATTCTATCTCCTAATCATAGAAGCAACAAAAATCAACATTTCAAAAACTTAGGAAAGTTTTATGCAAGATCTGATGAAGGAATCTTCCTTAGATACTCTACAAGAAGCAAAGCTTACTGGTGCTATAATAAAAGGTTGAAGAAGATTCTTGAAAGTGGAATTGTTAAGGTGGATTAAGAACCATTATAGAGTTTAGTACTAATAAAAGGATATGAATATGATGAATCCCCTTGTAGTGAATAAGAAAAGGATGTAGAGAAATAGAGAAATGGCAATTGAAGAGGAAGAAGCTCCGAAAAAGATCCCTAAGACTCCTAAGTATGTGCAGAAGAATCATTTTGAAGATCAAATCATTGGAGATAGGAAAAAAGGGCTATTGACAAGAAGAAAAGCTTCTATGACAAAGGAATGAGTAAATTTTTTTTTACTTTAAAAGGTGGAACCTAAAATAGTGACTGAGGCATGTAAATATGATAATTGGATCAAGGCTATGAAAGAGGAATTGGAACAAAATGAGAAGAATCGGACTTGGGAATTGGTCCTAAGACCTACAAATAAAAATGTAATAGGAACTAAGTGGTTTTTTCAGGGACAAACTGAATGAGGATGGAAAAGTTGTCAAAAATAAGGCTAGACTTTTGTGCAAGGGCTAATCACAAGTAGAAGAAATATATTTTGAGACATTTTCTTTGGTGGAAAGGATGGAATCCACTAGAATGTTTTTTGTATTTTGCAACATATAAAGACTTCAAACTATATCAGATGGATGCGAAGTTTTCATTTTGGAATGGTGAGTTGGAAGAATAGGTGTACATTGAACAACCATAAGGATTTCAGCTATCAGATGATGTTGATATGGTCTATAGATTGAAGGAAAAAATGTATGGAATCAAACAAGATCCTAGAGCTTGGTATACAAGGTTAGGTACTTATTGCAACAAGGATTCAGGAAAGGTATTGCACATAGAAACCTTTACTTCAAGGTTGAGGGAGAACAAATCCTAATTGTGGTAGTGTATGTGGATGAAATTATCTTTAGAGGAAATAAAGGTATGTACAATTGGTTTCCAGGGGAGATTCATAAAGATTTTGAGATTTCAATATGTGGGGAGATTAATTTATTCCTAAGGATTACAAATCAATCAATCACATAAAGGTATTTTCATTTCACAATAAAAATATGTCAAGGAAAATTTGAAGAAGTTTGGAATGGAGGATTCTAAACTAGTGTGTACCCCTATGGTTTTTGGTTGTAAATTGAGAAAAAATGATGAATCTCCTAAGGCTGATTAGAGAAAGTATTGATCTATTATTGGTGGATTGCTATAGCTAACTACTACTAGACCAAATATCATGCATGCAGTGCCTTGTGGCTATATTTCAAGAAAATCCTAGAGAATCTCATGTTGTAGTAGTGAAGAGGATATTTAGATACTTGAAGGGCACTCTGGAATATGGTTTGTGCTATCCTAGGGATACTTATTTCTCCTCAAGTGCATATACTGATGTAGATTTGGCTGGTTGTATAGATGGCATAAGAATTACAAGTGGTGGTGCTTTATTTCTTAGAAGAAGATTTGTTTCTTGGTTGACTAAGAAGCAAGATTCAGTTTCATTATCTACTACAAAGGTAGAGTATGTATGAGCAACATCATGTTGTACACAAATGTTATGGATGAAGAAAAAATTGAAGGATATTGGATTATCATATGATGAAACTATTTATATCTTATGTGATAATACAAGTGCTATGAATATCTCAAAGAACCCAATAATGTGCACTCAAGAAAAAAACATATCTCTATCTAGTATTACTTATTAAGAGAGAAAGTTGAAGAGAATGAGGTAAAGCTAGAGTATGTGCCTACAAAGGATCAAGTTAATATATCTTCACAAAGGCTCTTCCTAAACATAAATATGAGTATCTTTGGTAGAAGTTAGGGGTTATTTTCCTTCTTTTCAACTAGATGCATAATTTGGTGCATCTATCTAGGTGAGAATTCAATATACATTCTTGGTCCTTGACTAATGTTGAAGGCTACCTCTCAGGGGGAGTAGGTAGTAGTGATGTTGGTTGGTGTAATCAATGGGGTCATATGTTGTGCCCCTAAAGGAGAGAAAAGGATGCAAAGTAGGAGCAATGAAGAATGAGTAGTGAAAAATTAAAAGTATAGCTGTTTTTAGGTGTTGTAGTGTTGCATGCAGATGTCAAAGGGGGAGAGAAAAGGAGAAAAAAATTATGTAGGTGATGTGTGAAAGGTGTAGGTGTTTCCTTTTGTGTCTTGTCAAAGGGAAGAACAAAAGAGTTCAATGTAGGAAAGAGAGTTGGATAAGCTTATGGACCTTTTCCATTGATGTCAAAGGGGGATAGAGTTGGTTGAAAAACTATATTGTAGAAGAGCATTGTAGGAGAAAGTTAAGTATGAAAAATAAAAGGGGAGAGTAATGGTTGAAGAACTTTGTAGAAGGGGGGATATTGGAAAGAGAATGGTGCCTGAAGAATACAGGTAAAAAGAGAGAATGAATTTTACCCCAGTAAGGGTGAGTGCTACTTAATTCCGAGTTTCTTTTGATGATTTTTTTCTTAGAGATGGTGTTGCTATCAATGATAAAGGGGGATAATTTTTCAAGTATGTTGTTGGTGTTTCCATTGATGTCAACAATTGGTCATTGAGGTCAATAGTATAGAGATGGTTGGTGTTTTCAAGTGCTTGTTCTAGTATGGATAAGTTGTGGTTTGAAAAAGGTTTTGTGGATTCATCATCAATGTTTTCATTGATGTCTTGATGGATAAGAGATGTAGTTATAATAAGTTCACTTGGTTTCCAAGTGCTTTTGAGAAAAATTGAATAAAAATATGTGTAGTGTGATAGAGGTGTGTTCAGTGTTGTGCTCTATAATTCTTCATGGTTGAAGATGTGCTTATGTAGTTTAGATATGATGATCAAAGGTGTTTAGAGGTTCTATATGCAGATTTTTATGTTTTAGATGGTATGATAGTGAAAGTTGTCTTTGACAATTTTCCAATCCATGTAGAAGGCTGTCTAGGAGAAATGAGATTGTTCCGCATTTCTCTGCAGTAAGGTTTCTTGTCTTGTAGATTTGGGATCATAATCATACCATTCATAACTCCCTTCCCTTGAGGTTTTAGGTGTCAAGGTGTTTCGCATGGTTGGCTAGTAAGTTGTATTATGTGGTAGTTTTTCTGGTTGCACAAAATTATGGTGTTCTTAGTTTCAAATGGTTGTGGTAGAGTTGTAGAATATTTGAATGATTTTAGAATATTTTGAGTTGTTGTGTGAATGGTATGAAGAGTTTATGTGTGGTCTATGTGACCTAGAGAAGTATGTATGTGCTCACTTGTAGTGTTAGTTTAGTTTTGGCCAACCTAGAATGCTAGCGTTATTTGCAGAGGTACCTCATTGATTGTGCATGTGTTGAGTAGCATGGTGATGTATATTTGGATCCTAATTAACACTTGGTGTGTTCTTTCTTTACATCTTTACACCACGAATGTTTTTGGTGCCAACCTATTTTGGTGTTGTACATTTTAGGTGCATATGTTTCATTAAGGCTGACCTAATTGAGATTGTTTAGGTCATGGATGGTATGAATGTAAGGTGGATTATTGGAGATGAGTGTGGATTTGTGCGTGAAGGGAAAAATATTTGAATTTTATTAAGTGTGGTGATTTTAGTGCGAAATTGGTTCCTATGACTCTAATGCAGTGAGCAAAAGGGTCTACATTTTCAATGTTCTTAAAGTTGCTAGAGGTAGTGAGCCAAAGGATTTAGATGGAATAAAGTTGCAATGGTGGACTTATCCTGTTGCCTTGAGATAGTGAATCTCTTTGTAATATTCTTCTTCTATCTTCTTTCTTCTTGGAAATGAGCCACTCGGTAGTGAGCCTTTATTCTTTTTTTTGAAATAAGCCTAATTGTATTCGATGTTGCAATTCATATATATGTGAGCTAATCCTCATAGTGGTTTTTCCCTTCTTGGGTTTTCCTTGTAAATATAGTGTTCTTATGTATTTAGATGTGTTTGCATTACTGTTTTATATGTTTACATTTTTCCAATGCATGATAAGGGTCTAGGGGCTAACAAAGGTTTGAATGTTGATGAGGGATTGAATCTTTTCATGTACAATAGATTCAACCCCCTCTCAATTTTCCTATGCATCTAACAATAGTGTTGTTGCTAATGGCATATTCAAATAAGCTAAAAGCCTTTATTTTTGACATGTTGTTGGTATCTCCCATCTAATTTTTCCCCTTATAGACTTTGTGTACTCAATTACATAATATTTTAATGTAAATTAATTACTTTTTAAAAATATTTCAATCAAAAATTTATTCAAATCTTATTAAGGTTTTCCATTCCAATGAATTATCCACATGTGTCTATTGTTTTGTGCATTAGTAAATATCATCTAAAATTATTCTAATCTAATTTTGGAATAGCCATGTGATCCTCAATGGTTTGAGTGTTATCATTAATGTAATTCTTATTTGAACCTACCAAATAATAAAGCCATGTGATCCTCAATGGTTTGAGTGGTCTAGTTAAGGATTATCCAACCATGCAACCCAAGTATACAAAGAATAATAATAAAGCTTAATTGTATAGTAAATAATCAAAATGATATTATTGGTTCATGATCATAAATAAATCCATTATTTTATTGTAATGGGTTACAACATGAGGCCCTAGCCTTCAATAATATATAAGTATAATCAATGTATAAACTCTAATCTTCAAAGTTTATATGTAATATAGTGACCTTATTCTATTACTTAAATTTAGGAGCATAAGCTTGAATAAAAATAAATAAACCTTCTCTATCCTACTTAGATATTCACATAATGATGGATGATGTTGATATAGAGAGTGCAAACAATTAAATTAAGTGCATCAACTAAGAAGGTGGTACAAATATCTATGCACATGAAACATGCATGGAGGCGTATTTTATTTGAATGCAATATTCAATGAGATATGTGCAATGAAACTCAATGTGTTTCTAATCATGAACCTCAATATAAGATAAGATCATATTCAAATGGTTTAAATCTTTTATGTTTGATACACAGTTTAACTTTTTCTCCTTTGACAAGTGTTAGTGTAGGTTTCTTATTTTCTTTTGAGTTTAGGGATAATTTATTTTCCTACACATATTATTAATCTTGATTATCTTCTTAGACATGAAAAGTATGAGAATACATGGCTTCTTATGTGAGTGGAATATCTGTAACTTCCACCTATTCTTGGATAGTTGGATTTAATCTCTCTTTTGGATGTATTAGGCACATCTCATAATATTTTTCTTCTTCTAGGTAGGTGTAACCATTAATTTTTCATATTCCAAGTAGGTATAATAATCTATTTTTGGTAGTTCGAGTTATTCTTCCTATTGATTGAATTTTCCTCTCTTATTACTATATATATAATGTGGGTAAGTTCTTGAAAATAGGGGACAATATATGGGTCAAAAGTGAAAACTATTTTCTTGAAATTAACTAAATCTAAATCAGGAGGTGTAATTTGAAATGTGTACACTTAAAAGGGTAAGTACAAAAATATGGGGGGACAAAAAGGTGTCTTAAGTGGCCACTTTTTTTTTCTGAAATTGGGACATACTAACCTTGGATGTGAAATTGAGGATAGTTACACTCAAAAATTTAAGATGCAACAAAAACAAGGATCGTAGTGCTCCGAGTCTACTTTCTAACAACTAATGTTTTTTTTAAAATGGTAGGGATTAAGGGGTTCAAAAGAGGGAGCCACATAAATTGGTTTTATTTTTATCAAAAAAACATAACATAGCAACTTTTGTGGCTCCCTCAAAAGGTTAAATTTTTTTGGTATTTTTAAAATCGCTTCAGTGAGAAATTAGCTAACAACATGTAATTTATTCTTCTTTTTTTCTAATAATTTTTAATAAATATTTTATTTTTTACTAATTTACAAAGTGGTCACTTCCTAAAAACAAAATTTTGGCCATGCTACCCCTATAAGTTTTGAAAACTAATTGAAAATAATTTTTTTAATAAGTGTAGAATGGAGTCTAGTTTCTAAAAATATAATTTATTTGAAATTTTGATAATTGATTAATTTATAAAAAAATACCAAACATTGGTCTTTTCCAAAAAATAGACACGGAAACAAAAGAAATTAAATATGAAAAGCTTAACATTGTCAAAATGTGAAAAAAATTACATTATTACATGGCTAAGAGAGAACCTAATATTACCCAGGTGTTTGATTTGTTTGACCTTGAAACATGTGCAAACGTGATGCTTAGCACGAATGTGAATATGTGAAATATTTTAGAATTTGCAAAAACACAACTTTGGACATTGGGAATGCACTCCAAGCCTTTGGGTTGGTATTCCAAAGCAAGAAATAATGGAAGTGCATTATAATGTGCTCACGTTTCATAGTTTTGACATATTTTTTTTGTGTTTATGCTTGAGTTTCCTAAGTAATACATAACGCGAGCGAATTATAACGCACTCATGTTATGTCTTGCTTTGTGTTAAATGCTATTCTACTAAATGTATGTATATATATTTGTATCTATGTATGAATGTATGCTTGTATGACATGTATGTATGTATGCATGCTTGTATGTAAGTATGTACACTTGTATGTATGTATGTATCAGTGTATGTATGTATGTATGTAAGATTGTATATACATATGTATGCATGCTTGTATGCATGTAAGTATGTATGTACATGCTTGTATGTATGTGTCTTCTTATAAGTATATATTTAGAGGGAGGGAGAATTGTAAGAGAGATAGAAAGGGAGGGACATACCTAAGAGATCAAGTGGGGTAAAAGGGAGAGACCCGAGACAGAGGGGGGAGATAGAGGGGGAGTGGGAGACTTGGGAGAGAGGGAGATAGAGAGTTATCTACCTAGGTTACCAAAGGGAGAGAACTGAGAGATAGGGAGAGAGAGGGAGTGGGAGAGATAAGGAGTGAGAGAGAGGGAGTGAGAGAGAGAGAGTGGGAGTGTGAGAGAGAGAGAGTTATCTAGGTATGGTGTTAGAGAGAGAGACTAAGAGATAGGGAGATAGAGGGAGACAATGTAGAGGGAGTGGGAGAGAGATAGAGGGAGCGTGTGGGAGAGAGAGACCTGAGAGATGTAAGGAAGATAAGGTAGCATAACAACTTCCTACGCTAATATTGAGAGGACAATAATGCAAAATTTTTATAGATCTTTAATATTTATAAAAACTTAAATAGAAATAAACATAAATATCATGCATACCATGACACAGTGATTTACGTGGGGAAATCCCTTTTGGGAGAAAAACACCACACTCCAAAAGTGGCCCAATATATTATTCAGTAAATCACAAAGACTACAATATACTTGCAGAGCAAGCTTCTCATAGAATTATCACCACTTACAAATCAAGAGACAACATGAATGATATTAGACTCTTAGAATACATCACCATCTCTCTCTACCATAGCCATAATAAAATTCCCTCATAAAATAGAGTTACATTCTAGGGAAAGATAGGCCAACAAAATCTCCACCATTAGATCTAAAACCTAATAATTAATAGTCTAGATTTACAATGTATCATTTATCTAATGTATGTCGACCATTTTAGGAGTTTCCTAAAAAATTTAACAAAAAAATTATTTACACCCATCCCCCTCTCCCCCCTCACTACCATTGTCTATTACACTTATCAGTGTAACTAGGATATATATATATATATTCATATATATATCATATCAACAATTACCGTTATATAATTGCAAGGTTGAGACACTATTTCCCAACAAATCTCCCACTTTTTGAACACCTTACAAGAGCAACGAGGGGGAACTTAAACATTTTCTCTTAATTGCTAGGGGCCAAAAGGCCCATAATCTCTGAACACCATCTAAACTTCTCAGTGCTCATAGGCTTAGGTAAAGAATCAACAACATTCATCAAAGTCTCTACCTTAACCAACTTCACCCTACCATCTTCGACCATATCTCTAACAAAATGATGTTGTACATCAATGTGATTGGTCCTGGCATGAAATTTTGAGTTCTTGGCTAGACATATCGCACTCTAACTATCACAATAAATTGTCCATGCACCT
This sequence comes from Sequoia sempervirens, assembly GCA_007258455.2. Lineage (NCBI taxonomy): Eukaryota > Viridiplantae > Streptophyta > Pinopsida > Cupressales > Cupressaceae > Sequoia > Sequoia sempervirens. The sequence goes on from VDFB02105785.1 coordinate 330,698,125, forward strand.
TGTTTTATTCCAATATCTAAACATAGACTCTTAAGAAAAATGGCTTATTAACAAGAATGACTAGTTTCTGTATACTTTGCTTCAATAGTGGACAAAGCAACCACAGCTTGTCGCTTACTCATCCAACTGATTGCACCACAAAATAATGTAAACACATAAGCACTAGTGGATCATTTGCTATTAATATCACTTGCCCAATCTAAATCCACATAGCCATGAATATCAAGGGAAATCTCATCTTCAATCATATTACTATGATAAAACAAGGAATAATCTAAAGTACCATGCAAATATCTGAAGAATAGTTTAACTGCATCCTAATGAACTCTACCAAGATTAGAAATATATCTAGAAAGAACTCCCATGACTTTGGAAAAGTCTCATCTAGTTCAAACCATAACATGCATTAAACTTCCAACTACACTCTAGTAAGGCACTTTGCTCATGTCTTCCATCTTTGATGGAGATGTTGGACAATCTAAAATAGATAACTTTTTTCCAACATAAAGGGGAACATACAATGTTCTACAATCTTTCATGTTAAATCTCTATAAAATTTAATTGACATACTTAATTTTTCCAAGACATAGCTTTCTGATCACTCTATCCCTTTTAATTTCCATCCCAAGAATGTTCCTAGATGTACCAAGATCTTTCATTTCAAATTTAGCAGCAAGTTGAGATTTTAGTTCTGAAATAATACCTCTCCTTTTGTAAATAAATAACATATCATCAACATATGATGCAATAAACAAGAAATGATCACCATCAGTTTAATAATGAACACAATGATCTGATTTAGAATGCTCAAATCCTAAACTCAACAAAAATGTGTCAAATTTTTGGTACCACATCCTAGGACTCTATTTTAAGCCATACAAATATTTCTTCAATTTGCAAACCAATTTACTTTTACCTTTCACCACGTAGTGCTCTGGTCATGTCATATAAATATCCTCCTCCATGTCACCATGAAGGAAAGAAATTTTCACATCCATTTGCACAACCTCTAAATAATAAGCAGTAGCAATAGAAATAAAAAATGTAGTGGATGCCATTTTTGCAATAGGGGAGAATATCTCACCATAATCAACACCCTCAACTTGAGAGTAACCTTTTACAACCAATCTTTCCTTGTACTTCTCAATACCTCCATCTGAACCAATCTATTTCTTGAACACCCATTTTCAACCAATAGGTTTTCATCCTTTAGGCAATGGTACAAGATCCCATGTATCACTCTTTTTCAAAGATGTCATTTCTTCATCCATAGAAATCTTCCAAGATTCTACATTATTCATACCTAGTGCCTCTTCTGCAGATCTAGGTTCATCCATGTTAGTATTCAAGGAAAAAATACATCTCCAATCATTAGATGTATACCTTTCAGGTGGTTGTCTATGCCTTGAAGACCTATCAACATGCTGAGTTGGAGGTTTTTCCTCCTCTTTTGAAGAACCAGAGCTAGATGCGCTCTCCTCAACTTCTTTATTATCCTTGGGCCTTGATTCAACTTTCTTGGGTGTAGAAGGAAATTGAATCACATCTTCCTATTTACTTTGTTCTAGCTGCAATGTAATAGAAGAAGGCTTAGTTTCTCTAAAAATAACACTTCTACTATATATTACCTTTTGATCCCAAAGTTTGTATCCTTTCACACCATAACTATATCTTATGAAGATAAATTTCATAGCCTTGTTCTCCAACTTTGTTCACTTCTGCTTTGGCACATGTGCATATGCCTCACAACCAAAAACTCTAAGATGTCTTAGTGAAGGCTTGCAACCCAAACATGCCTCTATATTATATCTTATCAACAATAGTTGATGTAGGAGATCTGTTAATCATGTAACAAGCAGTGACAACAACTTCAACCCAAAATCTTTGTTCTAGGCTAGCACCACTCAACATACTCCTATCCTTCTCCATCAGTGTCATGTTCATTCTTTCTGCAACTCCATTCTCTTGTGGTAGAATACAGAGTTGTCTTCTGTGTATAAATACCACAATATTTATAAAATATATCAAAATCATTAGAGAAAAATTAACCACCATTATCAGTACTCAAACATTTTACTTTCTTTCCAGTCCATAACTCAACCATTTATTTGAATTCTTTAAATCGACTAAAAAAATCAAATTGACTCTTTAGAAAATATACCCTTGTCATTCTATTATAACCATCAATAAATGAAACATAATATTTGGATTTCCAATTGAAGGAATATCTACAGAACCAAACACATCAGAATGAATAAGATCCAATACACCAAAAAATTTATGAAAACTCAAGTAAAACTAAATGCGGTTTTATTTTCCATAAATGCAATGCTCACAAAAATCAAGTTCAAGATTACAATTAGACAAACCTTCAACAAGGTTTTTATTTTTTGAGGTCCTTAGACCCTTTTCTCCAATGTGGTGAAGTCTCTAGTGCCATAACATAGTTTTCTTTGTAGGTAACTTTTTTTCAGAACAAAGAGCACCCTTGGGTACCCAAAAGCCATGACCATCTACTAAAGGTGAAACCCTCACTTCTTCCATGGACTTTCTTTTCACAAAAGTACTATTGCACTCAATAGTGCATGCATCAATCTTATACAATGTTTCATATCTAACACCTCTAGCAATCACCATAGCACCTCAAACTATCTTTACATCCTCGATCGGAAAATACTACCTGCATACCCACATTTATTAGTTTTCTTACAAATAACAGATTTTGTGCTAATCTAGGGATATGCAATACACCATTAATCTTTTTTATTCTACCATCAAGAAACCTGATTTTAACTTTACCATGGCTAACAATATCTAAATAAGAATCATCACCCAAGTACACCTTACCTCCATCAAATACTTCATATTCACAAAACTAATCTCTATTAAAGGTCATATGGAAAGATGTACCTAAGTCAATTAACCATGCCTCATTTTATGCATGAGTTGCCAAAGATGTAATGAATGTGTTTCCATCTTCCTTCTTGAACTCAAAATCATAATCAAATTTCTTCTTTTACTTCTTCTTTTCTTCTTTTCATTCCTTATGAACATTCACAGGCTTACCACAATTCCAACAAATAACTTTGGACTTTCTAGAAGATTTGGATCTCCCCCTGGACTTGGATTTGTCACACTTCTCATTCTTCTTACCTTTTTCCTTAGGTCTTCCATAGACATTTAGGGCCTCCTTGGCAGTGATGGATACCTTCCTCGTCATTTCTTTATAAATCAAAGAACCCACCACATATTCAATTTTCAAAATAAAATAAGTACTCCCAATAGCCATAACAAGAGAATCCCATGAATCGGTCAAATAATAAAGAAAGATCTGACATTTCTCCTCCTCATCCATTTTGAAACCAATAGATGCTAGTTGATCCACCAACATATTGAATGCTTCTAAGTGGTCCATGATTCATCCACCCTCTTCCATTATCAAGGAATACAACCTTTTCCTCAAGAAAATCTTGTTCATTAGAGATTTGGCCTGATACATCTCACCAAGCTTTTTCCATAGTTTTTGTTTAGAGGTCTCCTCATGGAAATTAATTAAAATAGTCTTCCAAACACAATCTGATTAGACACTTAGCTTTACTGTCCATAACATCATATTGAGTAGCCTGAGTAGGATCAGCAGGCCTTGAAACATTCGCATCAACAACATCCCACAAATCTAAATCTATCAATATATCCTTCATCTTCAGCTTCCACATCTCAAAATTATTCCCAAAAAATTTCTCCACCTCTATTCTCCCTAATGAACTTGCCATCTAAAAATTCTTGTAACAAGATCATAAAGTGTCTTCTGCACAAGCTCCAACTCAAATCTAGATTAGCTCAAAAAACCCAACAACCCACAACTGAAACCAAAGGTGATCAAACTCTTATACCACTTGTAAGGAAGCTAAGGTAGCAAAACAACTTCCTACACTAATCTTGAGAGGAGAATAATGAAAAAATTTTATGGATCTTTAACAGTTACAAAAACTTAAATAGAAATAAACATAAATATAATGCATACCATGACACAGTGATTTATGTGGGGAAAACTCTTTTAGGAGACAAAACCCACACTCCAAAAGTGGCCCAATGTATTGTTCATTAAATCACAAAGATTACAATATACTTGTAGAGAAAGCTTCTCATAGGAGTATCACCACTCAGAGATCAAGAGACAACACGACTGCTATCAGACTCTCAGAATACATCACTGTATCTCTCTACTATAGCCATAATACAATGCCCTCATAAAATAGAGTTACATTCTAGGGAAAGACATACCAAAAAAATATCCACCATTAGATCTAAAACCTAATAATTAACATTCTATATTTGTAATGTATCATTTATCTAATGTATGTCAGCCATTTTAGGAGTTTCCTAAAAAATTTAAAAAAATTGTGTACAAACATCCCACTCTCCTCCTTGTTTCCATTGTATATTACACCTAACTAGGAAATATATATATATATCCTATCAACAATAACCATTATATAATTGCAAGGTTAAGACACCATTTCCCAAAGAGAGAGAGAGAGAGGGAATGGGAGAGAGGGGGTTGGAGTGAGAGGGATTTATCTAGGTAGGTTGGGATGGATAGAGGGAGAGAGAAAGTTATCTAGGTAGTGTGCTAGAGGGAGAGACCTGAGACATAGGGAGAGAGAGGGACTGGGAGAGAGAGGAAGTGGGAGAGGGAGGGAGTGAGAGAGAGGGAGTGAGTGGGAGAGAGTAGAGGGAGTGAGAGAGAGAGGGTGGGAGGGAGGGAGAGACCTAAGAGAGAGGGAGAGAGAGAGAGGGAGAGGGAGAGAGGGGGTTGGAGTGAGAGGGATTTATCTTGGTAGGTTGGGAGAGAGGGAGAGAGAGAGATAGATAGATAGATAGATAGAGAGTTATCTAGTTATGTAGGTATAGTGCTTGAGGGAGAAATGTGAGAGAGAGGGGTACGAAGGGAGAAAAATCAAAGAGTGAGAGAGAGGGAGTGGGAGAGAGGGAGTGGGAGATGGAGGGATTGAAGAGAGATAAAGGGAGTGAGAGAGAGAGAATTGAGAGAGGGAGAGGGGGTGGGAGGGATATACTTGAGAGAGAGAGAGGGAGAGAGACAAATAGACAAACAGATTGGGAGAGAGGGTGTTGGAGTTCCATGGACTTATCTAGGTAGGGTGGGAGAGATAGAGGGACAGAGAGACCATAGAGAGAGCTATATCTAGGTAGGGTGTCAGAGGGAGAGAGAGGGAGTTAGAGAGATATGGAGTGTGAGAGAGGGAGTGGGAGAGAGAGAGTGGAATAGAGAGGTAGTGAGAGAGAGATGGAGTGAGTGGGAGAGAGATAGATGGAGAGAGAGAGAGATGGAGAGGGGGTGGAGGGAGAGAGATAGAGAGAGAGAGGGAGGGAGGGAGATAGGGGGTTGGAGTGAGAGGGAGAGAGAAAGAGAGGGGGCTGGGAGGGAGAAACTTGAGACTCCATTTATTTGAGGCATTTTTTATTACAATGCTCACTACCTTGTCAATGCATCCACATTGACCATGAGGACATCTCATTGAGGAATTTTTTCAAATAGTTCATAGGATTTGTATATTCATCCACATTTTCCATGTGTATACTAAGTAAATTTCAACCATAACACTCATGAAAATCCCCCCTTTTGGGTGATCCCACAATAGTGGTTTACACTTTTTTTTCAAACTTGACATTGAACTAATTTTTTTTAATTAATTCTTCACTTTCAGGCACCTATAGCTGCTAAACCATGAGGAATTTGAAGATGATGCAAACTAGTGATTTGTGACATTTCTAAATATATATATTTAAAAAAAATTGGAATCATATTGCATTTCTTTTTCCATATCCTTTGAAAACTATTTTTTAACAATAAACACCATTTTTAAAGAGTGGTGTTCACCATAAACAACATAACTTTTTTTCTCTGAAGGATAAGATTCTATTTTTTTTGAATTTAGATTTGTAACTATGATATCTAGCACATTAATTTGGTTTCATAGTGTTTTATTCAATATTTTTTCTTAATTAAGTTTTGAATTCAAACCAATTATAATTTAGAGAGAGGCGGACTGTATACAACATAGTTTTTTTTGTATGTTTCAAAATTCAATTCTATTTTTTTTGCTAGATCAAGGACATCAATACCTAGTACAAACATATTTTTGGTAATCTACTTTTTTTCACATGTGCAAAACAAGGAGCTTTATTTTTCGGTGAAAAACCTACATTCACAAAAATATAATAATCAAATTAAATATATTTAAGATTATACTTTTTGGGAATCTTATCATAAGGAATGAATACTTACAAAAAATAAATATTAAATGAGTTCATTTGGTCCCCCAAAAGGTAAATCAAAAGTGGCTTTTTATCAACATTTTGATAGGTGTAAAGGAGACTTCATTATAGGTATGGTTTAAAACTAGTGGGGTTCTATCCAATGGGGTTTGATCAAACCCTCTTAAATTGGAATCCTTTAAATGGAAATTTTCAAGGCTTAAATCATTATATTTTCTAAAAACATGTGATTTCAAGAAAAATTAGGATGTCCCAAAAAGTGTAAAGCACTATTGTGGGATCACCCTTTTACATTTTGATAGATGGCATACCCCATTCCAAGGCTCCCTTTCTGCTATGGCTAAAATCCTAAAACATGTGCTTTTGACCAAACTATGGATGCATGAAAAAAATATATCAAAGAATAATAGTAAGCAAAAGAATAGACAAGGTATTGAGTTTTTTGAAAAAAATCCTCAAAGATATGTGGTCTCATGGTGATGTCCATCACCATGAGACTACATTTCTTTGAGGAATTTTTTCAAAAAACTCATTGCCTTGTCTATGCTACCAAATTTTCCATACATTTTCCATTTTGGGCATCTTCTAAATTTTTTCCAATCTTTATGGGTAGATTGAAAAATGAACAAATAAATTCAAAGATTCTTGATCTTGACATCCATGGAGAAAATACAACTAGAAATAGATGATAAGGAAGAAGCAATATGAAATGTAAGTGAAAAAAAGGAGAATCGGTGTGGTGGACACCTAAAAGCCTTAACTATAAAGGTAGAGAAGTTTTGTAAAGAACTTGTTAAAAGAAAAATTTTCATTTTGTAATCATAATGAAAATTCCAAATATGAGAGAGATGGAGAGAGAAATATTTATCTAGTTATTTAGGTATGGTACTTTAGGGAGAGACATGAGAGAGAGGGGTGGGAGGGAGATAATTAAGAGAGAGCGAGATAGAGGGAGTGGGAGAGAGAGGGAGAGAGAGATAGAGGGATATGAGAGATAGAGTGAGTGAGAGAGAGACTTGAGAGAGGGAGAGGGAGGAGGAGAGATCAGTGTGTGGAGGAGAGACCTGATGAGAGGGAGGAGGAGACAATAGGAGAGGACCCCCAGGTAGGGTGGGAGGGATAGAGGGAGAGAGGACAATCCCAGGTAGGCAACAAAAATGGACAAACCCAAGAGAGACATGGGTGGGTGGGAGAGGAACCAGACATAGGAGAGAGGAGGAGGGAGGACTGAGACGAGGAGTGGGAAAGTGGAGAGGATATATGGAGGAGAGAGAGGAATGAGAGAGAGACAGAGAGAAGAGGGAGGGCTGGAGGAACTATCCATATAGGGTGGGAGGGAGAGAGGGAGAGAGACCATAGAGAGAGACAAGGAGGAGAACTATAGTTAGGGGTGCCGAGGAGGAGACAACCAAGATAGGGAGGAGAGAGAGGAGCTAGAGAGAGACAGGAAGCAGACAGGAGGGAGAGACAGAGGAGGAGAGAGAGAGAGACAGGTGGGTGCTAGAGGAGAGACCCAAGAGATATGAGAAACGGAGTGACAGGAGAAGGGAGAGAGAGGGATGGAGAGACAGAGGAGCAGAGAGATGGAGTGAGAGAGACGAGAGAGAGGAGGGAGAGAGGGGCTAACGGCACGAACTATCCAGGTGGAGTGGAGAGAGAGAGAGAGAGAGAGAGAGAGAGACGAGAGACAGCGGAACGAGGTGAGAGACACAGGCACACAGCACAGGAAAGGAGGAAGGAAGGACAAATGGACAGGTGGAGGAAGGAAGAAGGAAGGAGTGAGAGAGAGGACCAGACAAGGAGACAGAAAGAAGGAGACCAAGACAGGAGAGACAGAGACCATGAGAGACCCAAGGCAGGAGACCCAAGGCAGGAGAGAGAGAGAGAGAGAGAGAGAGAGAGAGACAGAGAGAGAGAGAGAGAGAGAAATGGAAAGAGAGAGAGGACTAAGAGAGAGATACCTGAGAGAGGGAGAGAGAGAGAGTGGGAGGGAGAGACCTGAGAGAGAGGGAGAGAGAGGGAGTGGGAGATAGAAGGATGGGAGAGAGTGAACAAAGGAAATAGAGTGCTCTCCACCTTTTAGGAGCTGGAACACATAAAAGAGGAACAAAGGGGGTCCCTCTTCCTTTCCTATTTCACTCTTAGTTCATTCAAGGAAACCATAGAGATCTCAACCTAATGATTCAATTGAGAGAATGGGTTGTTACAAGGTCTCCTTGGGTGTGACTAAATGAAAGGGGGGGTTCACCACTAGGTAAAGGATTGAAAGGAGGAAATGCAAGTGATATGAAAATATAGCTATGTAACCTAGGAAATGAAATTTGAAATCAAAATAATGAACTGGAGATAAACAAAGGTGCACTTGGAAGACTGGAGATGCCTGAAACAAGGTTTGCAATCCAAAAATTATTACTTTTAATGTACATTGGGACTCATACACAAGACTAGGGGATTTAGTCCTTGTTTAGGGTTTCAAGTCGAATATGGAATCTACAACTGGTAAACCGGGATCTATAGGAAATGATTGAAAAGTGGTATACTAGGACTCATACACCCAAGGTGGTGATTTAGTCCCAGTATTAGGGTTTGGATGAAACTCTGGTATCCTCTAGTGATCTTTTGTAGCTTCTCTCTTGTCTGATCTCTGATTTTGAAACTCTAGATTCTAGCCTATAGGTGATGGTGAGGGATAAATGTGTATTTATTTTCACCCCTTTGTTTACCTTTTTACCTCTTTATTCCTATAAAATGCCTTATAATTCTTGTCACTATTTGTTAATGAGTAAGGATACTCAATAAAATGCAAAGAGGGGATAGAAACTTGAGGATATGTCAAAACCTTTAATTATTAACTAATTATTCTTGTGACTATGAAAAGAAGGGGATGATTAGGTGGATGATGTGTCAGATCAATAGGAGCATCAGTGGAATGAGGATAAGAACCGTTTCATGAGTCATGCACATCACTTGTGATTAAAGTTCAGTCTAAAGTTGTTTTGTTTTTGGAACAATGTTAAATCTGTAAATATATTGTTAAGAAGCTTTTAAAGTTTTTTTGTCATAGGCCATAACAACCCAAACAATCATATACCATTTGGTTAGTCTTTTTTGAAATCAGCGACATATGATCTCTATAAATCATATGAGTAAATAGATAGAAACTCTTTACACCCGTAGGAAGCAAGAGGAAGTTGAAAAGGCCTTAGCTGTGTTTTGTCTGAATTTTCATAAGAGACATGGTAGTGAGGATTTCCCTTACAATAGGATAAACATTTCATCCTTAGAAGTCTGTAGAAGTTCTACCTTAAGACCTCTTCCTATAGGTGTGCTTGATATGGAATATTCTGAGGAACCTATCTACTACATGGCCCCTAGGTGACCTTTTCCACCTCGAGTAATGCACCCTAGCATGATGAATGAGTATCTTGCTTCAGGACCTATCCAACCCAATTCTTTTTCTAATCAACCCAGATGGTATGGGGGTTAGCAACAACCCTCAGCATACCCTTAATGGATGCCACAATATTAGTATGCTTCACAACCGTGGCAACAAGCATGGAGGCCACAATTTCCACAACCTTCAATGTATGAACAACCATATCTATCACAACCACAATTTCCACCTCCTCCCATGATCACCCCATACTAGTAGTCACAAGAATTCCTTTCGGCTATACCATCATCATCTGCTCAGACAACTAATCCAACATAGCCACCGAAGCCTACACCAATGCCAGCCTAGCCAAACCCAAATCCCAACAATAAGGCAAAGCAACCTATGTATAATAATAAGGCAACAGGTTACTCCACCTATCCTATAAATATAGTAGAATTAGATGGAGTTCAATTAAGATCAGGAAAGGCTCTTCAGGGACCCACCATCACAAAAATAAATGAAGAATTTGATGTAGATCCAGTCAAAGAACCTCCCTTTCCTGAACGATTTTAGTCTAAATCAATACAAATGGATGTCTCTCAACTTGAATTTGGTTTTTTTAATGAGTTACACAAAGTTAACATCAAGATTCCTTTGTTGTAAGCTATCAAGGACATTCTCATCTATACAAAAATAGTTAGGGATCTATGTACTTGAAAGAAAAAGAACAAGCAAGACCCGAAGACCATCTAGGTTATTGGAAAATTGGAAAATCTTATGCTCGGGAACATAACCATTCCTAAGTACTTGGATCCAGGGAGTCCTATCATTAAGGTATCTATTGGTATAGTAATCATTCCTAATTCCCTTCCCAATTTGGGTGTTGCAATTAATGTAAAGACAAATTAAATAAAGGAAAGATTATCACTAGAGGGACTTAGACCTACTCCCATAGTTCTTCAAATGGAAAACTGATTTTTTCTCAAACCAGATGGTATGATTTAACATGTAATCCTTTCTACTAATTTATGGGAATACCAAACTAACTTTATGTTTTTGCAGCCAAAGATTAAGCTGGGGGGATACCCCTTGATCTTGGGATGACCTTGGCTACTGGCTGTAGATGTATTCATCAATTTTTGATCAAGAAACATGGTCATTTCCAATGGAAAGAAAAAGGAAAAATTGAATCTCTATCCACCAACACAAAAATTATTAGAGACAGAGGATCTAGTATGGGTTGATAGTGACTTGGATCAGTCATTTCCAATCTTGACGATGGATGAAGCATTAGATATTGAAGAACCCACTGAAGATAATATTCTTGTTAATTTGCTTTAGAACAGCTATACATTTAATGAAATTTTTGAAAGCATGGTTCTCCATTCAGGTATAAATATTCATTTTCCTTTTGGAAACTTTCCATTGGTAGGTAGCTCACGATTTGTTCAACAATTTGTCACATTGCATCAGTTGCTACCTCAAAATTGTTTGTATAGCTCATTTTTATCTTCTGTAAATTCTAGTGATATGGAATCCACCTCCCAAGTACTAGCCATTAACTCACCTACACAATAAAAAGCTATGGAAAATTTTCCTAATCACACACTTAATATTAATCCACAATTAACCACTGAACAAATCCAAGACCTTATTTCCATACTTAGAGCTAATAAAGATGCATTTTCTTGGGAATACCAAGATATGCATGGCATTCATCCTAACACCTACACCCAACATATTTACATTGAAGAAGGTAGTAATCCAATTAGGCAACAACAACGATGGCTCAATCCCATCTTGTGGGAAATAGTTAAAGAGGAGTTACAAAAACTGTTAAATTTTGGGTTTAAATATCCTATTTCAAATAGCCAGTGGGTCTCTCCTCTAGTTGTGGTTCCCAAGAAAAATGGTACGTGGAGAAATTTTGTTGATTATAGAGCAGTAGATAAAGCTACTAAAAAGTATCACTTTCCATTACCATTTATTGATCAAGTGTTGGGCACTCTTGCAGGTAAGAAATTTTTCTCTTTTCTGGATGGGTTCAACGGCTACAACCAGATTCGCATAGCGTCTGAGGATCAGGACAAGACTACTTTCACTTGTCCTTGGGGAACTTTTTCCTATAACATTTTTTTGTTTGGTTTATGTAATGCCCCTGCCACTTTTCAAAGGGAAGTTTTGAGCATTTTTTTGGATCTTGTAAATGATTGTGTTGAGGTGTATATGGATGATTTTACCATCCATGGTAATACTTATGAAGAGGCTAAAAAAAATTTAGAAAAGGTACTTAGGAATTGTATAGACACTAATTTATCATTAAGTCATGAAAATTTCCATATGCTTATGACAGAGGGCATAGTACTTGGTCATTGTATTTCTGCTAAGGGTATTCAAGTTGATCCCAAAAAGATACAAATTATTCGGGACTTTCCTGTACCCACTAGCCAAAAGGATGTGCATAGTTTTCTAGGCCATCCAAGGTAATATAGGAGGTTTATCTAAAATTTTAGTAAGATTTCCTCCCCCTTGTTTTCTTTGCTAACAAAAGATGTCATTTTCTCATGGACACGAGAGTGTCAAGAGGCTTTTGAAACCATCAAGAACAAGCTTGTCAGCATGCTAGTACTCAAAGGTACGAACTGGGAACTACCTTTTCATATATATATTGATGCCTTAGATTTTTAAATGGGGGTTGTTCTTGGATAGAAAGAAGACAATCTCTTCTACTCCAATTACTACATCAGGAAGAATTGCAAAGGGGCTAAGGAAAATTATACGGTAATTGAAAAGGAGTTCTTAGCTATTTTTTATGCAATAATAAGTTTCGACATTATATTACCGGATATAAAGTGTTTTTTCATACTAATCATTCTAAAATTTGATTTCTAATGAATAAACCTATTGTAATTGATAGAGTTATTAAATGGTTACTTTTTCTTCAAGAATTTGACATTACTATACTTGATAAGCCTGGTCATGAGAATGTGGTTGCAAACTTTCTGTCTAGGTTACAATAGAAAGATGATGAACCAGTCCCAGTTGATGATGCCTTTCCAGATGAACATCTCTTTGCCATATCAACAAAGAGTCAGTGGCATGCTGACATGGAAAACTACCTGGTCGCTTGCAGTTCCCACCTTATTTCTCTCTGAGGGAACGCCAAAAGATGGTCATGCTCAATGGTGATTATACATGGATCAATGGATTTCTTTTATGTCATGGCCTTGGCAATATCATGCTTTGATGTGTGCCCGAGGATGATTTCTTTGACATACTTCATGCATGCCACATCGAACCCTGTGGAGGACATTTTTCTGCTCAGAACAAGGAATATATCCTTGTGTGTATAGATTATGTAACAAAATGGGTTGAATTTGTTGCTTTGAAGCATGCCAGGGACACCAACATGGTTGAATTCCTCTATTCCAATATTTTTACTTGATTTGGTGTTCTGCATGAGATAGTTATAGATCAAGGTCCACAATTCACATTTGACCTCATTTATGCTTTGGTTCATGAATATGAGATTCAACATCGTAAGTCTTCACCTTACCATCCCTAGGCTAATGGTCAGGTCAAAGTCACCAACCTAGAACTTGAGAACATTCTTACAAAGACAAATTCCCTCCATAAGAAGGACTAAGCTACATGACTTCCTGAAGCCATGTGGGCCTACCGCACTACATGGAAATCCACCACTAGTTTGAAACCTTATGAGCTTGTCTACGATAAGAGGGTTGTTCTCCCTATCAAGTTTGAGGTAAAAAATCTTCACACCATACTCCAGCTGGGTATGAACTTGTCCAATGCATAGAAATAATGAATTGCACAACTCCACTCATTAGATGAACTTCACCAACAAGCACTCTTCCATGCAGAGATTGTCTAGAACCAGCATGCTCTCTAGAATGATTGTTTCATTCAACAACGGTCATTTCAACCAAGTGATTGGGCACTCTTGTATGACTCTCATTTTTAGGATTTTAAGGGGAAGTTCCACACTCGATAGCTTGGGCCCTATGAACTTGAGATTCTATACACTAATGGGGTTTTCAAGCTCCACACGGTGGACTTCGATCACATAGATTTAGTTGTCTATGGTCATCGGTTGAAGTTGTACAAGAGGCATCTCTCTAGGGAAGAGTTTGTCTCAAATTTTCCTAATGAACTCCATCTGCTTGATAGGGTTTTTGTGGCCTCTCCCAATACCTTTTAGGTACTTTTCAAAATTTAAAAAAAATGTGCAATAAAAGATCCAACAATGAAAACCCTTGGGCATTTTTGGTCAGTTAATGTTTGAAAATCATTTTCAGGTGGACGTTAACTGCTAGATAAATCTTAGCAGTGAAAAATAGGTTTATGGTGCTTCTAGGAGGTGGTAGGATAAAAACCAAGTTACTAGCAAAATATTGTCGAGATTAAAATAAATTAGAAAAAAAAAAAGAAAAAAAAAATAGACACTTCTTGTCACTTCTGTGATAAGAGTTGCTTTCTACATTCCACAACCCTTGTTTTTCTTTCATCTTTGGTATGTACAAGGAATGCTTTTCATTCTCTGCTACTTGTGGTCCATTGTTCGACATCTAGTTCTTCTTTTTCACTAGGTATATCATCCTCCTGTAAGCTTCATTCTGCCTGGTTGTTTCGAAACTCAGTTCCTATCATTTTCTAGATAGGAGCTTTGGGTCAAATCTTTTTGGAGCATGATGTTCCTTGCTAGCTATCTACTTCTATTGTGGCTCTTTCCCCTCCTTCCTAGTGTTGATACCAATTTTTACATTCTAAGGGATTTTTCATGCTTTTGTCTAGCCATTCTATCATTTCTGGTTGTACTTCCTCTGTCATTGATATCATGGTTTATCTACTTTCCCGGCCTTGCTTACTCCTAGCCTTCATTTTCCATGTGGTGATACGACATTGGTGATACATTATTCTTTGTATCCATCCACTTGGGCAATAGTTTTGATGATGCACTTTATTGCTACCTCCTTGTCATCATCACTGTGCGTCACCTTAATATTGGATCTATCACCACCCCATTGGCATCTTCACGTCTGCACCATGTGATTTGATCAGTTCCCTCTTATGTTTTGCTAGTCCTCATGCCTTTGCCTCCATGTCATCTTCCATACACATGATGGTTTGGTATTGGTATATTTAAAGTTTCTATTTTTCTTTGTTGTTTAGTTTTATATCTTCTATTTTCTTTAATAAATGATGACATGTCCCATGGATGGGCCATATGCTAAGCTGGGGGGAGAAACCATCTAATCATACCTATCCTATACACAAGAGCTATCAAATCATAACCATACCATATATTGTTGTATTCATTTTTCCTTTCTTTTTTTCCCATTATATCTTCATTTTTTGAGAAGCCATATTTATTTAACATGTCAAAAATATTTATTGTTTGGCCTCAGTCATTTCATAATATTATTACCACTACCATACCCTATGTAGATCATAACCCGCCATCATTACAATTCTAAACTTCCATCCATATTTAGTTAAGGACTTGAGATTTTTACCTATTATCTAGAAATTGCTCTTAATCAATCCTAGTATCTTTCCCTTACCAGCGGCAATTTACTCTATCTGCTAACAACTTATGTTTGCACACTATTCCAAGTTGATGAGAGTGCCTTATTATGGTTTGAAACAAACCTCCTAGTAACATTATGGTAGGATAACAAGAAACCATTTTGAGCCTCTAAATATGAACAAATTAAAGGCTCCGACAATGGCTAAAGAATATAAAATATTTAAGCAAGTAGGGCGGGATGCATACTTCAGAAGATTGTGACGGTATGATGAGAGGTTGGCACGCAAATTTTCCATGACATGTCACAAAAAATGAGCATGGGTCTATGGTTTGGAAATCCCTATTTCAATTGAAGCTATAATAGATGCCATTAGATTGCCTCTATTGGGGAAAAATTATTTCCCCGATAACTCAACACGAGCAAAAGATATTAAGCACCTTCCCAAGAAATTCCTGTGCCATGGGGAGTTGGTTGAAGTCATCAATAGACAAGGCACAAAGCTAGCTTCACTTCCACCACCCTAGAATGACATGGCAAGGTTTTTCATCTAGTATATAGCTTGCAAAGGAAGGTATGTGTACATCTATGCTAAACAAATTCAGCTCATGATACATTTGTGGTGGGGTTCATTCATGAATCTTCCTTTCTTTCTATATTATTCTATAATACAATTGAGAAAAGCAGTTCAAAAGGATAGTAAAAACTCATTAGCCCATCATGGACTTATCAAATTGTTAATTGTGAGGGAGTTAAGGAAATTTTCTCCTCCATGGGATTGGGATTCATTCATTGTAGAAAAAACCCCAAAAATTTCTATGAAGGAAGACCTCCTTAACACCTTAGAACACTCTGAGGAAGAGGGATCCTCCAATAAGGAAAAATATCCTTTTAATTATGGGGAAGAAGGGTTTAGTCATGTGATTTTGAATGAAGTGAAAATGAAAACCCTTTTGAGGGTTCTGAATTAGGGGATTCTCCTAGTAGTCCAAAGAACAAGGCTAAACAAACCCCAGGGTTGAGTGGTAAGTAGGTCAAGAGTTCCAGTGTTCAATAGTAAAATGTTGAGACCACTACACCTAACTCTAGGGGTAAGAAGAAATTACATAGTGGGTCAACCTCAACTGCTTCTCAAGATAAGAAACAATCACCAATCATTCAGATGGATAAGCTAGAAAATTTAGCCAATGTGGCTAGTGATGTTTTGAACCCTAAGGAAACTGATGAAGTTAGTGATTTAACAATTTTGTCCACAGTCTTTCAAAAAAATAAGAAAATAGAGGTAGTCTCTAGGGAACTGAGGAGGAGTAAAAGGATGAAGATGTAGGAAGAATCTAGGGCCACTCTATTAGATCAAAAGGATCCCAAACAAGAACAAGAAACAGAGGCAGAGGAGAATCCTCTATTAATCAATGATGATTTTCGTGATATGTAGAATCTAGTGACCAAATTAACTGATGAGAATGAAGCTCTACAAAAGCATGCCCAAGATGCAGAGGTCCCCAATTCTTCATAGACAACAAAAATTGATCAGATTAAAGTAGCCCTTGAGCATAAAAAATTGTTAATGCTTCTCTTATGCACATTCAGGAGCATAAAGTTTAAATGCATGCACATCAACATTTGTGGGTTAAAGAGATCTCTAGTGTAATGCAGAATTTGTCTGGTGTGTATCCTATGTTCCTTTGCATGAGGGCATGCAAAACCCTAAGTTGGGGGGAAATGATGAGGGATAAATATGTCTTTATTTTTACCCCTTGTTTACCTTTTTACCTCTTTATTCCTATAGAATCTCTTGTAGTTCTTGCCACTATTTGTTAATGAGTAGGGATATTTAATAAAATTCAAAGAGACGATAAGAACTTGAGGATATGCCAAAACCTTTAATTATTTATGAATTATCCTAGTGACTATGAAAAATAGGGGATGATTAGGTGGATGATGCATGGGAGAAATAGGAGCATCGGTGGAATGAAGACAAGAACCGTTTCATGAGTCATGTGTCACTTGTGATTAAAGTTCAATCTAAAGTTGTTTTATTGTTGGAACAATGTTAAATCTATAAATTTATTGTTAAGATTCTTTTAAAGGTTATTTTCTGTAGGCCATAACAACCCAAACAATTGTATACCATTTTGGTTAGTCTTTTGTGAACTCAATGACATTCTATATATATGTATGCTAAAACTTGAGTTAGTAATTGATAATATATATCTGTCAGCTGCTATTTTCATTAAAGGAAAACTAGAGTTTGAAATCTTGTTTTGCATAAGAATTGAGTAGAGTAAAGTAAGATTTTGTTCCATCACTGGAAATCGGAGAAGGCAAGGCCCACTTCCTTTATCGCCCAGTGATTAGTTGTAGCATTCATGCGTTGTGTGGTAATGAAACTTTCTCAGTTTTAAATATGTTTCACTATTTGATATGTTGTTAATTATTATTTGATGTATTAGTGATTGATGTTTTTATATCATGCTATAGGTATATTTGATTTAGCAGCTCACTTTGCAATCAGATTTAATCAATGCATTTATTTTTCTTTATAAATTTGATTTAGCAGATTATTCTAGACAAGTGTGAATTGGAGTGTTTATTAATACGTGTGAACTTTATTTAGCACTTTTACATTCCATCATTCATCTTCTTCTGGTAGTCTAGTGTCAGTAAGAATTATTATTTATATTTTATTAGTTAGTTTCAATATACTTTTGTTGTAAACTGTTTAGCTCAGGTTCCTATCACATAGGTGACAGGAGGTTAGAAAACCAAATTTTTGAACAAATGTAATTTGCATGTAATTGCATCCATCCTCACTTGGATTTCTAGGTTTAGCCATTAGGAAAACAACCCCAATACCTTTCACTATCCTACACTCCTAGATTGATATTGAGGAGTAAACTAAGGAACATGTGAAATTTCTGAAGATTGATTGCAACCCATTCAATATAGAATTACAAGGATAGTTATGCTTAAAATATCAACCACAGTTTAATCCAACCAGGTGACTTTCTATGAAGATGATTTTTTTTTATAACTTTGACAACTTTCTTCAATCTTGCAACTTAGTCTTCAAAGGATCTTCAAGCCTTAAAACACCTAGATCTACAATCACACATGTAGAGGAGATAAAAAAATGTTTTTTTAGTGGATATGGGTTTGCCTTGGTAAAACCCCATTTTGGTAATCAAACCTTGAAATGAAATTAAATAGAATGAAGGAATGATGAATGAAAAAGTATGTTATGTTGAAACTCACCAAACCCTTGTAACAAAGCATGCAATCTTGTATGAAATGGGTAGCATGAATGTATATTTTGACTCTTGATTGTATATTGTGAATCTTGACTTGAATGCTTTCTTGAACCATGAAAAACTACATCACAAATGTTAGCTTAAAAATAAACATGATGCTTTAATCTTGAAGGTAGCTCCAAAATTATTGATAATCAGCTCTTGAATTCTCTTGATCACAAATTTTCTATAATGCTTGAATACTTGAATTTCTAGGAGAAAATATGTGAAATAACCTTGTATTTATACTTGTTTATGCCAAATTTCCCAAAATCACAACACTACAAGCCAACATTAGATCTAGGATAATAAAATCATGCCAAGAATTTAACTCAAAATAGGCCCAAGCTAAAGTGAGATTCATATGCTAGTTGGGGAGTATGAGTCCTAGTAGCCTAGGCTTGGGGCACAAATTTCAAGAAATGTTAAGCTCTATGCCAAATTTAGGTTCAAGCCCTGAGACTTAAAAGGGACCTATATGCCCAAGGTGGCGTATGAGTCCCAGTTCACTAAATCTAGGACACATAACCCAAGAACATGAATTATGATTGATCATTTAATAAATTTTTGGATTATCCTCAAGAAAATGCATTAAATAAGGCTTGTGGATGCAAAATAGGACCAAATAAGGCATAAAGAAGCATAATTTTAGAAAGAAGGGCCCAAACAAGTGGGAAAATGTAAAAGGATAGAATTTTGTACACTACATTTGGCTCCCACTTTAGTGAGAGGAGTAAATTGCTTCAAACTCATACTAAAGTAGACAAACTCACATCAAAGAGGGGTCCAAGTGTACCAATGCTATGAGATAGGATGAAAATGATCAAGAGGGTTGTTCAAGCCCCCAAGATCAAGATTATATGACAAACCAACATAGGTTAAAAAGAAAACACATGTAAATGATGTAAGGAGAAATGATAAGGTACAAGCATACACTACCAAAGACAAAGAAAAAACAAAAACAAAAAAGGGTGGATCAAGCCTTGATCATTTTTCCAGTGTGATGTGGAGTAGATCTAAGTTTTTTTTCCAAAAATATTTACAAGGGGAACACAATTTCCACTATGAAAACCAAACACATGATTACAAGGACTAGTAGAGTCTAGTATCCACTAGGTGAGCCCCAAGTGAGACACATATGCACGCAGCCGATATGCGCTCACACAGACGAGCAAGTAGCTATGGGAAAATCACACCTAAGTTCAACTCCCATATGATAACCATACCAAAGCTATACCTATTGATAACTTTTATAAGGAACCACACAACATGAGCAGTAAATTTCATGATACAAGGGAAACTTCATATGCTTAACACCCATGAACAAACAATATGGCTCCAATGGAAAGAAAAGTGTGTTATGCAAGGTGGCCATATAATAGATATTGTAAATGAAAAAGTAGTGTAAGGTATGGTCAAATGATTTTTTCTTAGTTCATGTAAGGTCTTGAATTAGGGAAAATTGTGCCTAATGTCTCCAAGAGAGGAACAATCCAAGAATAGAAGATTCACAACTTAGGGGATTCAGTGTGTTGCATCAACCCACTAAGAGGAATACAATATGCTAAGAGAGATCATGCTCTTGATGGAAATCACACCAAATGTCACCAAAAAGTGAAAGATGCATCGCATGAAGTAAGAAGACTACACAATGAACTGTGAGTTGTAAAAGAATAATTCCAATGTATGCCCCCACTTTAAAGAAATTGCTAAACACCATGCTTTGAGCAATTACTTTGAAGTAGCAAATGATAAATGCTAATAATAAAGAGGACATGAGAGCTTATTTGGAAAGCCCTATGCCAAGTCATATGTTTCCAAATGAAGCTACGTCATGAAAAAATGTGGAAAGGGGGTTTCCCCCAAAATGAAATCCCAAAAATCACATAAGGGATCCATAGATTCAGGGTCAGTATGTATTTGCTACAATGTTTTTAGATAGCTTGAAATGTCATCATTTCCCAAATAATCATGGAACAGGAAGAATGACACAAAGAGAGTGAAGACAAAGGAAAAAAAATTGGGTCAACATGGAAGAGACCTAAATGTCTTGACACCTTGAGTCATCCCCAAAAGGAAAACACAAGATAAAGAAAAGAATAAAGGAAAAGATTTTGGGTCAACATTAAAGAGACGTGAATACCTTGATGCCTTGGATCATCCCTAAAGGGAAAATACAAGAAAAATAAAAGATAAAGGTTTACAACATATAGAAGAATGCACATACAAATATAGGAATACATAAAGAGAAATATATCAAATAGAACAGTACATGGGATCACATTACGCACATGCAATCACATAAAATAAACTTCAAAAATAAAAATAAAGACAAGACTAGTAAGGAACATGCAAGTCAACCTATTATTAGGTTGTTTGCATCCCAATCTTCTTCATCGTATACGAAATGTAGTCAACAAGCCAAAGGGACAACAAAAATTTCCAAACTAGGGTCATCACCAAGTTCAACACTCTTTCTAGGAGAATTATCATTTAAGCTCATAAAAGAGGAAAATAATGTATTCAACTCATTATGCACTTTTTCATCAATTTAAGTAACCTCAGCATCATTGTCCAAGTTAATCATAACAAGAGGTTGAATGATAATTTATAAAGAAGGATTTAGCTCTTGTTGTGGTTGTGATATAGGATCTTTTTGTTGTGGCAAAGAGGGAGACTCATCATGTATTTCCTCAATCAAGTTTGGATGTTGATTTTCTTTTTATTCTCTTTGTTTAACTTTTGAGCAAGAGCATGACATCTACACCTACGCTCTCTAGAATTTTTGTTTCTTTTAGCATTGTTTTCAAGTTGCATTTGTGTAGGAGTGGGTCTATCAACCATAGGTTTTTTTTCTTCCCTAAGGGAAGGAATGAAAGGAATCATAGGAGGTTGCTCAACCACTTTCTCTTTAGCTTTGTAAAGTTGTTTTATCTTAGGAGGCATGACAGGATTGTTTTGGTTGTCTCTTGGTCATTTATAGGAGATAGGAAAATGGTTTATTAGAGGTTGGTCTTGGTTATTTAGAATGTTTTTTGGTTTGATCATAGTTTTTTAAAGGACATGAGGCTCAATCATGGGTTGAGGCATGTTTGTAAGGGATAGTTTTGTGATGAATTTTTCCTTTAATTTTTGGTAGGATTTGAAAAAGAAGTCCTCACAAGGTTTAATATGCTCCATAGGTTTGTGCCAAATTAAATCCAATGAAAAATTCCCACAAGAAGCTAGGATTAAATCCACTATGGTACACAATAAAGATTTCATTGTCAAAGGGAAACATTAAACATTTATGCACGACCGATGGGATGGCTTCCATGGAGCATAGCCAAGGATAACCAAGCTTCACATGAAATTTATTTGATGTTGGGATGATGGAGAATGAGAAATCTAATTATTTCAATCTGATTTTTAAAGGAAGGGTGATTGATCCCATCATAGGGAAAGAAAAACCATTATGTGTTTTTATCCATGCTTTCAGTTTATCATATATTTCTCGATAGATTTCATGTACAAGTAATAATTCTTCAATGATCACATTATCTCCATAGACGATATCAATTAATATCCCATTATTGGGCTTGTCATTGATTCAACCGACTATGTAAAGAGGACCATCAGGTGCATTTCTAATTATATCCTTAAATGAGAAAGAAATTTTGAGAGTATTTTTAGTTCAACCCTTATGAGGTTATGTTTTGATCAAAGCATCCATATCATTCAGAGGAATTTGTTCAAAAGTATCCATAGGACCTTGTTCAATAGTATCAATAGGACCTTGTTCAATAGTTTCAATAGGACCTTGTTTATCATCATCCATGTTGTCATCATTTGTTTCAACATTCATCACATCATTCTTATTTGTTTCATTAGCTTTAAAAAATGAAATATTATGATTTGGCATAGGGTTGGTAAAGATTTGAAATTTTTTGTTAGGAGGGGCAACAGACTTATCTCCTTGATCATTAACACCTCCAATTTGAATTCGACTAGAATTATTGAGGTCTTGCACAAGTTGTTTGAGATTCTTACAATGTTTTATATCATGTCCATTTTTTTGGTTATAATGACAATAGTAATCAAAATGAAAGATTTTGGCACCTAAATCCTTCCTTGCTCTTCTAGGATTTTTCACCTAAAAGGGGAAAGATGGGCCTTTCACTCAAGATTAATGTTATGTGTGATGTTTCCTAAACTAAATGAAGTAAAATAAATGCAATTGACTGATTTAAATGGATGAAGATAAATGAAAAAGTGAAATTTAAGTTATGTTTAAAAACACATTATGTAATGCAAACAATGAAGTAAATGAAGAAAATATGCAGAACATAAAGAAAAGGGATAAATCTGAGTGCACCTGGAGGCTTGGTGAATAATTTGGAATGTTGTGGATGCTGGTTGAAATCACTAATTTTTCACAGTGGGACTCATTCACCTAGGGTGGCGAGTTAGTCCTCCTCCTGGTAAAACAATGTTAGAAACTAGTTTCTAACAGTCAGGATCTGGAATCTGACAAAATTCAAATTTTCAATCCTAAGGTGGGACTCATTTGCCACTGATGGAGAATCAGTCCTCTCCCAAATTTCTAGAAAATCAGGAGACAACTCTGCAACACCGGATATGGAAATATTTTCTTGTCAGGTTGCCAAAGTCAATTATGCAAGAAATAGACAAAAAACCTTCTCCAAGCTTGAAATAAGAATAAGTTAACTTGAAGCACATAGTTGACTTTTTTCTCCACTTTTTAACACCAAAAAGCTTATAAAATCTGCAAAAACACATGCAAGAGGGAAAAATGGTTTAGGGTTAGCAAATAGGGGTTTTTCTTGGTCAAACCCTTAATGAAATAATGAAATGAAAGAGAATGAAAAACTAATAACATGTGAATGCTATCAACTTACCAAACCCTCAATAATGCAAGTCTGAAGTAATTTCAATGGCTGCTTCAAAGTGCTTGAATATTGCTTGAAGTGAATAGGTGAATGAGTAAACTTGATGAATGGGGGTTAAAATGACATGAAAAAAACTTATTTATATAGTCTTGTGCCTTAGTAACCCATTCATACCTCATCACAGGCCAAAATCATGTGTTTTGGAATAAAAACCTAAAAGGAAATTTTAAAAAATTGAATTTGGGGCCAAGGGGGGCTCATTCGCCACCCATGGAAAATGGGTCCCACCTAGGACCTAAAAACAAGTTTCAATAATTAAGTTGTATTTAATGTTGTTCATCAGGATAATATTAAAAAATGCACTTAATTAAAGCATATGAGGGCATAAAGGGTTCAAATAAGTCATAAGAAAGGGATAAATATTGAAGTTGTGCCTAGGAAAGTGTGAAATTTTGTTACAAGGCTTTACAACACTTCAAACTAGGACTTGATGATGTGTGAAAAGGTGATTTTTAGGTAAATTGTAATGAATAGAGTCTAGAAGAATGTAGAAATGTCTTACAAAAATTCACAACACCTTCACAAGATGTCGTTCTTTGAATTTTAGTACCTAAATATGCATGTTCAAGCCATTTTGCAACATAAAATCAAATAAAATTATATCAAATACCATGAAACAAGGCCTAAAAGGCCATGAAAATGATAAGGGGCCATTTTTCTATGACACATTTAGCCCCCACTTTAGTGAGAGGATGAACTTGCTTCAAACTCACACTAAAGTAGTCATGAACATCAAGAGGAGGGTTCAAATGTACTTAAATTAGCAAGATGGAATAAAAATGATCAAGAAGGATGATCAAGCCCCCAAGATGAAGATCCCATGGAGAACTAAGCATAAGAAAAAAGGAACACACAAGTGTTGAGAATCAGATGAATCTTTGATCATCAATCCAACTAGTTGTGAATTAGATCTAGGCTAAAAGAGAATGTGTACTCACTCTGGGGAGATAGAACACATGATGGACCACTAGGTGAGAAGGCCCAAATGTACTCACTCTAGGGCCACAGAACTAGTTGTCTACGAGGTGAGAAATCCCAAAAAGGTAAGATACATACGCTAGTTGATATGCACTCACAAACACAAAAGTGGCTATGGGGAAAAGCCATGCCACTAGGTGGGTTTCCCGCTCAACCATATCAAATTTATACCTGTTGATAACTTTAACAAGGTGCCACAAAGCAAAAGAAATGAAATGAACAAAAATAAAGGGTACCACAGACATGCAAGTTGCGTTATGCAAGGTGACAAAATGCAAAAATGTAAAATGTAAAAAATGTTCAAAGGAGTCTAGTTAAGTTCATGCAAGGTCTATTACTTAGGGAACATTGTGTCTAATGTCTCAAAGAGAGGACCAATCAAAGAATAGTATATTCACAACTTAGGGGATGTAGTGTGTTGCATCAAACCACCAAGAGGAATGTAATATGCTAAGATAGATCACACTTATGAAGGAAATTACACCCAATGTCATCCACAAAGTGACAAAAACATCATATAAATGAAAAGGCTACACTAGGAACCTAGAATGAAAATGAATTATGGTAATGCATTCCCCCCACTTTAAAGGAATTTTTGCAGATTGTTTTGTGAGAAATTACTTTAAAGTAGAGAAGGAAATAAAAAGCAAAAAGAAAAAGAAAACAAGACATGAGAGCCAACTCAGAAATCCCTATGCCAAGTCATATGTTTTGAAGTTAGGCTGTGTCATGTCAAGGAAAGTGAAAAACAAAGAAAGGGATTTCCCCCCCTGAAAAGAAAGCACACCAAACACATAAGGGATCTATGGATTTGGGGTTAGTATGTTCGTTGTAGCAATGCTTTTATGAAAGAGCTCAAAACTGTCATAATTCCCCAAAGAACATAGAACTAGAAGAATGACAAAGAGAGAAAAAACAAAGGAACAATAAATTTTGTTTTGAGTCAACATGGAAGAGATATTGAGGTCTCAATGCTTTGCATCATCCCCAAAAGGAAAACACAAGTGAAAGAAAAAATAAATATGAAAAGGCGAAAGAAAATGAAAAGGCTTTTTGGTCAACATGAAGGAGACATTTCGGTCTTAATTCCTTGCATCATCCCCAAAAGGAAAACACAAAACCAAAAAACAAAAACAAAAACACAAGGACCTTTTGAGTCAACATGGAAGAGACATAGGGCATCTCTGTGCTTTGCGTCATCCCCAAATGAAAAACACAAAACACAAAAGAGAAAAAGACAAGGACCTTTTGGGTCAACATGGAAGAGACGTAGGGTGTCTCTATGCTTTGCGTCATCCCCAAATGGAAAACACAAAAAAAAAGAGAAAAAGACAATGCACGACAATTAGAAGAATAGAAGTATGAATTGAAGAAATGTACAAAGAGAGGGAACATCAAATGCACGATAGGGGGGAATATGATACACACATGAAAAGGAAAACAAAAAAGGGAAAAAGTAAAAAGGATAATTAGGAAAATGCAAGTCAACCATCTAACAAGTCATCTACCTCCCAATCATGTTCAGTGTAATGCGAGGGAAGTTGACTGTCCAAAGGAAGAATTGCAAGCATCGAACTAGGAGTGGTACCCAGTTCTTTACTTGATGGAGAATATTTATCGTTTAAGCTCATTGTAGATGAAAATAAAGAGTTTAGATCATTGTGTATTTCTTCATCTATTTTGGAAATCTCCACATCATATCATCATCAAGGTTAATGACAATAGGAGGACAAATGGTGATTTCTAAGGATGGATGTATCAAAAGTTGGGGTTGTTGGATTGGTTTAGTTTGTTGTGAAGGTTGTATCATACTATCTTGTGGCGGGTCAAGAGAATGAGGATGGTAATCTATTTATTATGTCAAAGGCGGAGGTTGGTTGTCTTTATTTTCTTCTATGCTAGACTAACGAGAAAGGAGATGATGACGACGCCTATATTCCCTAGCAACACGGTTTCGTTTAATTCTATTTTGGAGCTGTTGAGATGTAAGAGTGGATTGATTCAACATAGGTTCTTCTACTTCCAAAGAAGGAAGGAAAAAAGAAACCGAGGAAGACGGATCAACCACTTTCTCTTTTGCTATATAGACTTGTTTAATTCAAGGAGGTATGATAGGATTTGTCTCATTTTCCCTTGGCCATTTAAATGATGGTAGGCAAGTGTCTAAGGGTGGTTGTTTAGGAGGTTGTATGGTTTGTTCAATGTCTAACTCAGGTTGAAGCATGGTTTCATCTATGATAGGTGTGAACCCCAATCCTAGACCTGCACAAACATAAAGAACAAACACAATGTTAGTCATATATGCAAGTTAGAACTAAGATTCCCCATGCAATTCATTTACATTGCTCCAACTAGGAAATGGATAAAGAACACAAAAGAGAAAGCAATCAAAATCCTATTAAACCATGCAAACTCTCAATACCATGGGGGAATCGGTGCCATTTTGATGTGGAAAATGGCCCTTTCCCAATCCCTTGTAAGCTCTATGATGACTTGATCAAGAGTTGATGATTCCTTGGAGAAAATCCTACATAACCTAGCTATAAAACTTGAAAATGGATGAATGATGGATGAGAAGAGTTCAAAATCTGAAGATTATCACTTTGCATCGAATTGTGGATGAAATTGCATAAACTTGTGGATCCCAAATTAGAAGAAAAGCCTCTTATTTATAGATGAGAGTGATGGAGAATGTGGAAAAAGGAATGAATGTGGGATCATTCAACATCCAATGGACAAGTGCCACTTGTCAAGATGTGAATGGAGGAAGGTTGAGCACATTTTGATGAATGTGCCAATAAATGATATTAGGTGGAATTTGAAATTCATGAAATGACATGTTGGAGGGAGAAAGAAATGACTTAAATACCACTTGGCTCAATGCACAAGGGCATGCAAGTGATATTGAATCCCTTGTTGGAAGGACAAATCCCTTTGGAGGGATTTTCAAATTTGGAGGAATATTCCCTTTTGATGTCATGTTGAGGGAAATTAGATGATTTAATAAATCAATTAAATGATTTTCTTGTGCAAGTTGCAAAAGCTAGAGGATGTGATGGATTTTGATTAGATTTAATCATGATTTGATTAATTTAAGAGGGATATTAGCTTATGTGACCATTTTGACCTAGGCTTTTGGGTTATTTTAAATCAAAATGAGAGGAATGTGATTTTGACTTAATTAAATAAAAATTTTGATTTATTTAATTAAAAGGAGAATAATGTTAGATTAAATTAAACAAAGTTTAATTTATTTAATTTAATAGAGAAGACTTTAGAGAATTAAATAAAATTGATTTATTTAATTACAAGATATGAATATGATGATTTAATCAAATAAGGTTAATTATTCAATTAAAAGAAGACATTAGAATTAATTAAACAAAATGATTTATTTAATTAATAGGAGGGAATGACTTAATCGAATAAATTTGATTTATTTAATTAAGAGCTGAAGTGTGATGAATTTAATCAAATACAAATTATTCGATTAAATGGTTTGCAAAGGAGATGATTCAGGATGAAGTGGTGTTAGTAAAATCAGGATCAGGTGCACGAGATCAATCTATACATTTTTTGTCTAAATTTTTCCCCTCTTTGAAGAAAAGTACTTGCTACGTTGGTTCAAAGAATAAACATGTCTTGATCAAAAGCCAATTTTTTTTATTTTTTAAATTCTCCACTATTGCCCCGGCGAGAGGAAACATGTCGATATACTGCCCCCTCTAGAGATCAGAGGAAAATTTGGATTTTTGGTTGATCTCACGTAAAAAGGGGATAAGGTGTCTGACTAGTCCAAAAAGGCTCCAGGATGCCAAAAATGTGCAAAAATTGCAAAGAATATGTAGAACAGCCTTTAGTTGGGTGAACATGGGTTTGGGGGTCAAAACCCTAGTTGGACAGCTAAACAAGGTAAAAGAAACCCTAAATTTTAGGCTTAAGTAGGCCTCGAGGGGCCTCTTCCAATTCATTTGTACACATAGCCTTTAGAAACTTCTGTGATTTGAGCTCTGAAGACTGATTGAGATGGTGCAATGCATGCTTCCAAGACACATTTCCAAGCACATGCGAGTGTACCAGAGGCTTAGCGCAAGACCCATGGTAGGTCATCTTGTCCCAACTTTTTTTATTTATTTTTGAGTGCATTTATTAGGGTCTAGAAGTCAACAAAGTCAAGCAGTGCTATATAGCACCGCTGAAAAGCTTAAATCTGCACTGTGCAGACCTAAATTATGCTACTAATGCGAGTTGCACCAGAAGGATGGAGTTTAAAAATTAGGGTTTCAGTGCAAAGTGTGCCACATATGCACATAGCACCGCGATGGTCCTATTTTAAAAATTAGGGTTTTGGGGTCAAACTAGGTCACTGATAAATTGCACTGCAGTGATGAAGTTTGGAACTTTTGGCTTCTAGTAGTGTAGTTTGAAAGTTTCAAGCAACAACACATATACAGATAGTGACACATTTGTTGTTTCTCTTGCGTGAGCTTCAAAATGGATCCCAATTTTTTTATGAAACTTGATGCAGTGACTTTACTGATGCAGGAGGACATGGAGCCAGTCCATTCATAGGAGCACAGATCATCCATTTTGGCTAGATTGACTTAGGATCCTCCTTTGGATGAGGTGCTCCAAGAGCGCCTAGGATTGATCAGATTATGGTACATCACTTATGCCCCACTGATTAGGACACATATCGGCATGATGACTGCATTGGCAAAGCATTGGCACAACAAGAAATCCTCGTTCCACCTCCCCACAAGTGAGGCCACAGTGACTTTGGAGGATGTGTTGTGCATTCTACATTTTCCCATCCATGGAGAGAGGGTGATCTATGATGTGGAGGTTGAGAGAGATACTTGCTATGATATTATGGGCCTAGACGAGATTATATTTTCAAAGTTCCAGATCGAGCTAGAGTGGTACAGACATGTGGTGTCATCTTTCAGATTAATTGTAGTTGTGATCATTTCAGGACTCATGGAACCAAATTGGTACAAGTGGTACTTCAGCTTGGGATGGGGGCATGCTTGGCAGTGGATGCTCCGATGGGGAGAGTGCTTCACTTGGGGACTTGTGATTTTGGCCTCCCTCTATCATGATCTTCACGAGTTCGCATACTACGACAACAGGTCCATCAGCTCAGGATTCACACTGCTACATATTTGGGCATGGGAGCACATTGTAGTGCTCTGCCCTATGAGATTCATTCCTATCAACATGGAGCCAGATGAACCAATCATTTGGGGATATAGGAGGGGATTTCATTTACCCATACAGGAGCAACAGGAATTCAACACTAGCAGTGGGTCATCAACAATATGGCAGTCTTTACCTGGATACCCTACCTTGGATTGTCAACCTGGTATGATGACATACAATAACTATTTTTCACCGGGTAGGACCGACTGATGTAGGGAAGGGAGCATACCATGAATGAGAGGTATTTTCGAGATTGTGTGGCCCGACAATTTGGGGACACACAGGACCAAACTGATGACTAGTATGTGGCCATCTTTGCCTATACTACGAGGGAGCCTACATGGGGTCAGGCGATCCCTACAACAAATGTAGTTCAAAGTTTCATGCAGCTAGTGGCTTGGCTATGGCCTTATGATTAGGGACAGGCAGACCCGAGGATGACATAGGCCTATAGAGATTGGTTCCATCCTCTATTTTGATTGGTAGTGTTAGGTGCACAGATTTCGAGACCCAGAGCCCGAGAAGGCATGGGTAGGGCCGAGCAGGCAGGGGAGATGGAGATGGCGATGGAGATGGTGGTGGAAGAGGAAGAGGTAGAGGAGGAGGTGGCACACCTCCATGGAAACCAGACCAGCAGCTTGAGCAGCATAGATATGGTCATCAAGACTAGGACAAGCAACATACTCCACCAAGGGATGGTAACTAGAACCAGCCACCCATCCAACCACCACCATAGCCAAACCCTAGGGATGGGAAGATTTTGTAGTTATAGGAATAGGTTTCCACCTTGATGGATGAGCGAGATCAAGTGAGACAAAATTTCTTGACCCTTACAGTGGAGAGGGATTAGGCCGTTCAGCAGAGACAAGTTGTAGAGCTCTAGGCTACATAGGAGATGGGCCATTGGCAACAGCTTGAGAGTATGGCCACATCCTCCTCCTGGAGCATAGTTTCTTTATGAGCATATAGGGAGGAAGTCTGAGAGATTGACTATTATAGAGTACATTATCATCAGGTCATGCCCCGAGCATCCCAGGTCCTATACTTTTCACAACAGACAAGATACCAGCCTCCAGAGGATTAGGGAGAGAGACTGCCTGGCGAGGGGAGTATCCAATAGGGCTAGCTCACATTTTGGTTAGAGACAGTATTCATTTTGTGATCCATGGGATCATTTTGTGATCCATGGGATCATTTTTTATAGCCCCATGGGTGATTTGTACTATATTGATCGATATACACACTTGATCCTGATTTTGTACCATGACAGTGTATTATTACTTTGATGATATATGAGATGATATGAGATGATTCGAGATCATGAGATGTGCTCTATTTTATTTATGCATTATGGATGGATGTGTTTACTTTCTATATGCAATGCATGTTTCTATATGATGCAATGATTTTATCTTATGGGATGCAATGCAATGTATGTGTCTATATGATGATGTGATGCAGTGATTTATGGATGCATTTCTTTTTCAATATATTTTATTATGC
This sequence comes from Sequoia sempervirens, assembly GCA_007258455.2. Classification (NCBI taxonomy): domain Eukaryota; kingdom Viridiplantae; phylum Streptophyta; class Pinopsida; order Cupressales; family Cupressaceae; genus Sequoia; species Sequoia sempervirens. Next base: position 330,729,269 of record VDFB02105785.1, read on the forward strand.
ACTTTTAATGATGATGTATGGATAATGAAAATGTTATTATATGAAAATGATTAGACTAACAAATCTATATTATGCACCTAATGGATGATGATGATGATGATGATGCAAATGAATGATGCAAATCAATGATATGATGATGTGTTGATGTGTATGATATGATATTTATATGATAATGCAAATGGATGATATGTATGTGATGGACACAATTGAATGATATTATGATGTATGCTTATGGGTGCTTCAATGATGTACATGATATGAGCTAAAATGCCTATGTGATGATCATTTTATGCTTACGTAATGAATGCAAATGTATGGTTATGATTTATGAGATGCTTAGAATAACCAATCTATATTATGCAATGATGAAAAAATGCAATGTATGCAAGATGATTTAATGTTTCCTATATGATATGATATGATATTCATTATGTTGACCATTTTTGGATGCAGGATGGATGCATTAGCGATGGATTTGATTAACTGTCATGGTACCATGTTAGCGTGAAAAGAAGATAGAAGAAAGAAGTGGATCCAACAAGTCAGAAGATGATGATAATGATGTTGATAATGATGATGATGATTTTCTTACCAAGAATTGGGACTTTAAAAGGGCCATTTACCTTATGTTTGATAATACACATAGGTATGATGCATCAAGGTACAAAGAACTAGGATGGCATTGCACCTAGTGTGATGGACTTCGACTCGACAATCAGATAGGAGTACTCTTGTTCATACGTAACATATGGAACCTCATCTAAAATGCAATTTAGATATTCTAAATATCTCGGACCAAAACATAGAAAGTCAAGTCTTCTTATGTGGTCAACAAGATACCTAAAACATCTTCCCTACACCCAAACAAAGCGCGCATGACCAATTCATATTAAAAGAATATCTAACAAGCACAACAGATAAAAAGATAATGATCAATGTCCCATTCCGTTCTTTATAAATCCCTTTGTTTAGGACATCATCGAGAGCTCATCGAAATGAGCGCAATAAGATAAGTTAAAAGACAAAGATAAGGAAAACAAACAAGCTAATGTTCTTCATACCGCTAGCCAAGACTAAACTATGGTGATGCATGATGTTGATTTCCATTGTAGGAAGGATGCATCCTAGGACATGATGTTATCAGATGATTGATTTGCGAAAAACTGGATGATGAGCTATTGATACCAAGAGATGACCAACTTGTTTACTTACTAACCTAGACTTGAGATCTTGACATTTGAGTATTCACTTTTGAACTGCTAGACTTGTTTCCAACTGTTTTACCAAAGGTTGAGGATAACAATTGTTTATTATGAGTGATGAGTTTAATTCAGGTGAAGGTGAGATGAGATGGATGGATTTTTTCAAATATTTGAATTTTTTTGGATTTTTTTTAAATGTTTTGAGACTGTTTTTGGTATTTTTGATATTTTACAAATGTTTTGATTTTTGAATTTTCCAATTTTTTTAGTGTTTTCCAAGATTTTGACCAAGAGACTAACCTAAAGACCTATCCCGAGGGCCTCGGGGGCTGATCAAATATTATCCTTGCCTACATTATACACACATATACCACATAGTTCGAATGACACAAACTTGATTATTGATGAGATATGAACAAATGAATTGCTAGCTTATTCTGATGAACTCCTAAAAGACTGACCTAAGTGTCTCAAGGAAATATCAATGATCAACCTTTCCTACGTTCAAAGCTCAGAAACCCGTAGTTTGACAAGATGACTCTTTTTTTGAATTTTTTGCTTTTTGACCTATTTTAGATTTTGATATGTTTTGAATGTTTTTGGATTTTCTATTTTTCTGATGTTTTTGGATTTTCTAATTTAGGGAAGACTTCAAGAATATACACGAATCCAATCTGATTAGAACATTCCCCCAGCATGAAGCAATAGACTGCTCTAAAATAGGCAAGTCAAACTAACCTTGAGAATGCATCGAGTAGTACTAGGAGGGATCATGACACAAACACAGAACCAAGCTATGGTGCAGATGCAAACAAATGATGGATGGAGATATGGGATGTGATGGATGATGGAAGCGTGATGGATAGATGATGAAGAAAAATTCATGGAGATCCTGGTGGATGGAACATGCTTATTTACACAAGACACCTATTTTCCAAGTTTTCACCAAGGTACTTGCCTAAAGTGCCACCGAAGTGGTTTTCACTAGAGGACAATTTTTCTCTTTACTATTTTCAATCCTTTTTCTAATGTTTTTTTTGGATTTTTATATTTTTAATTTTTTTTGTTGTCACCAAGATTCCTATTTACCAAGTTTTCATCAGGGTGACCATTTTTTTAGGACATTTTCTCATTTTTTGGTATTTTTGGTTTTATACGTGGAAAGATTAGGCATAAAACTTTTTGAGATGGGAGCTATTCATGGGTTCCTACATAGGATTTCATTCTAGTGTTGATAACTGATATGCCCCTAACTTATAGCTTGTTGTGGTGATGAAAGGTCCCAACCAATTGGGTTCAAACTTTCCCTTATTATTTGGATTGGGGACATTTTTCTAATTTTCCTTTAACACGAGTTCTCCAACTTGGAATGTCTGACTCCTGATCTTCTTGTTGTAACTCCTTTTGAGTCAGTTTTAGTAGACTTGTAAATGATTTAAGGCATCCATATTTCATTCATCTAATAATTCCAGCTCATTCAATCTTGACACCCAGTATTCTTCATCTATGATGAGGTTCTACAATGATATTCTTAGTGACGGGAGCTTGATCTCGATGGGGAGTATGGCTTCTGATCCATACACCAGGGAGAATGGGGTGGCACCTATTGGTGTGTAGATGCGTGTTTGATAGGCCCATAAGGTGGGATTTAGCTATAGATGCTAGTCATCACCAGCGTCATTGACTATTTTCTTGAGGATTTTTAGGATGGTTTTATTAGTGGCTTCTGCTTGGCCATTTCCTTGGGGATAATACAAAGTGGAAAAGTGATGTCAGATGTTGAATTTTTGGCAAAGGTCACGAACATCCTAATTCTTGAAAGGTGTCCCATTATCTGAGATAATAGCTTGGGGGACACCGTAGCAACATATTAAGTAGTTCAGGATGAACTTGGATATCTACTTTCCAGTATTGTAGGTCAATGGGATGGATTCCACCCACTTCGTGAAGTACACAGTGGCAGTGATGATAAATTTATGCCCACTAGATGAGGTGGGGATGATTTTTCCAATGATATCAAGCCTCCACTGTGAGAAGGTTCATGGTGTGACAATCAAATGGAGCTCTTGAGTTGGTGCATGGACTAGGTCCTCATGTTACTGACATTGTAGACACCTTTTGACATAGTCATGTGCTTCTCTTTCCATTATTGGCCAATAGTACCCCCTCCTCAGAAATTTCTTAGCCAAGGTCATTCTGCTTGAGTGTGAACCATAAATGTTGTTATGTACCTTGGTTAAAGCAGTCAAGGATTCCTCAATGTTTAGGCAATGTAATAGGGTTCCTTCAATGCTTCTACGGTAAAGGGTATCTCCTAGGATGACAAAATGGGATGATTTTTTGACAAAGGCTCTTTTGAGGTTTGAGGTTATGTCTGTGAGGAGGACTCCTATTCTTAGATAAGTGTATATATCATGATACCAGGGATCACTAAGACCAATGATTTCACACATGAATTCATATTCTAGTACCTCGAACGCTGGTACAAGAAACTACTTTGAGGAATTTTTTCTTTGGGACGTTGTGCAAGATCTCTAGGAGTGATCCAATTGTTGCCATGGCATCCACCTCTCTATTATTTTCTCTTAGTAACTGATCAAATGTGATATTGATGAAGAAATCCTTAAGCATTTCCACTAGATTTTTGTAGGGAGTCAACTTGTTGTCCTTCGTTTGGTACTCACCATTTACCTGATTGATTATGAGCTATGAGTCTCCGTATACCTTTAGTGCCATGATTTGTCATTGCACTGCTATTCTCAGCCCTATGACAAGAGCCTCATATTCTGCAATGTTATTTGTGCATGGAAATGACAACTTGTATGATTTAGGTATACAATCTCCCTATGGAGCGATGAAGAAAATCCCTACTTCTTACCCATGTGTATATGATCCATCAAAGTACATTTTCCAGTGATCTTTCACACTCAAGTTGAAGATTGATTCATTAGGGAATTTTGATACCAATGGATTTTTCGCATATATGGGTTCTTCTGCCAGTTGATTTTTGATTGCTTTTCCCTTGATAGCTTTGCATTCCACATACTTGATATCATGCTCTATGAGGATCATAACCCATTTTTTTTTCTGTCCTCTGAGAGTTGGTTTGGATAATAGGTACTTAAGAGGGTCTATTTTTACAATGAGTTTGATCTGGTGTGCAAGCATGTAATGTCTAAAATTTGAGCTGCAAAGATGACTGCCAAGAAATATTTTTCAATGGGTGTGTAGTTCAACTCACGTCCTACCATTTTTCAGTTGATGTAATAGATAGCTCTCTCTTTCATGATTTCATCGTCTTGTGCTAGGAGAGCACCAAGAGCTCCTATTATTACTAATATGTATAAGATCAAGGGATTTCCTAGAATGGGTGGCATGAGTATTGGAAATGTGAGTAAGTACTCCTTGATCTTGTTGAAGGCCTGGTCACATTTGTCATCCCATTTGTATGACACCCCCTTGTGGATTAGATGGGAATATGGGATTTTCTCGTTTGCTAGTTGTGCTATGAATATGCAAATTGACTAGAGTCTTCCTTGCAGGCCTCTTAGTTGTTTTAGCATTTTAGGTGCCTCCATTTCAAGGATTGCTTTGACCTTAGCTGGATTTACCTCGATTCCTCTCATGCATAGAATGTAGCCTAGGATTTTACCTAATTGTACCCCAAAGACACTTTTTTGGATTTAACTAGACCTTGTACTTTTCAAGTCTATCAAAGATGGAACTCAACACCACTATGTGATCTCTTCTTTTCCTTTATTTGGTGAATATATCATCCACGTAATCCTCCATAGTTTTATGGATCATATCATGAAATATTAGTGTCATGTCCCTTTGATAAGTTTCTCCTGCATTCTTTAGCCCAAATGGCATCATGTTCCAATAGTATGTCCCCCATGGACAAGTGAAGGTTGTTTTATGTTGGTCCTCTTTTGTCTATCATGATTTGGTTATATCCTAAGAATTTGTCCATTAGGGATAGCATCTCATGTCCCATTGTCATGTCCACAATCATATCAATTTTTGGGAATGTAAATTCATCCTTGGGACATGCTTTGTTCAAATCTCTAAAATATGGGCAGATACGAATGCCCCTAGTGGGCTTTGAGACAGGTATAAGATTGTAGACCCACTCTGGATAATCTATCGGCCGTATGAATCCTGCATCTAGTAGCTTTTGTAATTCCATCTTAACCAACAATGCTATCTGAGGATGCATTTTCCTTAGCTTTTGTCACACTGGCTTTGCCTCAGGATATACTGCTAGGTGGTGAACCACAACTTCTAGATCAAGCCCAGGCATGTTTGCATAGGTCCATGCAAAGTTTACTTTCCTTTCTCTTAGGAATGCAAAGGATTTCATGTTCTTCTATTAAAAGAGACTCTCCATATAATGTTATGTGTGGAGTTTCTTCTAATCCCAAGTTAACTAGATTGCATGCTTTTGCTAGGACTGTTGACTTCTCTTAATGGATGGCACTAAGAGGAAGATTGAATCCTTCATCCTCTGATGCCTCAAAGAGGTTTTCACCATCAGATACATCCTTTATTTTTACTGTTTCTGAGTTAGAGAGTGCCACAGTGTGGTTTTCACTCAAAGACCTAGAGATTATTCTCAATTTTTTACTTTTGTGACTAAAGGATTCAATTGTTTCCCTGTAATAGGCATGTGCATCTAGTATGATGTTAAATCCAGCTTTGTGATCTCCTCATGGTATAGTATCATGTAGTCCCATGAATTCTGAGAGCACCTCATCATTTTTGAATGTGTCTAGAACCAGTGGTCCTCATTGGTCGTAATTGATGAGTTGGGAATAGACTAAGTTTATTTCATGGGTTTTACTAGTTGACTCGAAATACAAGGTACTAATCATGAGAAGGGTGGTATCCTTGAATAGCATAGGTAAATCAGTTATGGCATCCTCCTCATCACTACTACTATAGACGTCAGTTATGTCAAATGTAAAGTTGTATATGACTCAACCTGTGGATACGAGTAACCAAAGGGTGGCTACTGATAGTTGAGGGAGAGTCTTCACTATTCTAATTGGGGTACTTCTGCCATGTATGGTCACACATGGAGGGGTACATCTGAGGCCAAGATTTCTAATGTGCATCTCTAGAATGATAGGTATTAGAAGACCATTGCCATTTTTTCCAAGTCTCTTGTTTCTATCATAGCCTATACCAAGTATCATTTGTAGTCCTTCGCTACTTTCATCCATTGGAAGATTAGGAATGAGCCTTTCATCTTGGTATAGTAAGCTTCATATGTCTCTTTCATCTACCACTTCTTGGCTTAGGTCCCCACAACATCTGAATCTAGAAGGGTCAGCTTTGAAGATTTGGGATGATGTTCCAACTTGTTGGGGTTGCCCATGAGACCTAGGAGATTGAGGTAACTCTCCTATCATGAAGGAATATTTCTTCATTTTGTAATCCCCACACCCATTATCTTGGATGATGACCTTTATTTTAGATATATCAGGGATGGCAAGTGTCTTTGTCTTAGAAGTGGAGGCCAAAGTAGTTGGGTCTATATATGGGGTTGTGGGACCTTCATCATTCTTGGGAACTTGGGGGATTTTATAGTACTTTTATTCCAAACTCTTGCATCAGGTGAAGGGCTCGAGATCACCATAGATTGTGACCTCTTGATTCTAATATGTGAATTTGACATATTGGTGGAAGGTAGATGCAATTGCTTGTATCCCATGGATCCAGGGGTGCCCCAGGAGAATGTTATAAGGAAAATCAAGGTCAAGGACCTGGCATGTGGCTTCCATGATGGCTATCCCTACTTGAATAGGGAGTTGGATAGTTCCCTATGACACTCTTTACTGATCATCATAAGCTCTAATTGTAATGCCCTTGCCTTTTTCACTGTAGTCCTCGAAGAATCCTAGATTGTTTATGAGCTCGAGAGAATAGATGTTTAAACCCACACCCCAATCCACCAAGACCCTTTTGACTTTGTTTTTATGAACCAAGACTTCAAGGTGGAGTGCACGATTGTGAGATGGTTGGGTGGGGAATTCTTGATTGGAAAATGTGAGAATATTTGGGGTGATAAGGTTTCTGACCATAGCTTGGAATTGGTCAACCTCGAGATTTGCGAAGATGGTAGAGGAAGCCAATGCTTCTTCAAGGATTTTTTTTATGGGAGGGTGAAATCTTCAGCAACTCCATGATGGAGATCTAAGCTGGTGTTCTTTTCAGTTGGTCTAGGACATTATTTCCATTAGGAACAGTTCTTGAATTTGAAGTGGCTGCTCTAGGTGGTTGTGATGACCCAATAACGGTGATTTTTTCGTCGTGTGTGGTGACTCCACAATCAGCTTTGGCACCTTTGATATTAATGATAGTGACCCATTCGTCTAGGGATGCGACAACATGATCATACACATGGTTTACATTGGCATGCTTTTTCTTTCCTTTGTTATGATCTAGCATCGAATTCGTGTATATTTTTAGGTCTTGATTTCTCACGGGTTGTTTGATGTTTATGATCTTGTCATTGATGAGGTCTTGGATTATATTTTTCAACCTCATGCAACTAGCTGTTGTGTGCCCCTTTATTTTTTGGAAATTGCAAAGGTGATTCTCATTGTACCATGGTGGTTTCACTTGGGGTTCTTGATAATTCTCATACATGTGGATTTTGATGAGATTTTTGTTTACCAACTTCTTCATGACAGATTCAATTGATTCCCCAAGGGATGTGTACTTCTACTTGGGGGGATATTTGTTTCACAGGGGTGGTCCCCCTTAATTATTCAAGTTATTGACTTGATTGGTGGGTGGTTGTCAGGATACTACATTGGTTTGTGTTTTGTTTCGATTGTTGTTTTGCAATTTCTCATATGTTTGGGTGTTTTGTTTTGGAGCACTAATTATGACTTTAGCATCCACCACACCATCATTGGTGACATTTTTGTTTCTCCCCCAGGTACAAGGTTTTTCATTATAGCTGGTAGAAGGGAATTTGTCTTGAGGTTCTAGATGTGCGAGTGTTCCTCCTTGTGCAATAAGGGCATGTTCGATGTTGAGCGTCTTTGGGATCAAGTGATCATAGGTGGTGATGCACTACATTTTAAGATGGAATGCCAAGATTTTCTCAAGGTTGGAAATGATGGTGAAAACTTGTTGTTCCTCTAGCATGTCCCACTTGCTCCTATTGGACTTGGATCGCCATATGTGTAAGAGGGAATTGAATGATTCACTCTTACCCTGTTTGAGCGCTAATAGTTCCTCTAGATTAACATCCATACCAATGTTGAAGACTTAATTTTTCAAGAATGCGTCTATGATTTCTTGGAACTTTTTGATGCTAGGAGGAAGGTGAGAGAACCACTCCATGGTGTGACCAACCAAACTTTGAGGAAATAGTCACATCAGATATGTATCATCATATGTGACCTCCATGCAATGTACCTAGAATTCCCTAATGTGATCTTCAGGGTTTCCCGTCGTGTGATATTTGTCAAACTTAGGGATTTCAAACCCCTTTGGGTATGACACCATTGTAAGGCTCCTATCAAATGGATAGGGACACAAGTTTTTGGGTGTTTTGTGGTTTTCCCTAACTGAAGATCAGGCACTTGTTGTGAGAGCAACTTGATTTGTGTCATCACATCATTTTTTTGAGTAGTGGGTGGAGTGAATGTATTTTGAATTGGTGGATTTGTTTGGGTGATAGGTGGAGTGTTGGGTGTGTTGGTGGGAGTTTGTTACAATTTTTTTTGCACAATCAAGGATTTTTGATATGCTTGCATTTGTTGTTGCACCAACAACACTTGTTGTTGGTCTTGTTGTTGTGCCAACAATGCCTATTGTTGGTCTTGTTGTTGTTGTGCCAGCAATGCTTGTTGTTGGGATAGTAATTGGGAAGCTTCTTGTTGTGCTTTGTACTATTGTAGGGCTTATTGGTATGCTTGTTGTTGAGCTGCTCCCAATTGGGCTTGGTATTGACCTTGTGCTTGTGCATGTTGATCTTGATATTGGGCTTGAGCTTGAGCCTGTGCTTGTTGGGTTGCTTGTGCAACTTGGGAAGCTTGCACGGCCTATGTGGCTTGAGTGGCTTGAGTGGTTTGAGCTACTTGCATAGCTTGGGTGGCTTGTTGTTGTTACAACAAATCTTGAGCTTGGGAAACCTAATGTTCTTGTTGTTCCTATTGTGCAACTAATTGTGCTTGCACTTGTTGAGCAACTAGTTGTGCAGCTTGTTGATTTTTTATTTTTTTAAGTTCCTTATGACAAGAAGCTTTTTGAGCGGCTTGCAACATGATTCCATATTAGTTGACTATGTTTGATGTTGGAGGTGGTGGTGGTTGCTAATTCAGAATGGTGTTCATTGTTGTGATGAGAGGAACCATTGTATTGATGTTGGGGATTTAGGTAGTGGAGGGTGCAATTGATATGATAGGCCCTTGAGAGACCATGTTTTGAGATGTTGTGATGATTTCTTGTGTTGTTGGGATTGTTACCATCTATTGTTGTGATATCGATGGCAAGTTGGGAAGATTTTGCATGATGTTTTAATTCATGGTTGGGGGTTGTTTGGATTGGTTTGATTGATGAATGGTAAAGTGGGAAGGCTTAAACCAAGAGGAGGTATGGATGTTAATGGAAAAGGTGGAAATGGTGGGAAGAGGGGTGGTATGTTCCCTTCAGGAAATGATGATGAGGAGGGTTCAAAGATTCCCCCTTGTCCAAACAATCCACCTTCTCCTTATGAGGTCATAGGGAGAGAGGTTTGTGTGTGGAGAGGTGTTGCGTGAAAATATGATGATGGGTCATTAGGATCATGAAATGTAAGTGGGACGTATGGGTGTAGTAGATTTAATGGGATAGATTGGCCCAAGATGGTGTTCACATCCAAATCTTGGTTGTTCACAAGGGGGTGTGTTTGTAGTGCATAAAGAAATGAGCTCCCATTGTTAACTATTGGTTGAGTTGGAGAAATGGATGGTGTGATTTGGGGGATAGATTGGATGATTTTTTGAAATGGATGTGTGGATGAGATTGGTGGCATGATTTTGAGAGGCTTCTCCACAAGTGTGTTCAAATCATAGTTGGAAGGGATTTTAGCCTCTTCTTTTGCTAATTCAAGCATGTATTGGGAGGGATTGAGCCTCATCATGGTATTGATAATTCGGTGGGTTTCAAGATTTTGAATCATTTCAATGATTTCATCTTATGTCATCTTGAAGACATTATTGGTAACGTCTTCTACTTGACCTTCCTCTTGAGGATTTTGTGATGATAGAGGAAGATTAGTTAGGGGATTGGTTGATTCAATTGGATTCATTTGGGGAGCAGTTTGGCTCAAGTCACTCGAAGTTGATGTTTCTTTGGTGGCTTCCATGTTCTTCTTGTGTTGTGATCTATTTTGCACCATAAATATCAATTTTCAAGAATGTGTGAGAACTCTTTATATTGATCTAACTTTAGGCACAAAAGAGAAAATTTAGGATGATTAAGGATCAAAATGATGTGATGAGATGATGAGATATGAATTATTGGTGAATGTTTGAACTCTTAGGAGCCTCGAAGGAGATGTTAAACTTTAGGAATTTGGATTTTTGGTTTTTGATGTTTGATTTTGGATTGATTTGATTTGATTAGTGAACTCATAAACTCTAAGAGGTGGGATATTGTCCTAGAGTAAATTTGTACACAAGATGCTAATTTGACTAAGTGTGTAAAGAAGGATTCATCTAGACACACCTAGCCAAACAAGATGATTTGATTTTGATTTTGGAAATCATAAACCCCAAGATGTTGGATGTTATCAAGGGATAGAATTTTTCACAAGGATTTGATAATTTGACTAAATATGTGGAGAAGGATGCATCTACACATATCTAATCAAACAAGATGATTTGGATTTGGTTTGATTTTTTATTTCAAGAGGATTTTCCCAAAGTTTAGCATGAATGATTTTTTCAAGGTTTTCAAGAGTTGTTGGTGAGGTGATTTTGATTTTGATATTTGAGGGATGGATGAAAGTTTTGAGTTGATTCTAAGATGACTTAAAAAGACTCTTGTTTACAAGAGCTCGGTGTTGAAGAACATGGAACACTTCTTATGTGAGATAGTCAAACCTTTGAAAGAGATTTGGATTTTGAAAATAGTAAAATGAATACAAATTTGGATTATTTCTTGATGCACGTTTGTAAAAGTTGAATGTCAATATTTCTCTAAACTCGTAAAGCATAGACAAACGCTTTTTGCGAGCTTTTTGACTAAGACCTTTGGACTTTGGTTTCCAAATCTTGATTTTTGGGAAATCATTTGAAGGAGCACATGTGTGGGATCTAATTGTTTCTTAGCTTTTCTTAATGACTTATTTTTACCACAAACAATTCTTCATTAGGTTTTCAAACTAGATTTCTAATGTCTAAATTTCTTCTCATCCCACAAATTCCATTGTGTGTAAATCAAGGAAATTAAGGAAAAAGTTTCCTATTGTTGGCTTTAGTAAGAAAATTGTGATGTAAGTTCAAATTTTTAGAAACCTCTAAGGATAGAATCCCTAGGGAAAGCAATAACACTTGAATTTTTTCAATGATATTTGCTTCCTAAAGGGTTTGAAATTTGATGATGATGTTGAATGTTTGTTTTCCAAATGCTTAAGATCAAGCAAAGTGTTTTGTTTCCAAGAACATGAACAACCCTATGGATGAAAAAATAATATTTGTTGAATCCCCACTTGGATTTCTCTAGCTACGCCTACTCTTAGTGGATAATTAGATGCTTGACCACATTGGCTCCCCTCCATGACACACACTTCTCAGATCAGCCAAGCATAAATACCCATGAAAATCCCATGGTATACTTCTCATCTCTACTAAGAGCCGTAAAAATGTGGTAAGGCTTCAGAATGACCGTTCTTGCACCAACAAATAGATTAAGGATTTTTTCCTTCTAAGCAAAGGTTTTAATAGGGGCTTTTCATTTGTGGGGGATCATCCATGCAACAAGAGACCATTGTTTCCCTTCTTGTCAGAACAATCATCGTGATACTTGAACTTTCCTCAAGTACCCACACTTATATACCGATTGGAAGTCACTTGGCTTTAGAATTTTCCTAGTTGGTTCATTCCCTGAGGTGATTACTTTTTCCCACAAGACATGCCCTCTAAGATAACACAAAAGCAAGAAAACACATCCGTAGTTCTATTGATCTTTGTTGAGAAACAAAGATAGAACACACACGATATGTTCCACTCACGCTCTCAAAATTTGTCCAATTTTAAACCCAAATTGAAGTGTGGAGGAAATCACTTACACAATTTAATATCACAAAAATCCTTTTGATTCTCAAGATCATCATGAGGTGTGAGAGAAACACATACATCTTTTAGATGATATTACTTTGGGTAGGTGATTACAAAACATAGAAACACTTTTGTTTATTTTAAATCCTTCAAAGCAAGAACTGAATTCTTTTTAAGCACCAAAAGGAAGTGTGAGATTTGATTGTTCAATTGTTAAACCTTGAAACAAAATCTAGTAAGTTTCCTAAGGTTCTTTTTAATCCTTTTGTCTTATTCTTTTTAAACCCAAATTAAAAATTAGTGCATCCTAAGAACATGAAAGATAGAAAATCCTTAGGTGGGGAATTATAATTTCTCCCCAAAGTGTTTAAAAACACTTGATACAATGAGATGGTGATTTCATAGAAGCCTTCGTCTTTGTTTCCCTCCTTCACCTTTGAGTAAGCCAACCTACAAAAATAGAGGTCAAGAAACCAGTTAGTAGCCAAAAGTAACCAGAATAAAAAATCACATGTTAAAATCAATTTGAAATTTTCCTTTTACCCAACTCCAGTAGTGAAGTCTTCATATGCGGTGTAGTTTGAAGAGGTTAGCAGCATTATATGGCACCACTAAGACTGACAGCGACACTCTAGAGAAAAAATAGAGAGCGCAATTGTAGCGCTATTTCAATCAATGACACAGTTTGGAGTTTGGTATCTGGTCAACAGAAGAAATAGTCAAGTGTTGTAGTTTAAAAATTTGAATTTCTGGGCAGGAACACACAGTGGCGGAGTTTGGAGTTCTCAAGATCATTGTATGGCACCATTGGACTGGTTAGCATTGATGTATGGCATCGCTAGACTGATAGCAACACAATTTCTTGTAGGCACAAAAGTTAACAAAAAACCATAGAATTTTTGAGAAAATTGTGTTAAAATCTTCAAGTTCGCCCTCTTTCTAGTGTCAAAATGTGAACCCCAATCCTAGACTTGCACAAACATAACGAAATAACACAACGTTAGTCATATATGCAAGTTAGAACTAATATTCCCCATGCAACTCATTTACATTGCTCAAACAAGGAAATGGATGAAGAACACAACAAAGAAAGCTATTAAAATCCTATTAAAGCATGCAAACTCTCAATCCCATGTGCGAATTGGTGCCATTTTGATGTGGAAAATGGCCCTTTCCCAATCACTTGTAAGCTTTGTGATGACTTGATGAAGATTTGATGATTCCTTGGACAAAATTGTGCATAACCTAGCCATAAAACTTGAAAATGGATGAATGATGGATGAGAAAAGTTCAAAATCTGAAGATTATCACTTTGCATCAAACTGTGGATCCCAAATTAGAAGAAAAGCCTCTTATTTATAGATGAGAGTGATGGAGAATGAGGCAAAAGGGATGAATGTGGGATCATTCAACATCCAATGGCCAAGTGCTACTTGTCAAGATGTGAATGGAGGAAGGTTGAGAACATTTTGATGAATGTGTCAATAAATGATATTAGGTGGAATTTTAAATTCATGAAATGACATGTTGGAGGGAGAAAGAAATGACTTAAATGCCACTTGGCTCAATGCACAAGGACATGTAAGTGATATTGAATGCCTTGTTGGAAGGACAAATCCATTTGGAGGGATTTTAAAATTTGGAGGAATATTCCCTTTTGATGCCATGTTGAGGGAAATTGGAGGATTTAATAAATCAATTAAATGATTTTCTTGTGCAAGTTGCAAAAGCTAGAGGATGCGATGGATTTTGATTAGATTTAATCATGATTTGATTAATTTAAGAGGGAGATTAGCTGATGTGACCATTTTGACTTGGGCTTTTGGGTTATTTTAAATCAAAATGAGAGGAATGTGATTTTGACTTAATTAAATAAAGATTTTAATTTATTTAATTAAAAGGAGAATGATGTTAGATTAAATTAAACAAAGATTAAGGGTATGTGCAAGATCAACATGGAAAAAATAGGCCCTTAAGTGGCAAAAAGTTCAAAAAAATTAGAGTAGGCAACTCGATGTAAAAATTTGAATAAGTTATCTATATTATTTCAAAAATATGTAAGAATAGAATTTGTATCAAATTGAGTTTAGTTTCTAAACTACTAGGTTTTTTTTTTTTCTAAATCTATTTGGTGAAAATTTGAAATTCCAATGCAGTAGTACTTAAATTTCAAGGAAAAAATGAGAAGTAGGTGTTTGTCTAACCACCCTAACCACAATAAAATGATAATATTTTTTTATAAGATTTTAGATATAAGTAGAGGACTCATGGCCCGATGTGATGCATATTTTTTTGTAATTTTTTTCCAAGTAAATAATTAATTATGATTTTTTTATTACAACTTTTAAAAAATAAAAAAACTCGTATGTCTAATCACCTTAACTTGGTCAAAACTTCATGAAATTCATTTCTTTTTTTTTAATCCTATAGTATGCGAAGCATAGAATGTGACACATATTTCAGATTCAAAAAATATGATACCGTTTGAAATCTATAGATGGTTTTCAATCAGCCTATCAATCAGGACTTTAATTGTGATTCAAATAGAAAATAAATAATAATTATTTATTAAATTAAAAGTAAAGCATAATTTATATTGGTGGAAAGCTGAGAATCCCCTTTAAAAACCCTTTTTTGTTTCATCAATTTTGGGTAAAAAAAATTTGTCAGCCACATACCCTACAAAAACCCATCATATCGCCACTTTTTGGCCCATCATGATCCTGCACATACCCTTAATTTATTTAATTTAATAGAGAAGACTTTAGAGAAATAAATAAAATTGATTGATTTAATTATAGGATATGAATATGATGATTTAATCAAATAAGGTTAATTATTCAATTAAAAGAAGATGCTAGAATTAATTAAACAAAATGATTTATTTAATTAGTAGGAGGGAATGACTTAATCAGATAAAATTGATTTATTTAATTAAGAGCTAAAGTGTGATGAATTTAATCAAATACAAATTATTTGATTAAATGGTCTACAAAGGAGATGATTCAGGATGAAGTGGTTTTAGTAAAATCAAGATAAGGTGCATGAGATCAATTTGTACATTTTCCATGTCTACAATAGGATGTCCAAAAATGGACAGGGACATGCTAAGAAGAGACAATTCGGTTATTTTCTTAGCTTTGAACTTTTGGTAGGCTATGAAAAATAAGTCCTTTCAAGGGGTGATAGGTTCCATGGGTTTAGGCCAAAATGATTCTAAGGAAAAAAAAATTTAGAGGATAGGGGACTAAATCCACTATGGTGTACAGTAAATATTTCATTGCCATGTGGAAACTTGAAACACTTGTGAACAACTGATGGGACCGCTTTCATTGAGCGAAGCCAAGGTTAGCCTAGCTGTAAACGAAATTGGTTGGATTGTGGAATAATTGAAAATGTTACCTCTAGAGTTTTAGGTCCCATTTGTAAAGGGAGTACACTCAATCTGATCATAGGGAACACAAAACTAGTGTGTGTTTTAATCCATGCAGTCAATTTATTATAATCATCTTGATATAGCTCATGTTATACTAGAAACTCCTCCGTGATCATGTTCTCGCCACAAGTGGGATCTATTAATATCCCATTAGTGGGATTATCATAGATTCTACTAGCTATTTAGAGAGGACCATCAGGAATTTTTTGTAGTATGTCTTTAGCAGAAAAAGTGATATCAAGAGATTTTTTTTTTTTTCCCTTACAAGGGATAACGTCTATCATAGCCATGATTTGACACATAGGACTTTCTTTAGGAATAGGTGGAGGTATATCATGTTGTTCATTTTTTGTATCAATAGTTATTACATTAGTATTTGAAGGTTCGCTAGCCTTGACAAATGAAGTAGTGTGTTTAGGCATGGGGTTGGTAAAGATTTGTAAATTTTGATTAGGGGGTGTCACAGACTTATTGCCTTGATCATTAACGCCCATAATGGTTAAATGTCCTGAATCAATGAGGTCTTGAACTAGATGTTTTAGACACTTGCAGTGTTCAATTTCATGTCCATTTTGGTGATGAAAATGACAATAAGCGTTAGGTTTGAAAGTGGGTGGTAATGGTTGGTTTAGATCAAGTGGTCTAATGGGTGGAAAAGTGAGCATGCATTGTTGACTTAACTAGTTCATTGTATTATGGAGGGTGTTAGGTAGGGAAGTAAATTTTCTCTTGGGGTCCCCATAATGATAAGGAATCGTTACTTTAACATTTTCCACCTAATTTTGAATTTGTTGGGTTGGTTGCAATTGAGATTGAGGAGGTGGATTAAACTATAAGAAGCCTCTATTTGGTTTGCAAAAGGTTTGATTGTTATTGTGGTTTTGATTATTGTGTCCAACTTGGTCAGCTTGGTGAGAAGTGGATTTTGAATCACAACTTGAAACCAAGTTATCGTATTCACACAAGGTTGTGCATAAATGCATAAACGAAGGGAATTTCATCATATTTAGTTTATCCTAAAGAGTTGTATACAAGTTTTTGATAAACATATTTTGCAGATGTGCAGTAGGAATCTTGACATCTATTTGAGCATACAAGGATTGATATCATGAGATAAAATCTGTGACTTTTTCATCTGTGTTTTGTCTATAGCACATGAGGTCAGCCATTGTCTTCTTGGGTGTCATGTGAACTTGAAAGTTACTTATGAAAGCATCCACAAGTTAATTGAAGGAGTGGATGGAATGATTAGGAAGGTTGGAAAATCACTCTAATGTAGTATCTTTCAAAGTCCTTGGAAAAAATTTGGCTAAAACTTTCTCATCAAGGACAAAATCACTACATAAGGCTATATAAGCATTAACATGGTTGATAGGATCTCCTTTACCTCCGTATTTCTCAAACCGAGGAATTTCTATCCCTTGTGGCATTGGGGTACATAATATTTCTAAGGATAAGGGAATGCTATGGACATGATATGTGGGTGGATCAGTTTGACCTTGAATAATGGTGGAAAGTTGGAGTTGCATGGAGGAAACGGTGGTAAGGAGTTGTGTAACAAGGTTGAGGTATGTAGGTTGAGATGGAAGAGAAAATGGTGATGGAGTGTAAGGTATGTTGGGGGAAGTGAAAGGAATACTAAGGGGTGAAGGGACTTGTGATGCCACAAGAGAAGTAGGAATGCTAGGTGGAATTGCAAAGGAAGGAGCTACATAACTAATTTGTTGCATAGTTGTAGTGACTTGAGGATTGGTATAAGTTGGTATAGATTCTATGGTTGAAGGGGGAGGAACTTGAGGCCCTCCTTGGCTTATAGGAATGTTTGCAGATTGGGTATTAGAAGAAGAATGTTTATTGTAAATCTCAGAAATTTTCTTCATCACTTGCAAGCCATCATCACTTTCAATCAAACGATGAAGATTATCAATGTCAGGTATGGTAGTTGTGGAAATTTTTTCAAGTGACAAGTTTTGTTGTAAATGTGCAAATTCTTCATGGATACTAATGACCTTGTCTTGAGGAAGAGAGTTGTTTTGGGTGTCAGCATTCATTGGATGGAAAGGTGAAGACATGGAAGTGGTATGATCAATTCCTAATGCACCATTGTCAATACTAGGAGTAGGAGCTCTTAAGATCCCAAGGTCCGCAATGAAAGTGCTAACGTGGGAAGCCATGATTCTAGAACTTATTCTCACTAAAGTATTATCAATGGGGCACCAAACACTCATACAAGTACCAAAAAGGATGGGGTGAATGTAAATGCAATGCAATCTAGGAGTTTTAAATGCAAATAATAGAAATTCTGCTAACTGTAATAGAGAAATAACTACAAAAAATAGAAATGTAGGAAAATGCCAGAAAAATGCTAGAAATATTGTCTAAATAGTGCAGAGGGACTAATTCACCCAAGGTGGAGAATGAGTCCTAGTACACAATTTTTTTGTGTTTTTCAAAAATTTAAAGATGAATTTAATGCTCTATAGAATGCAACTAAGGATGCAAAATCTAGGTTTTCCATTTTTTTGATGAGATGCAATGCAAAAATGAAATCTAAATGAAGTTTTCACTAATGAAATATAAAAAGTCCTAGAATGCAAAAACTAAATAATGTCCTAATTGAATGTTGATGCAAATGTAAATTAAGATGCAATATGTGAATGAAATCATAAATGCAAAGTGTTCAGAATGCAGGTTCACCAAAATGAAATGAAAGATTTTGGCACCTAAATCCTTCCTTGCTCTTTTAGGATTTTTCACCTAAAAGGGGAAAGATGGGCCAAAATGCACAATGTTTCACTCAAGATTAATGTTATGTGTGATTTTTCCTAAAATAAATGAAGTAAACTAAATGAAATTAACTAATTTAAATGGATGAAGATGAATGCAAAAGTGAAATTTAAGCTATGTTTGAAAACACATTATGTAATTAATGCAAACAATGAAGTAAATGAAGAAAATATGCAGAACAAAAAGAAAAGGGATAAATTTGAGTGCACCTGGAGGCCTGGTGAATAATTTGGAATGTTGTGGATGCTGGTTGAAATCACTAATTTTTCACAGTGGGACTCATTGCCTAGGGTGGCAAATTAGTCCTCCTCTTGGTAAAATAGTGTCAGAAACTAGTTTTTGACAGTCGGGATCCAGAATCTAAAAAAATTCAGATTTTTAGTCCTAAGGTGGGACTCAATCGCCACTGGTGGTGAATCAATCCTCTCCCAAATTTTGGAAAACTAGGAGACAACTCTGTAACACCATATTTAGAAATATCTGCTTGTAAGGTTGTCGAAGTCAATTCTATAGGAAACTGACAAAAAACCTTCTCCAAGCTTGAAATAAGAATAATTTGACTTGAAGCACCTAGTTGACTTTGTTCTCCACTTTTTAACACCAAAAATATTGTCAAATTTGCATACCTAAGTCTGCCAACACACATGCAAGAGGGGAAAATTGTTAAGGGTTAGCAAATAGGGGTTTTCCTTGGTCAAACTCTACTTTGGTAATCAAACCCTTAATGAAATAATGAAATGAAAGAGAATGAAAAACTAATAACATGTGAATGCTATTGACTTACCAAACCCTTGATAATGCAAGTCTGAAGTAATGTCAATGGCTACTTCAAAGTGCTTGAATATTGCTTGAATTGATGTTGTAATATGCTTGAATGCTTGAGTGAATGGGTGAATGAGTAAACTTGATGAATGGGGGTTAAAATGAGATGAAAAACACTTATTTATACAATCTTGTGCCTTAGTAACCCATTCATACCTCATCACAGGCCTACATCAAGTGTTTTTGAATAAAAACCCAAAAGGAAATTTAAAAATTTTGAATTTGGGGCCAAGGGGGAATCATTCACCACCCATGGCAAATGGGTCCCACCTAGGACCTAAAAAAAAGTATCAGGTATTAAGTTGTATTTAATGTTGTTTTTAGGGATAATATTCAAAAATGTACTTAATTAAAGCATATGAGGGCATAAAGGGGTCAAATAAGTCATAAGAAAGGGATAAATAGTGAAGTTGTTCCTAGGAAAGTGTGAAATCTTGTTACAAGGCTTTACAATACTTCAAAATAGGACTTGATGATGTGTGAAAAGGTGATTTTTAGGTAAATTGTAATGAATAGAGTCTACAAGAATGTAGAAATGTCTTACAACAATTCACAACACCTTCACAAGACGTTGTTCTTTGAATTTTAGTACCTAAATATGCATGTTCAAGTCATGTTGCAACATAAAATCAAAGAAAAATATATCAAATACCATGAAACAAGACCTAAAAGGCCATGAAATGACAAGGGGCTAGTTTTCTACGACACAGTAATTTGATCTAAAGTTTGAGGGTAAAGGATTATTAGGATCAGAAGTTTTAATCAGAGGTAAGGAAATCATTTTTTGTTCTAGAAGTTGTAACATTGTGTTATGGAGGGTTTCGGGTAGGAAGTAAATTGTCTAGCCAAATCCCCAAATGCAAAAAGGATTTGTCTTCTTATAGTAGCCACTTGGGTATCAACATGTTAAGTTGGTTGAGGGGGGTTTATCTAAAGGAATCCTTTATTCTATTTCATAAAGAGTTGGTAATTATTTTTATGTACGGATTCAGACTTTTCAGGATGGCTAAAGGTGGGTTTTGTTTCACAACTACTAACCAAGTTTTGATAATCACAAAGGACAGTAAACAAGTGTACAAAGGAAGGGAATTTCATCATGCTAAGATTATCTTGTATCTTAGTTTGAAAGTTCTCAATGAACATCTGTTGAAGATGAGGATTGAGAATCTTTACGTCAATTTTGGAATAAAGCATATGGTAGTGTAAAATAAAGTCAGTAACCTTTTCATCATCCTTTTTCTTACATCTCATCAAATCAGCTAATGTCATCTTAGGAGTGCACTTGGAAATGTCATCTTGTATTTAAGCTTATCAGCTAATGAACAAATTACATTATTCAATAATGAGGAAAACCATTCTAATGCGGTATCTTTCAAGGACCTAGGGAAAAGCTTAGCCAAGACCTTAGCTTCAAGCATGAAATTTCTACATAAGATGGTGTAATTAGAAACACGGTTAGAAGGGTCTCCTTTTCCTCCATATTTATCAAACCTAGGAATCTCTATACCTTGTGGTATCGGCGTTCTTAATATGTCCAAGGATAAGGGATTGATTTTGACATAGTATGATGATTTTCCATTTTGATTTTGGTTAATGGTGGAAATTTATTTTGAAGGGATGAAACATTTTGCAAAAGTTGGTTAAGGATGGAATCATTGGTTGTATTTTTAGATGGAGGTGAATATCATGGAAGTTTATATGTGTTCAAGGGGAAAGTAAATGGAACGCTTATGGGAGGTAAAGTGGTAGGAGATATGACATGAGATGCCATAAAGGTACTAGGATTGCTAGTGGAAATACCCAAAGTAGGAAAGATATTACTAGTAGGTTGCATAATTGTTGTAACTTGAGGGTTGGTATGGTAGGAATAGAGGAAATGGATTTGGGAGGAGGAATTTTAGTTCCTCCTTGACTTTGGACATTGTTCGAAGGTTGAGCACAACTAGTCATTGAGGTAAGATGTTTCCCAAAAATATTAGCTAGGTTACACACAAGTTCTACTCCTTGTTAACTTTAGGTAAGGTGGAGAGAGAAATATTTATCTAGTTATTTAGGTAGGGTAATTAAGGGAGAGATGTGAGAGAGAGAGAGGGGGTTGGGAGGGAGGGAGTGGGAGATAGAGGGATATGAGAGAGATAAAGGTAATGAGAGAGAGAATTGAGAGAGGGAGATGGGGTGTGAGGGAGAGACTTGAGAGAGAGGGAGAGGGAGGGAGGGAGGGAGAGAGAGAGATCTAAGAGAGAGAGATGGGGTGGGAGGGAGATACTTGAGAGGGAGGGAGAGAAAGGGTGGGTTGGAGTGACATGGGCTTATCTAGGTAGGGTGGGAGGGATAGAGGGAGATAGACAATAGAGAGAGGGGGGGAGGAGGGAGAGAGAGAGTTACTTAGGTAGGGTGCCAACGAGAAACAACTGAGAGATATGGAGAGAGAGAAATTTAGAGAGATAGGGAGTGCAAGAGAGGGAGTGGGAGAGAGATAGAGGGAGTGAGAGAGAGAGTTATCTAGGTAGGGTGTTAGAGGGAGAGATCGAAGAGATAGGAAGAGAGAGACAATGTGATAGAGAGGGAGTGAGAGAGAGTGTGTGTATGTGTGTGAGGAAGAGACTTGAGTGAGGGATTGGGAGAGAGGGGATTAGAGTGAGAGGGACTTATCCAAGTTGGGTGGGAATTATAGAGGGAGAGAGAGAGATTTATCTAGGTAGGGTATGAAAAATAAAAATCTAAGAGAGAGAGGGTGGGTGGGTGGGAGATACCTAAGACATAGGGAGAGAGAAATAGGGAGTGATTGGGAGAGAGATATATGGAGTGAGAGAGAGAGCAGGTTGGAGTGACATATAGTTATCTAGGTAGGGTGGGAGGGAGAGAGGGAGAGAGAGACCATAAAGAGAGAGAGAATGAGAGGGAGGGAGAGAATTATCTAGGTAGGGTGCTAGAGGGAGAGAAGTAAAATATAGGGAGACAAAGGGAGTCAAAGAGATAGGGAGTGCAAGAGAGGGAGTGGGAGAGAGATAGATGGAGTGAGAGAGAGAGAGTTATCTTGGTAGGGTGCTAGAGGGAGAGACCTAAGAGATATGGAGAGAGAGGGAGTGGGAGAGAGAGGGAGTGAGAGAGAGGGAGTGGGAGAGATATAGAGGGAGTTAGAGAGAGAGAGAGGGTGCGATAACTACAAAGCTAAGAGAGAGGGAGTGGGAGAGAGGGGGTTAGAGTGACAGGGACTTATCTAGGTAGGGTGGGAGGGATAGAGGGAGAGAAGGAAATAAATTTATCTAGATAGAGTGCCAGAGGGAGAGACCTAAGAGAGAGGGTGGGTGGGTGGTAGAGACTTGAGACATAGGGAAAGAGAGGGAGTGGGAGAGCGAGGAAGTGAGAGAGAGGGAGTGAGTGGGAGAGAGATAGAGGGAGTGAGTGAGAGAGAGAGAGACAGTGGGAGAGAAAGTGGGAGGGAGTTAAGGAAATGTGAGAGAGAGAGACCTAAGAGAGGGAGATGGGGTGGGAGGGAGATACCTAAGAAGAGGAACATAGAGAAGGGGGATTAAAGTGACATAGACTTATCTAGGTATGGTGGAAGGGATAGAGGGAGAGGGAGAGAGAGAGTTATCTAGGTAGGGTGCTAGAGGGAGAGAACTAAGAGATAGGGAGAGAGAGAGGGAGTCAGAGAGATAGGGATTGAAAGAGAGGGAGTGGGAGAGAGATAGAGGGAGTTAGAGAGAGAGAGAGTTATCTAGGTAGGGTGCCAGAGGGAGAGACCTAAGAGATAGGGGAGAGAGGGAGTGAGAGAGAGAGGTTGTGGGAGGGAGAGGCATGAGAGAGAGAGGGAGTGGGAGAGAGGGGGTTAGAGTGAGAGGAACTTATCTAGGTAGGGTGGGAGGGATAAAGTGAGAGAGAGAGAGACTTATCTAGGTAGGGTGCTAGAAGGAGAGAATTGAGAGAGAGAGAGAGGGTGTGTGGGAGATACCTGAGACATAGGGAGAGAGAGGGGATGGTAAAGGGAGGGAGTGAGAGAGAGGGAGTGGATGGGAGAGAGAGAGAGGGAGTGAGTGAGAGGGATAGAGAGAGAGAGGGAGGGAGAGATAAAGGGAATAAGAGATAGAGGTAGAGAGAGGGAGGGAGAGATAGAGATAATATAGGAAAAATTATTATAAGGAAGGATATAAAGAGAGAGGGGAAAGGAGAGAGGGAGAAGTATGGAGGGAGATAGAGGAGAGATAGATAAATTTAGAGATGGAAGTAGAATGTGTGTGAGAGAGAGAATTTGATATAGATATAAGTAGAGAGGTAGGATGAAGGAAGAAGGAAGGAGTAGAGAGAGAGGGGAGAGAGAGAGAACTTTATCTAGGTAGGGTGCTAGAGGGAAAAAAAACTAAGAGATAGGGAGAGATAGGGAGTGGGAGAGAGATAGAGGGAGTGAGAGAGAGAGAGTTATCTAGGTGGGGTTCACGAGGGAGAGACCTAAGAGATAGGGAGGGAGAGGGAGTGCAATATAAAGGGAGTGAGAGAGAGAGGAAGTGAGAGAGAGAGGGAGTGGGAGAGAGATGGGAGTGAGTGAGTGAGTGAGTGAGTGATTGTGTGTGTGTGAGAGAGAGAGAGAGAGTTGAGAGAGGGAGAGGGAGAGGGTGTGGGAGTGAGAGACGTGAGAGAGAGGGAGTGGGAGAGAGGGGGTTGGTGTTAGAGGTACTTATCTAGGTATGGTGGGAGGTATAGAGGGAGAGAGATATTTATATAGTTAGGGTGCTAGAGGGAGAGACCTGAGAGAGAAAGGTTGGGCAGGAGGGAGCAGCCTGAGAGATAGGGAAAGAGAGGGAGTGCAAGAGAGAGCTAGTGGGAGAGAGAGGTATTGGGAGTGAGTGGGAGAGAGAGAGAGGGAGAGAGAGGGAGAGGGGGAGAGAGAGAGAGAGAGGTAGAGAGAGATACTTGAGAGAGGGAGAGAGGGTGGGAGGGAGAGACTTGGGAGAGAGGGAGAGAGAGGGAGTGGGAGATGGAATGATGGGAGAGAGTGAACCAAGTAAATAGAGTGTGCTCCACCTTTTAGGAGCTAGAACACATAAAAGGGGAACAAAAGCGACCCCTCTTCCTTTCCTATTTCACTCTTAATTCATTCAAGGAAACCCTAGAGATCTCAACCTAATGATTCAATTGAGAGAAGGGGTTGTTACTGTATTGCATGGTGAATTGCATAAAGTGAGTAAATGAGTAATAAAACCACACAGTCAATGAAACATTTAAATTAAGGAAATCGAAATAACAAATAAACTTGATAAAACTATTCCTCAAAACCATTCCATTGTTCTCTATTCTCATGGATTCGTTAAATCATGGTGGCTCTCAAATTTGTGTATGCACTATGACTGTTAGAATGACAACCCAAGAAATGAGATGCTTTCTAAAATGCAAGAAATATTTTCCTACATTTACATGATTGATCTACAAATGGTGTCATGCTAAGATTATGATCTTGTTGTGTTCAAAATGATGCTAAGATGTTGCTATGATGAAATTAGAGACTAATTAAAATTTTGTATGAAGATGCAATAAAACTAATGGAACAATTAAGATTCTAGAAATGAAATTTCCATGATAACATTACTTTAAACTAAATACAAAATGATAAGCTGGAATGATATGATAAACTCACAAATGTTGATGATTTCTGTAGAGTAAGTTTGCTCAAAGATGGGATGTCAAATGTTGTAGAATGATGCTATATTTATAGGATTTCCAAGGCATATTGTGATGTGGCAACAACCAACAGTCAGGATTTCAGCTGGAGAGATGAAGAGTGGAGAATGAAGAAGTTAGAGGGAATCATGAAGAATGTTCCCTTTAAAATAACACCATGCCAAGTATGAGAGAGAATGAAATTATGGAGAGAGCCAAGTGTCCAAGGTTGTTTCAAAATTTTTTAAGGATAATTCCAATTTAAATATTAGAGATATTTAAATTCATGAGACACTTGATGATGTGGAAAGAGGAAAAGTTGGAGACATGCGACTAAATTCAAATTTGGAATTATTCAAATTTAGTGAGAAGATATTTAATTAAATAAAACAAACTATTGGAATTTGTTTCTTTAATTAAAAATTATAGGAATATGAATTAAGAAAAGAAGAATTAGAAAGTTTGAACTATATAAATAAATTTAGAATTTATTTATAAGTAGACGAAATAATAGGTTCATTAATTAAATAACTTGTATTTAATTAATTATCCTGACCGATTTTAGGTGCATAGATTTTTCCACTCTTTGAAGTGATGTGTTTACACATTGCTTCAAAGAAGAATTTTGCTGGTGATGCTGACAAAAAAAAATCCAATATGCCCCAGACGATGATTTCCAAGTGATGATGGATTATGCCCCCTCAGGAGATAAATCAATGAATTTTTGAATTTTTAGGATTTTTTGAATATTTTTATGATTTGCTGATGATTTCAAATTTTATGATGCAGAGATGACTTATCTCCAAAAAAATGATGATGAACCTACTAGATGATGAATTGATTAATTAAACCCCTTTTTGCCTCCTTTTGTTTGATATTTGATAATCGCTTCAATCGATGATGTTGATGATGTTGATGATATTGATAAGATAGTTAATGATTGATCTCATGATAAGTGAGGATCAATGATAAGATGATGATGGTTGACCTCATGATAGGTGAGTATCAATGATATGATGATGATGATTGACCTCATAATAGGTGAAGGTCAATGATAAACACTCAATGAGATTTGATCGTAATCTCATTGGAGTTGATTAGATTTGATAGGTTGATTGATGTTGATTGATTGATAAGATTGTTGATTTGTGATACATTATGATTACAGGAGGATTTTAGAGTTCTTTAGTCTCGGGAGCGCTTCCTAAAGACGTGGGACATGATTTTGCATCTGGTGTAGGCCAATTTAGGTACTATCAAGCGACGTGGTTTATTATCCTTGATTGATATGCCCCAGTATAGGATTGACTAATGTACTGAAACTTGATGATGTAATGAGACTTGATTTATACACTTATTTAGTCAAAGACTTTATGATTATGTGTCATGTTATTGATGTGTCTCTCCTCATTTTGGGATATCATTGTACATTTGACATTGATTATTTTGAGATTATATGATATGCATCGGATACCCTTTGAATCCATGTGTTGTCAATATGATTTTATGATGGATGCCTATGATGGATGCATTTGATTTCGTGTTCTATATGCTATGTGATGTTTAATATGCTTATGTGATGATTATGTATGGATGCAATGATGATATGATGATGTATGGATGATGATTCTATATGCTTTATGGATGATTTTTTTATGCTATATGGGATGGATTTTGTTATGAAAATGCTATGTGATTCAATTTATTTTTGGTATTTTCTAATGGAAATTAATGATGTAATGCATGGATGGATGAATGATGTAATAATGTTTTCTAATGTATGTATGACATGAAAATGATGATGCAACTACATGATAGTGATATGTTTTTTTTAATGTCAAATGTAATCAATCCATTAATGATAGAGATAAAATCATTTTGAAAATTGTGCTTGCCTTGGAAAATCCATAAATGCATATGCAAAACTAACATGGATGCAATCTAACTTAGCCATGCAAATCTATATATGCAAAGTTGACATTTTATCAATCGATTTGTCGTGCTTGGTATCATCATTGAGCCTTTTGAATTGTTAAAAGTGAGTAAAAAAATTGATGGTATAATTAGACCATGATGACCTAAGTACTACTTCCATGATTTTTGATATTACAAGTTAACACAAACATCTAAGTATAATTAAACCGAGATGACCTGAGCATATCTCACGTAAACAAACAAGAGTTAATCATTTTCCTATGAAAATTCAGAATGCCATCAATGATACTTTGTAGAGCATGTCCCACAACAATTTGCATAGTAGTAATGATTAACTCATAGACAACAGACAAATAAAAATCATTCTCCTTCCTTGTTCCTCTAGTTCATGACATCACCGAATGGCTCTAGAGAAATTATAACAAAAATCAAAGTACAACAATTGAACATACATGCCAAAGTGATAAAACCATGATTCAGAAGAACATCATCCATTTAATTTTTTTTGGATTTGATTGATTTAGTTGTTTGATATGGATGGTTGATGTGTAAAGTTTGATGATCGATGTTCAATGTTAAGTTGCACTATGATCATTGTGTTTGATATGTCATCTAACTACTGTTTGTTTGTTGGTTTAAGCTCAAAGTTTATTTACCCTAGTAAGTTTAGGATTTTTCCCCCAGGCTAGGGTGAGACATGACCGCAATGCTGAGATATGTACATGAGGTTTCTGATGATAGGTAGAATGATGGAAAAAGCGAACAGCCAAAAAATGCTCAAATAGATGGAAAATTTAATCTATCACAAATAGTGCCTATTGCCAGGTTTTCAATACTTGTTTTTATTGCACTTTTTCAGATTTTATGATTTTTTATTTTATTTTTTTCACTTTTTTTGTATTTTCCTTTTCTTTCTTTTTTCTTTTTTTGACTTTTTTTTTTGGATTTTTTGTGTTTGTTTTTGTTTTTTTTGTATTTTCTTAGGATATTTAAGATGAAATGATATGATATGATTGATTGAAGGAAAAATATGCTTCACAATAGAGGTAATGCAACCATGGATAAATGATAAATCAAAATGAAAGATTCACTGCAAAACATGTCACAGAAGCAACATATCTCTTGTCGAAAGATGATAATGGTTGATTGAGTAAAATTACAGGAATGATTGATTCCATAAGGCATGATGATGATAAGTACTTAGGATCACTAATTTCCTCTAAGTACGATAAGATTGATGATTGTTGATAATTGATTAACAAAAGATATGAGGATTCGATAATGTTTTACAGCTCAGTTCAAATATGATTTACATGATAAGATTCAAGGCTGCAAAGGGACATGATGACATGACTTTTGATAAGCTAGGAGATATGGAATGGAAAAAATTAAGGATAGGATAATGAATGGGATGATCAAGATCAACTAGATAGGATACAGACACAAGGCCCAAGTACTTTACCCCTATTCCTCATCAAGACCAAGGAAGGGAAGAAAGGATGTATTTAGAAAGAAGGATGTAATATGGATAAAGCGAAGGATATGGAATGAAAGATATGGATAAAGTGTATAGGATAAGATATATGATGTTCAAGAAGATCCTTAACCTTTTCAATATAAAAGGTGGAGATGTAAGGAATGATAAGGTGGAAAAAACTTGCCCCCCAAGTGTAGAGTGCAAGAGGAATATGGAAAATAGGATATGGATGATAGGGTGATGGAGGAAGGACTTAAGTATCAAGTTTTGCAACCAAATATCCCTTTAATTAACCATGGTAAATGGGAATTAGACTCATAAATGTTTTCCTATTAAAGGTATGATGGAAGAACTAAGGACTTATCCAAAGGTTTGGATTAAAGGAGAATAATGGGGGATGAATGTTGGGTAATGGATAGGAGGTAGGAAGACTTGCTAATGGATAGATGGAAAGGATTGCAAGGTCAACATTGGCACACACCTTGAAGGGTGGTGGAGTGATGGTGGAAAAATGGATTTGAAAGATGATAGGTTTTTATATGGAAGATTGGAGGAAGCTTTTGGATTAGCAAATTTGGATGCCAATTTAGATTTTATTGCTTCTATGAGACTTTTAGAAATCCACATAGCTTTTGACTTTGATTTTTTCTTTGTGGGCCTTTGTGGCCTTTGAGATTTTTCTTTTTGCTTTATGTAACTTTGTGGTCTTTGAAAATTTTATTTTTTCTTTGATGGGCCTTTGTGGCCTTTTGAAAATTTCTTTTGATTTATGGACCTTTGTGGTCTTTGAAATTTTTATTTTTGCTTTGATGGGAATTTGTGGCCTTTTTTATGTTTCTTTTGATTTCGGATCAAATTTTCTTTTATTTCCGCATGACTCTTCGAGGAGACATGTTGATCCTTTGATACATGTGGATTTTGATATGGAAGCTTTTGACATTTGGCACCAAAATTGCTTCCAAGAGCAATGGGAGGGGTGGATTGAGATGAATGATATGTAGGTATTATGGATGAGTTAGTGTAGGTATAATTTTGAAAGGGTATCAAGGATGTGTGCCTTTTTTGTTCTTGAGGAATAGGATATGGACCTAGGATAGGGGGAAGGTTTGATGAACTAGGATGAGGACCTAGGATAGATGGAAGGTTTGATGGACTAGGATGAGGACCTAGGATAGATGGAAGGTTTGATGGACTAGGACACTTAGGTATATAACCAAGGCCACGATAATATGGATTTTGTTAGACATAAAGGGGTTCCAAGATACCTTGTTCATAAAGGCCTAAGCCTTTTCCTTTGTAGTTCATACTTTGACACATTCATTTACCAATGGGATATGCATTGTTTGTGAAACACGATGCGATTCCATTTTTGGGAGGATATGATATGGATGAAAGGATAGGTGTTGGAAGTAAACCATAGCGGATAAAGGTGGAGGATCCCAATTTGTAGGTGTGTGGTTCATGGATAGCTTGTATAGATGTGAAAATCTCTTGACATGGGGATGATGGGGTAATTTTGTCTTGACTTGGAAAAGGATCACAAGGTGTAAAAGATGGAGTGTCTTGTTCTTTATTAGGTATGGAATCATCATGTAGTGGTGTGAAGGTATATTTTGATCTTGATGAGGAAAGGAATCATGAGATTTTGTGGAAATCATATCTTGATCATTAGATAGTAGGACATAATTAGATGGGATGGAAGAATTATCATGCTCCTAGGATGCAATGGAATCATGAGATGGTATGGATTCATTAGATGGGGTGGAAGAATAACTTGGAAGGATACTTTTCTCTTGAGATGGAAAGGAATTATCTTGGATGAAAAGTGGAAGAAGGGGGTCATCATAAGATTCTTGAGAGATGGGATCTTGGTCAAAGATTGGAAGAACTTGTGGAATTATGGTATTATTGGATGTAGATGGAAGAATATTTTGATCTTGAGGTGTAGGGGGGTCTATGGTAGCATTCTTTAGATTAAGAGATTGACATGAATCATTGGATGTAGAGGATATGATAGGAGAGGGTGGTTGGATGGAATCGTTAACTTGAGTGAAAGAATCATGAGGTTTATTTTGGCTTATGGGAGATGAATATAGATGCATGACATGATAGGATTTTTCAATATCATTTATTTTTTAGGACTTTGATTTGGGCTTCTCATTTAAATTTTTTTAAAATTCAAAGACATTGAACATGGATGATGTAGTTGTTGGTGGAGAAGGTATCATGTGCACATTTATATCAGAAGAATAAGGATAGATCTCTGGCAACAAATATCTTTCTGTGGTTTCTCTTTGCATGTCCAGGATTTTTTGTTGAAGGTTTTGTATTTTTTTAGTTAAAGCATTCAATTGATCCTCATCTATTTCAAGTTGATGAAATATGTGAAAATAATTTTCTTCAGCTTTTGCCATGATGGTTTGATTTTTTGCTTCTTGTTCTCTGAGTTTTTTGATTTTTGGGATCTTGTTAAAATAGGCATACAAGTGTTAAAGTTTACAAGACTTTGATCTTTGTTTGAGAAGTGCCAAGGATATATCCAAGTCAACTAGAATGATGAATCCTAGTGATGAGACTAGGGTGAAATCTGATTATACAACATTATTTCGTGATGAAGAATGATAGATCCTGATGATGAAAATTAGCTTAACAATCAGATATGTGATTGATGATTAGGAACTTTAAGGTGTTAGATATTAGTTTAGTTAAAGAATTTCACTTGTAAATTCCATTTTTATTCAATTTTAAGACACTATTGTGACTAAGGAATGATTCTATTTTGGAAAGGATCCTGAATTCTAGTTTTAATTGTCTAATAGATGGTGAATTTTTCTCGCTGCTTTTGAGTTCAATGGATGTGCTAAAATAGGGATGGGATGTGCTAAAAGATGACACAAATGCACTAGAATGTGACCTAGATGTGCTAAATTGTTCCCCGGATGCACTATAAAATGGACTCAATGTGTTAAAAGATGACTTAGATGTGCCAGAGAAAGTACTAAATGCACTAAAAGATGGTTTGAACACACTTGAAATAACTCTGATGCACTAGAAAATGGGTTAAATGTGCTAAAGTATGCGAGGGATGCACTAGAATTCCCCTAAATGTGCTTCCAACTTGGTATTCTGTAGGTGAATGTGTTAAATGGATGTTCAAATGCACTATAAGATGAAACAAATGTGCCAAAAAATGACCTAGATGTGCTACAAGGAAAACTAGATGTGTTGTAAAATGACTCATATGTACTAGATTGTCCACTAGATGCACCAGAAAGCATACTTAATGTGCTAAAAGATGTTATGAATGTGCCATAAAATACCCTTAATGTGCTTGAAAATATTGTGAATGCACTGAAACAAGGAATGTATGCGCTAATCTGGAAGTGTTCAATGTTTTTGACAGTCTGTCTAGTTTTTTTTTTTGAATTAGTGAATCTAAATGTTTCCAAGGTATAATTTTTTGAACAATGAATTTTTCTTATTTTTTCCAATTTGTGAATTATGTGAATTAAGTACTTTAAATGGATGACTTCTTGAATAATGACTTCAAACACAACACCCAGTTGTAAAATAGTTGTTTCTAGCCTAGGAACTAAACATTAAGTGTATGTCCAAGAATCTGGTTTGATTCCTTTGATTTCCATAGGTATAGCACAGGAGAAAACAAATCAATCACTTTTCTAATGTCAAGGGTCACTTATAATATCATAGCCCACATCTTAGAACTATGTCAAATCACACAACCCTGTCACCCCCTAGAGGGTGCCCATGTTTTTTCCTTTCCGAGGTCTTAATGAAAGTCGAATCCTTCGCTTTTGGCTAGTAATCCCTGATAGTTATATGGTGAGTATCTTGGGGGCAGATTCTTCCCTCCCCTTGCACTGTGATATTAAAAGTGTTTGAAGACTAACTAGCTAGCTTCTAAACTTAAGGTTCTTAGTAAGGGTTTCCATTCGATGTGGAAAATGATAAAATCCCTCAGAAGACCTCCCAACCTTTAGAACAAAGGCTTTGGGGATGGTTATCAATGCACACTATTGTTGAATTAGCAGGTTTCCTTGAATTCACTTTTGATTATAGTGGGTCAAAAAACTTAGCTTTAGTTGTTCCCACTTAGGTTGTTCCCGTAGGGTGAGTAATTTTTCCCACTATGGTAGGCCTTCTAAAGGTGCTAACAAAGCAAGAAATAGTGAGTCTGGAATTCTGGTCACCCATTGAAGGGTAGAGAATAGGCCTATCACTTTACAAGCACAGTAGACAAGGGGTTCATTAACCTTGTAATTAAACTAGGTGCCTAATTTAATTAAAAGAAAGCAATAAAACAACTCCAGAACCTGCAAAATCATTAGTAGTTTGATATTATTGTCTTTGACCAATGTATTAAGCACGTGCAAAACATAAAATATCGATTAGTTCTCATAATTTTGAATTTCTATGAAATAAACCAGATGCACTAAAACAGACATCAGATGTGCTAAAATATTGCACAAATGTGCTAGAAAAACTACTCAATGCATTATAGAAACTACTAAATGCACTGAAGTATTGACTAAATGTGCTAAAATAGGAGTTGGATGTGCTAAAGGATGCCTCAGATGTGTTGTAATAGGGACTAGATGCGTCAGAAGATGTTTCAGATGCGCAGAAAGAAATCACGGATGCACTACATAAGATTTCATGTCCAGATCTATAAAATAACTTTCTAGAAAACATCAATAAAAAAGGGGCTAGGCCCCCATGGTGGGCACCAAAATGTATTGTGTGGTGAATTGTGTAAAGTGAGTAAATGAGTAATAAAACCACACAATCAATGAAACATTTACATTAAGGAAATTGAAATAACAAATAAACTTGATAAAACTATTCCTCAAAACCATTCCATTGTTCTTTATTCTCAGGGATTCATTAAATAATGGTGGCTCTCATATTTTTGTATGCACTATGATTGTTAGAAAGACAACCCAAGAAACGAGATGCTATCTAAAATGCAAGAAATCTATTCCTACATTTACATGATTGATCTACAAATGATATGATGCTAAGATTATGATGTTGTTGTGTTCAAAATTATGCTAAGATGATGCTATGATGAAATGAAAGACTAATTAAAATTTTGTATGAAGATGCAATAAAACTAATGCAACAATTAGGATTCTAGAAATGAAATTGCCATGATAACATTACTTTAATCTAAAT
The DNA here is from genome assembly GCA_007258455.2 of Sequoia sempervirens. Taxonomy (NCBI): domain Eukaryota; kingdom Viridiplantae; phylum Streptophyta; class Pinopsida; order Cupressales; family Cupressaceae; genus Sequoia; species Sequoia sempervirens. The sequence goes on from VDFB02105785.1 coordinate 330,763,061, forward strand.
ACAAAATGCTAAAATAGAATGATATGCTAAGCTCACAAATGCTGATATGATTTCTGTAGAGTAAGTTTTCTCAAAGATGGGATGTCAAATGTTGTAGAATGATGCTATATTTATAGGATTTCCAAGGCATATTGTGATGTGGCAGCAACTAACGGTCAAGATTTCAACTAGAGAGATGAAAGGTGGAGAATGGAGAAGTTAGAGGGAATCATGGAGAGTGTTCCCTTTAAAAGAAAACCATGCCAAGTGTGTGAGAGAGAATGAAATGATGGAGAGAGCCAAGTGTCCAAGGCTGTTTCAAAATTTGTTGAGGATAATTCCAATTTAAATATTAGAGATATTTAAATTCATGAGACACTTGATGATGTGGCAAGAGAAAAAGTTGGAGACATGTGACTAAAATCAAATTTGGAATTATTCAAATTTAGTATATTTATTTAATTAAATAAAAAAAAACTATTGGAATTTTTTTATTTAATTAAAAATTATAGGAATATGAATTAAGATAAGAAGAATTAGAAAGTGTGAACTATATAAATAAATTTAGAATTTATTTATAAGTAGACGACATAAAAGGTTCAGTAATTAAATAACTTGTATTAAATTAATTATCCTGACTGATTTTAGGTGCATATAGTTACAAGGTCTCCTTGGGTGTGACTAAATGAAAGGGGGATTCACCACTAGGCAAAGGCTTAGAAAGAAGGAAACATAAGTGATGAAAATCTAGCTATGTAACCTAGGAAATGAAATTTGAAATCAATATAATGAACTAGAGGTAAATAGAGGTGCACCTAAAAGACTGGAGATGCCTGAAACAAGGTTTGCAATCCCAAAATTATGACCTTTAATGTACATTGTGACTCATACGCTAGACTACATGATTTAGTCCTAGTTTAGGGTTTCAAGCCAAATATAGAATCTACAACTAGTAAACCAGGATCTATAGGAAATGATTGAAAAGTGGTATACTAGGGCTCATACACCCAAGGTGGTGATTTACTCCCAGTATTAGAGTTTGGCTAAAACTTTGGTATCCTCTAGTGATCTTTTGTAGCTTCTCTCCTGTCTGATCACTAAGCCTAAAAATCTAAATTCTAGCCTATAAGTGATGATGAGGGATAAATGTGTCTTTATTTTTACCCCTTTGTTTACCTTTTTACCTCTTTTATCCTATAAAATGCCTTGTAGTTCTTGTCACTATTTGTTAATGAGTAGGGATATTCAATAAAATCCAAAGAGAGGATAGAAACTTGAGGATATGTCAAAACCCTTAATTATTTACTAATTATCCTTGTGACTATGAAAAATAGGGGATGATTAGGTGGATGATGCGTGGGAGCAATAGGAGCATCGGTGGAATGAGAACAAGAACTGTTTCATGAGTCATGTACATCACTTGTGATTAAAGTTTGGTCTAAAGTTAATTTGTTTTTGGAACAATGTTAAATTTGTAAATCTATTGTTAAGAAGCTTTTAAAGGTTGTTGCTCATAGGCCATAACAACCCAAACAATCGCATACCATTTTGGTTAGTCTTTTGTGAACTCAGCGACATATGATCTCTATATATATGTATGCTAAGACTTGAGTTAGTAATCGGTAATATATATCTGTAATATGTTTTGATTAAAGGAAAACTGAAGTTTGAAATCTTGTTTTGCATAAGCATTAAGTAGAGTAGAGTAATCTTTTGTTTCCTCATTGGAAATCGGAGAATACGGGGCCCACTTCCTCGATCTCCCAATGATTACCTATAGCATCTGTGTGTTGTATGGTAATGAAACTTTCTTAGTTTTAAATCTGATTCGCTATTTAATATGTTGTTAATTATTATTTGATGTATTAGTGATTGATGTGTTTATATCATGCTATAGGTATATTTGATTTAGCAGCTCACTTTGCAATCAAATTTAATCAATGTGTTTAGTGTTCTGCATAAATTTGATTTAGCAAATTATTCCAGACAAGTGTTAATTGGAGTGCTTATTAATACGTGTGAACTTTATTTAGCACTTTTACATTCCATCATTTTTTGGCAAGAGACACTACAGTTATGCTTTTGTGTTGCATTGATTGCAACCCTAGTCGGTAATTTGATCCACATGACACTATTTGCTCCTACTAGCAGGCAGACTAAGGATAGTCATGATGAATAGAGTATCCAACAGTTTTGAGTTCATCAACTCACTTTCAGATTTATAGTTGGTATTTTAAGTTGTGTATCTCATGGGAGGTTTATCAATATATTTCTTATGTTATCCAAAAATATCAGTGCCTCGTACCAAGCTTTGTGTAATCTTGATGATCCGGTTGATAATTTTTTGTTTATCAGTATTATGGAGCCGACTTAGTTGATATAATGTATTGCAGATATTCGAGGAATGTGTATTCAAAAATTTTTGTGATTGTTCATTATGTTTTGGGTCCAAGCTAAGTTTTAGCTGACCGTTGTGGATGCACATTGAATTTTGTTCATGATTTGAGCCAACAATTTGCAACTATTAAGTTTTTTTTTTATGAATAGGTAGCTATCTATATTAAATTAAGATAAAAATACATATTCACAAAAAAAGGTGGATGGTAAAAAGGCACACCTTGAGAATCATATGGGCGGTGCCCAAAAAAACTAAAAGATCACATGGGTCAAGCCCAAAAGTTCAAGATTACAAAAAAAACAAAAAATGGCCATTAAGCAGCTAGAGGAGTGTCAGCAAAGCCAAGAGGGTCTTTGTCATCCATATTCTTCCCCCATACATCAGTGGGGTCTAGAGTGACATCAAAAGGAGGACCCCACCCATCATCAACATCTTTTTCCTTCTCTTTATCTTTATCCTCGCATTAAGGCAATATTGCAAGTGCTAGATGCAAAAAAATTTTACCAGTATCTGGCCAACTAGAGCCAGAAGTAGGAGGTTCGTCAGAGGGCCACCCAGAACTGCCACCGCCGCTCCTTGAAGCACTGCCAGAAGGCCACCCCTGGCTAGCCTATGGAAGAGGAGAATGGACTTTCCGAGGAGTGTGAGAATCCCACTAAAGTGAAGGCTAGGAGCGGGCACGCGTAGAGCCACTTTGCTACTGGCCCCTCGAGGGTGATTGGCTACGGGAAGAGGTGGGCGAAGCAGGGACCTAAGCAACATTACAAGGGAAATTACCCCAGTGATCCAGTAGAACTTGAAGGTGAGAAAATTCAAGTGAAAATTTGTTAGCTTGCACCTAAACCTATAAAAGAACATTAGAACAAATAATAGCTTTAGCATACAAACATACATGAACATCCATTTGAGTATGTGAAAATATGCACGCATTTCTATCTTTCTAGATATTGAAGAGAATTTCCACCCTGAAAGTGTGTCAAAGCTGGGTGAATTTTGTAGGAAATCTAGGAGAAAGGCTCTGGCCTAAAGGGATGAAAAAATTCATGAATCCAAGTCCAAAGTTGCTAAGCTCTAGGACAAAACAAAAAAAGGTGCTTAAAACTATCAGCTTGCCCACAAAAAGGGCAACGAGGGTCTTGGACCCCCAAGTGAACAAGCCAAGAACCCATTGGAAAGCCTTGGAAAAGAATACACCAAGCAAAGTGGGAAAGTTTTGGCTCAACACTTGCAGACCAAGTGGAAACAAATCTTTTACACTAGACATGAATGGGAGATTGAAGAAGCCACAACTAGTTCAAACTCTGATTCATAGGAAAGTGTGGTGAAAGCCACTGGTAACCAAGTCGAGGCTTGTAGTTCCTGAAAGGGGTGTCTAGATACCACTTCCAGTCTTTCCAACAAGGTTTGGTCCCATGAATTCCAACCTTATGAAGAATTTATGCAGGAATAGCATTTACTAGACCATCATAAGTAGCATGGTCCTGGTTATGAAGCCTGTTCTGGGCATGAAAAATCTTCCCACAACATGATATGTATGGTGGGTCTATGAAATAACTATTGTAAGGTCTGGATGCCCTTCTTGTGGAATCTAAGTGACTTAGCCAATGGCTGACCATTACAAGAAAAAAGAAGCAACCACCAAATATTCTACTAGTTGAGAGAGAGCTCATCTCAAAAACCAGAGTCAACCCAATAGAGCCAGGGTTTGACAACTTCCCAGGCTAGCTAAATACTTTTGGCCACAAAAGTCCCAACAATCTAGACTAGTTCTTCCATGAATAGAAGGGTTTGAAAGCCAATCCCCTTCCAGGTGGGTCTTTGGATCGGGAAGGCGGATTGAATACCATGCCTGAGAAGAATTTTATAGGCCTCGTCCCCAATAAGGGCACAAATAATCCATTTAACACATAAAGCAGTCCCTTTCCATTGAGTGGACAACAACCCAAGTCCTCTAGAATCTCTGGGAAGGTAGAAAAATTCCTAAGTCACATGGTGAAATCCTCCGAGGGATTCAAAGGAAGCTCAAAGAAATTCTTGAAGTAATTTTTCAAGCTTTCAGTAGGTAGCTTTAGAAGGGGCCCAACAGGAAGAATAGTAGATGTGGGTGGCTGCCAGAACTTTGGAGCACACCTGAAATTTCCCTGCCAGAGAGAGGGGCTTGGTAATCCAATAAGCAAGCTTTTGCTCAACCTTGGAGAGCTTAACTTGCCAAATTTTGGCAAGGGGTGGCTAGAAAGCAAAGGCAATGACTAGAAACCGAAAAATCTCTTCTGGCCCAATCCACCTCCAACCATATTACTACAACCAAGGAGGAGAAGGAAAGATAGACTGTCTGTAGCACAAAATTTTGTGCCACTGAATGGTAGAACCAAAAGCAAGACAAAAGATATTAAGGCACTCCAGGGCCGCAAAAATAGAATCTTTTTCTTCTAGAAGAGTGAGGAAAGATTCATCAGCAAAATGGCCATTAACTAGCTAAGCCTAAGTGTTGGGAAGAGATGCCCTTGACACACTGCTGGGAAACTGCATTGGCTAGGAGGTAGCCAAATCCCTCAGCAGCAAGCACATACAAAGAGGGGGAAAGCAGGCACCCTTTCTGAATGGAACGAAAGAGTCCAAAGGCAGAGGATTGATGGCCATTAATGGTGATGCATGTCGAGGAATCCATAAAGAGCATTCAAACTAATTGAATTAAGTTGGGCCCAAAACCCAAAGCTTGTAGCAAAGAAATATAAAAGGCCACTCAATATGATCATAGGCCTTGGTAAATTCAATTTTGATAAACATGGCTTTCTGGTTTGAACGCCTGGCCCATTCCATGCCTTCCCAAACAACAATAATATTATTGAGAATAAACCTATATTTGATAAACCTAATTTGTTCTGGACACACAATCTGAGGTAAAATATGGTGGACCTTTAGAGCCAAATCCCTCGTGATGATCTTGTAGGAGACATTGAGAAGCGTGATAGATCTCTAGTTGCAAATTTCTTCTGGGTCACAAAACTTAGGTATGAATTTTATATTACCTTTTTTAATTAAGTCACCTAGAGAATTAGCCTAAAAAGCCTCTAAGTAAACATGATGTAGATCTTGCCCAATACAGTCCCATAGGGCCTTGTAGAATTCACAAGGGAACCCATCAACCCCTGGGGCTTTGTCATCAACCATGGAATAAATAGCCTCTTTGAGATCATCATTTTTTAACAATTGATCAAAAAAAAAATTAGGCTGAAGAAAGCCTATTTGGCACCACAGCAAGGAAATCCTTAAGGACTTGTTGTCGCATAGGTGTGGATTCCTATGCAGTGAAAACTTTCTCATAATGACACAAAAAATCCTAGAGAATGTCAGGAAGCTCATAAATCACTTGAACAACATATTTAATTTTTTTAATGTCTGGGGATGAGTGTCTGGCATGCAGAGCCAAAAGAAACTCTTTGGAGGCACGATCAACAACTTTTAACCAATGTAACTGGGCTTTGATTTGCACACCTCGAGCAACATAATTGTCTACAACTTGCTTTTTCTGCCTTAATTATGCCACCCTAACTTGCAATGATGGAGAAAAATGGTTGGCTGCCAAAGCCTTAGCAACTGAGTGGAGGTCAATGGTGGTAGCCTCATAAGACCACCGGTGAAAGATAGCTAGCTAGCACCCATAAATGTGCAAAAATATAGCTGTGCAAGTGATAGCATCATTCCACCAAGTAATCTAGCCTGTATGATGAGTTGGCCTGCACTCTAAACTCCAAACTCTATGAATGTGGGCTAGGGTAGGCTTGTGGTAGAGTAAAGATGTGTTTAGAAAAAAATGAGTTTTACACTTGCGAGACTGTCAAGTCTCCCATTCAATCCAAAAATAAATGGGGAAGTGGTTTGAAAAAATCACATCCACTAACAACTTAACTGGGAGAGAAGATGTGTCAAAAGAGAAAAAATATTGAGCCGAGATCATGGCATGATCAATGCACTTAAATATTCTATCAGAACCAGCTCTGTAATTACACCAAGTGTGCCAGAGAGAATGAGAATGGTGGTGCCCAATATTGGGATCAAAGAGCCTCAATTTATTGTGAATGTAAAACCATGCCTCCCTTTAGCCAATTGTCCATCTGAATGGAAAGGTGTCAGCTTTGTCATACACCATCTCAACCATATTGAAATCCCCACACAGTAACCAGGTACCAACTAGCAATGAATCAATAATCCAACACTAGAGCAAAGAGTATTCCACAACATCATTAGAAGCATAGACATTAATAATCCCAAAGGAATGATTATCAATGTTGAGAAGGATCTAGACGAGCCGATGAGTGGGATCAAAACTATGGTCGACCACACAAGAGTGAAACCATGGGGAAAAAAGGGTGACAACTCTGCCATGCCTAGCATCATGAGTGGTACAAAAAAATTTACTAGCTAGCCAAGTAGAGGGACAAGCTATAGTAAGCAAAAAGCCAAAAAATTTAACTTTTTGCAGAAAAATCACTTCAATACCATAGTACTTACGCAAGGTATCCCTGACAGAATACTTCCTAGAGAGGTCTGTCAGACCTCGAACATTCCATGAGAGGAAATTCATGAATGGAACTCCTCCATATTTTTGAAACCTTGTTCCTCTTCATTCAGAGAAGACAAATGATTCTGCAAAAATTCTGGTGGTACTGACCCAATCTAGATGGAAGGAGACAAAAATGTCCACTTTTCTTGAACATATTCCCCTTCTTCCCTAGGAGGAGAAGGGTTGCGAGACCTCCTTTGAGCTCCCATCACGAGAGAAGAAATATTCGGTTGAGTTAACATGACAGTAGTAGGCTAAGGCATAGCCTTTGGTCTAGGTTGTTGCAGAACATAATTAGCTCTGACAGAAGCTTCCTTCCCCATCAAAGAAGGTTTTGAAACATCTTTCGTTGGTTCGGAGACCTTGGGGGCCGACCTAGAACTAGTGGACTTATTCTTGCAATTCATAACCGTATTCCATTTCGCTTCAGGTTTAGCAGCAGAGGCATCTGTCGGATAAGGATTTTCAACATCTCATGGTGAAGAAGGTGTACAAGGCACTTCCAAAGGAAAGTCCTTGATCTTGTGGTCTACAGACTGAAACCTATAACACATGTTGGGAAGATTAAAATATGTGACCTTCTGGGTATGCTAGAGAGCTCCAATTTGGATATCAATGGAGTCTTTCAAATCTTTGGAAAGGTCCACTTCCACACAAACCCTCTTCTAGGATCAGGCCTGAAAGAACCTATCTGGCTCAATGCAAATAACCCTCCCCAGTGAGGAATCTATATGATTCAAAAAGGGCACACAAGGAAAGGGTAAACCATGAAATTCAATCCAGACCAGAACCCGTAGCTTGGTGTCATTTGAGACTCTAAAGTCCTAGGTCCATGCCTGGAAAACTAACAAAGAAGACTAGACATACTAGGAACCATGGGCTATGATATCCTGGACATGATTGACTTCCGCAAAGTGAAACAAAAAGAAACCCTTGGTTAAATTTTGGACCATGTCAAGGCAGACCCCATGAGGGACCCAAGCCTTCCTGACTTGCTCTTTAAGCACACTTTCACAAGGAGTTCTCCCAATAAAATACCCGACAAGGGTATGCTGCTCAAGCCATTGACAAGCAGTATCAAAATCCGGTAAAGGAAAAACCACATCAACTAGTGAATTAGAACACTTACCTCATGAAAGACTTTTAGAAAAAAAAAATTGGGGATGATTTTTTGGAGGAGGATCCATTGAGAAAAGCCAATGAACTACTAACACCAGCATGAAATATCCGGTTAGAGTAGGTTGAAGGCATATTAAAATACAAAAACTGCACTAAATGTGGTCGTACATAGGAAAAGAGGAGTTTTCTGCGCTAATAGTTTAGTATGATGCAAGAGGGGCCAAGAATGACTGCAAAAAACACAAAACCCTAGCAGAGCTCATACACCTCCCTCATCTATTTCGTACTAGTAAAAAAACAAAAAAAATCTAAGTTTTATTGGAGCTGACCTATAGCGATTAAATCCTTAGTCACAGATATATATAGATGATCAATTATATCATTTTGAGATAAGAAGGTGTGTTGATGTGTGTTGTGAATATCTGAAGAGTTTTAGAGCGATTTTATGCACAGTTTCACTTGTGCATAAAGATCTTGTGGTGTGAATCATAGTAGAGCAGAGCAAAAGTTTAGTATCAGTTAGAAGGATTGAATATTGACAACAGAGCCTAACTAGAACTATAATCAAGAATTTGTAGATGCTAATCTTTTAGTTCATTCTCTTGGATCTAATCCAAATCTTTGTAAGGAAGTGAGCCTTCCTGTTTTGAGCAGTGAGCTCTAGGCAATGTCCCTAAGTGCAAGTTCATTCCCATTGTGTAATCTTTCTTTTGGGTATACTCAGAACTTATTATGGATTGGCCATCCACCGTGGTTTTTCCCCTAATAGGGTTTCCACATAAAAATCCTTGTGTTATGGTGTTGTGGTTGTTTTCTTTCTATTTCTGCATATTACTTTTGGTTGAATGTTCTAAGTGGATTAAAGATTAGAATAATAAAGTTAATTTTTGCAGAACATTGATTCACCCCCCTCTCAGTGTTGCTTGTTTCCAACAATTGGTAGTAGATCTAGTTCCTCGAAAGAATTCTAACAACTTGGGGAGATCTTGCAAATTATTCACAATGGACACAAGCAGTCTTCAACAACAACTTATGGTGGCACTGGATGATCTTGACCAGTAAAAAATATGAGAATCGGGAATTGCAAGAAAACCTTGAGAATGCAGAAAAATTCATCCAGTCATTGAAAGACAAGATCAATGAATCAAGGGAGAAAAGAAAATAATTATGTGATCAAATTAAGCAGAAGAATAGAAGTGTGGAAGATGAACAACTAATTCATGCCTTGAAGGTGAAAATAGAAGAGTGTGAAAAGTTCTCCAGAGAAAATGTTGTCCTGAAGAATGAGATGGAATATAACATGATGAGAATGACCAAGCAGATTGAAGATAGAAAGAAGAATGAAGAAAAGCATGCTCAATCCTTGAAAGAAAAATCTAAACAATGCAGCCAATTGGATAATGAATTGGATAAATCTAAAAACAATGAGGAGGTGCTTGAAAAACAACTTGATGATCTTAGAAATGAACTTACTACAAATGAGTACAAGGAGGAATTCAAACAAGCTCAACCAAGCTTGATGAACTAATTAAAGGTAAGAGGACTAATGGTTACAAGTGAGGTCTTAGCTATGAGGAAGGTGAAATTTCGAGATCTAGACAAAGGAACTCTCCACAAAGCAATTTCAGACAAGGAAGATTCTAGAAAGGAAATCAAATGAATGGAGCTAGAAGGAATCTGATAAGACAACCAAATGCTCAAAGATTCAATAGCTACTATTTTACCTGCTATAGGTTCAGACATATAGCTTCAAAGTGTAGGATTAGGATGAACACAAGTAGACCATCATTCTTAGGTCAGTGCTTTAATTGCTATAAGTATGGTCATAAATCAAGTGAATGCAGAGTTTTCATGAATAACTTTCATAGAGATGTCAGATGCTATGCATGCAATAGATTTGAGCATATTGCTAACCAATGCAGATCAAGGAAAAATTAGTGGAACTGTTGGTCTAAATAGAGAAATGTTGTGTGTTACAACTGCAAAAAATTTGGCCATACTGCTAGAATTTGTTGGAATAGAAGAGGTTTGATAAATCAAAACAGATAGTAGCATGTCAAAGGAAAAGGTAAAATTACTACATATGTGATCAAGAGTCAGATGTAGAAGAAATGGGTAAAGAAGGAACTCTTTGTTGAAGAAAATGTGCCTGCACCAAAACCTACTTCTGGTAATTCCTCAAGGATTTAATTTTAGGCCTTTGGCCTAGGGGGAGCTATCAGAAAAATATTTTAACCCCCTACAAGAATTTGATACTAGAATGTGGACCAATCTAGTAGGTGGATCAATACTTTTCAAATGGTGTTCAACCAATTTGATAAGGTATTATGCAGTATAGAAGATCTGCAAAAGGTTTATCTATCTTAGTGCATGAAACAGAGTAATGAGATGTACTAGGATAAAAGCACTTATTGTGTCAAAAGGGTTAGTTGTGTGAATGATAAAAAACCACTCATATCCTTCATTTGTCACTTTGCATTTTGGAGGAAAGCAATTTGAAGAGCCCTGGAGTGAACTTTGGTCAATTTTGGAGAGATTCAAAGATTGCAAAGAAGAATCTATGATCAAACCTCGATCTGGAAAAAGGTATTTATCGAAAAACTAGTAAATTTGTGAATTTTCAAGAATTTCCACTCCTCTGGTAGTCAAATTCAAGGACAGATCTCATCCTAAGTTTGAATGGCACCCTTTTAATTCTATCGAGACCGAGCCTCTTGGTGCATTTTCATCTATGTCATTTAAAGTTTTGCACACTAAGGATATTAGGGCTTATGTTCATGCTGACATTGATGAGTTAGGCACCTCTCAAATAATGAATTTGTATTCAAGCCATATACTTGAAGGAGATTTCATTATCAAACCAAAATACCAAACCCTAAAAGAGAATAAGTTCACGTAGTTTTTGATATTTCCCATATTTGAGGAGATTGAATGGGTTAGATACATTTTGAGTCATGTTCATGATGACTTCATGTGGCTAAGCATACCCTTCAAGATCACAAAAGAGGAAATATGTGCTATCACGGGTCTAAATTCCACTGGTAGACTTCCACTCTTAAAATCCATGAAGAATGAGAAGGTTATAGAGGCAACAGGTGCTCAATGCGAGAGAAGGGAAATGACACTAGAAGACATTACTGAAGTGGATGTAAAATTTGCATCAATGGTTATTGGTTATAAGATATACAACTCTATCTAGGATAACTCTGCATCCAATATGACCATCTATGTAGCTTATGAAATGGTGAAGCAAAATGGAGAATATGACTTGTACGAATTGCTCAAAAGTTAGTTGATGGAAAATCTGAGTAAAATCAAGAAAGATAAGAACACTTTCAAATATGGAAATTTTCTATTGTGCTTATTTTTCTGTTTCATGGATGAGGTTCTAGGTATTGGAGAAGTACATTGGAAAAATAATGAGCATGTAGTTGTTTAGATAAGGAACATGTTTTTTGGATTTGGTGATCATTGGGTTAGAAATACTACCCTTTGGGGGTACTTCAAAAATTTCTAGGATATGATGCATGTCAGGGAAAGAATTCCCACTTCAATTGTGGAGCAATACAAAGATATAAATGCTTCATGGTGGATATTGACCAATGTCATATGGAAGTTGTTGATCCCAGAACAATATAGATCATTCCTATGGGATACAAAGTAGAGGAGAACATCTTGAAGATGTATGTAGAACACTTGTTGAGTTCAACTTTGTATCAAGGAGAAGAAATGTTTGGAAACTATGCAAAGAAAAGTATGCAGGTTCATGTGGAACTAAAAAAACTGGTGATAACCAGGAAAGTAAGGAAAGAGGTAGAAGTTCTTGCAAAAAATATGGGTATACCAGTAGAGAAATTGAAAGAATTAAGAAGGAAGAGAGAAGAGGCTGAAGCAACAAAAGAGAAAGAGCAAGCTAGTCTGGGAATATCTTCTACCTACACTAGGTCTACCAGGAGTTCCCCTATAGCCAAGCCAGCTCAAGACAAGCCTTCTAGTAAAAGAAAAATAAAAGCTCAAGAACATATGAAGCTAGTTCAGAAGATGGGAAAATAGAATCAAAAGAAGTTTTGAGAGAAATGAAGGCTACCAGAACTCAAGCTATCAAGTTAAACAAGAGAAAATCTTCTAGAAAAGAAGAAAAAGAAAAGAAGGCGAAAATTGGCAAACCTAGTATGTCAATTGAGGAAGTTGAGAATGAAATTGTCAAGGATGGTAATCTTAAGCCCCTTTATGACTGAAGTCAATTTGGAAACATTCTCAAAAGAACCCAAGGTTAAAGAAGTAAAGGTTCAAGTCAAGGAAATCAGAGTGGAGGCAAGAGACACTACCAAGGTAGTGAAGAGATCTTTGGTGGAGCAATAGGAAGTTTTTGATTTTGAATTGGATGAAAGCTAAATCAATATGTTCGCTTTGTCCCCAATTCAGATGACGAAGGTTGCATCATTTGCTCAAGCTAAGGCTAGTGAGAATATTCTAAAGTCTCACATAGAGGATAATGAATTGCTAAGTCTTGCATCTAGACTCCTACATAAATTAATGCCTACTCATGTCATGGATCCATCTAGTTCCTCTTCTGGTGAGCTAAAGAAGCTAATAAATGTTGTAAGTACTCAATTTGAGTCTCTTGAGAAATATGTTGGGGATAAAATGCAAAAATAGTTTAATGAAAAGACACATAGTTGGTTGAAGGAAGTGATTGCAAAGGATAAGAATCTATTAGCCACTTGCATGAAGAACATTCAATATTCCATATCTAAAGCTAGAAAGGCCTATAAGGCATGTTTGGTTTTGTCCAAGTTTACTGAAGGTAATGAGAAAAAGGTGAAGGATCTTGAAAATCAATTGTCTTTCATTTCTAATACTTTTGATCCATTAGCCAGTGATGTTCCTCAACAAGAAGGTCAAGTGACATCTCTACTTGACATATTAAGATTCTTAAAGAATGAATCTGATAGGATTGTTGGGAGATTTAGTGAACTCAAAGGACTAATTTGTCTAAAGATTGAGATAATGGTGAGTGCTTTGAAGGAAGTGAAACTTGATGTGGTAGTTAGTGACCCACGGAATCTAGAATCTACATAAGCTCAATCTTATTTAATGAGTGGTCACATAACATTTTTGGAGGGTCTCGAAAAGGTTTGTGATGACAATATAATAGTGCTAAAGCAAGACTTTGTAGATGTTTTTAAACTTTTGTAAGTTACAAGTTCTTGCTTGTACAGTCTTGGATTTTTTTTTTGGTTTTTTCCATTGATGTCAAAGGAGGAGAAGTGTATAGTGAAAAAAGTATAGTCATCCTAGGAGAGTTGCTTTTCTGAGCTGAGATTGAAGTTTCTCTGTGATGTTTTGAAGTGACAGTGTAATTCATGTTGGTTTTGATTTGACACTTAATCATTTTTCACTAAGTGTTTCCATCAATGCCAAAGGGGGAGATTGTTGGCAAGAGACACTCTAGTTATGCTTTGGTGTTGTCATTGATGGTAACCCTATTCAGTAATCAGATAGGCAAGACACTAGTTGCTTCTACCAGCAAGCATACTAAGGATAGTCAGGATGAATAGAGTATCCAAAAGTTTTGAGTTCATCAACTCACTTGTAGATTTCCAGTAGGTATTTTAAGTTGTGGATCTCATGGGAGGTTTATCAGTATATTTCTTACGTTATCTAGAAATATCAGTGCCCTGTACCAAGCTTTGTGTAAGCATGATGATCCAATTGATAATTTTGTTTTATCAGTATTATGGAGCCAACTTAGTTGATATAATGTATTGCAGATATTCGAGGAATTTTATTCAAATATTTTTGTGATTGTTCATTATGTTTTGGGTCCAAGCTAAGTTGTAGCTGACCGTTGTGGATGTGCATTGAATTTTTTCATGATTTGAGCCAACAAGTTGCAAATATTTCTTAGTTTTATTGGAGCCAACCTATAGAGATTAAATACTTAGTCATGAATATATATAGATGATCGATTATATAATTTTGAGATATGAAGAAGGTGTGTTGATGTGTGTTGCGGATATCTGAAGAGTGTTAGAGTGATTTTATGTACAGTTTCACTTGCACATAAAGATCTTGTCATGCTAATCAGAGCATAAGTTTAGTATCAATCAGAAGGATAGAAGATCGACAACAGAGCCTAACTAGAACTATAATCAAGGATTTGTAGATGCTAATCTTTTAGTTCATTCTCTTGGATCTAATCCAAATCTTTGTAAGGAAGTGAGCCTTCCTATTTTGAGCAATGAGTTATAGGCAGTGTGCCTGAATGCAAGTGCATTACCATTTTGTAATCTTTATTTTGGGTATACTCAAAACTTATTGTGGATTGGCCATCCACAATGATTTTTCCCCTAACAGGGTTTCCACATAAAAATCCTTGTGTTATGGTGTTATGGTGTTCTGGTTGTTTTCTTTATTTTTCTACATATTATTTTTGGTGGAAAGTTCTAAGTGGATTAAAGATCAGAATAATAAAGTTAATTTTTGCATAACACTGATTCACCCCCCTCTTAGTGTTGCTTATTTCCAAAAAGTGGTATCAGAGCTAGTTCCTCAAAAGAATCTAACAGCTTTGGGAGATCTTGCAAAGTATTCACAATGGACAAAAGCAGTCTTCAATAGTAACTTATGGTGGCCCTTAATGATCTTGACCAGTCAAAATCTAAGAACCAGGAATTGCAAGAAAATCTTGAGAATGTAGAAAAATTAATCCAGTCATTGAAAGACAAGATCAATGAATCAAGGGAGAAAAGAAAAGAATTATGTGATCAGCTTAAGCAGAAGAATAGAAGTGTGGAAGATGAACAACTAAGTCATGCCTTGAAGGTGAAAAAAAAAGAATGTCAAAAGTTCTCCAGAGAAAATATTGTCCTGAAGCACGAGATGGAATTTATCATGATGAGAATGACCAAGCGGATTGAAGATAGAAAGAAGAATGAAGAAAAGCGTGCTCAATCCTTGAAAGAAAAATTTGAACAATGCAACTGATTAGACAATGAATTGGAACAATCTAAAAACAATGAGCAAGTGATTGAAAAATAACTTGATGATCTCATAAATGAACTTACTATTTCAAATAAGTACAAGGAGAAATTCAAAGCAAGATCAGCCAAGCTTGATGAACTAATTAAAGGTCAAAGGACTAATGGTGACAAGTGAGGTCTTGGCTATGAGGAAGGTGAAAGTTCTAGATCTGGACAAACGAACTCTGGACAAAGAAATGTCAGACAAGGAAGATTCAAGCAAGGAAATTAGATGAATAGAGCTACAAGGAATCTAGTAAGATAGCCAAATACTCAGAGATTCAATGGCTACTATTTTACCTACAATAGGTTCAAACGTATGGCTTCTCAATGTAGGAGTAGGATGAACACAAGTGGACCATCATTCTTAGGTTAGTGCTTTAATTGCTAAAATTATGGTCATAAATCAAGTGAATGTAGATTTGTGATGAATAAATTTCATAGATATGTCAGATGCTATGCATGCAATAGAATTGGGCATATTGCTAACCAATGCAAATCAAGGAAAAATTAGTGGAACAGTTGGTCTAAATAAAGAAATTTTGTGTGTTACAACTACAAAAAATTCGGCCATAATGCTAGATTCTGTTGGAACATAAGAGGTCCAGTAAATCAAAACAGATAGTAGGATGTTAAAGGAAAAGGTAAAATTACTACATATGTGATCAGGAGGAAGATGCAGAAGAAATGAGTAAAGAAGGAACCCTCTATTGAAGAAAATATAACTGCACAATAACTTGCTTGTAATTCCTCTGGGAATTAGTTTTAGGCCTTTGGCCTAGGGGGAGCTATTAGAAAAATCTTTTAACCCCCTGTAGGAAGTTGATACTGTAATGTGGACCAGTCCTATAGGTGGATCAATACTTTTCAGATGTTGCTCAACCAATTTGAGAAGGTATTATGCACTATAGAAGATCTGCATAAGGTTTATCTGTATCAGTGCATGAAACAAAGTAACTAGATGTACTAGGGTAAAATAATTTATTGCGTCAAAAGGGTTAGTTGTGAAAATGATAAAAAGCCACTCCTATCCTTCATTTGTCACTTTTCATTTTGGAGAAAAGCAGTTTGAAGAGCCCTGGAGTGAACTTTGTTGAATTGTGGAGAGATTCAAAGAGTGCGAAGAAGAATCTCCAATCAAACCTCGATCCGGTGAAAAGGTATTTATCAAAAAATAGTAAATTTGTGAATTTGCAAGAATGTCCACTCCTCTGGTAGTCGAATTCAAGGATAGACCTCATCCAAAGTTTAAATGGCGCCCTTATAAGTTTGTCGAGACTGAGCCTCTCGATGCATTTTCATCTATGTCATTTGAAGTTTTGCACACTAAGGATATTAGGGCTTATGTTCATGCTAATATTGAAGAGTTCGTCACTTCTCAAATAATGAATTTGTATTCAAGCCATATATTTGGAGGAAATTTCACTGTCAAATCGGAATACCAAACCCTAGAAGAGAAGGCATTCATGCAATTTGTGAAATTTCCCATATTTTAGGAGAGTGAATGGGTTAGATACATTCTAAGCTGTATTCATGATGATTTCATGTGGCTAAGCATACCCTTCAAGATCACAAAAGAGGCTATATGTGCTATTGTGGGTCTGAATTCCACCGATAGACTTCTAGTCTTAAAATCCATGAAGAATGAGAAGGTTATAGAGGCAACAGGTGCTCAATGGGATAGAAGGGAAATGACAATAGAAGACATTGTTGAAGTGGATGTTAAATTTGCATCAATGGTTATTGGTTATAAGATATACCACTCTAGACGGGATAACTCTATATACGGTATGACCATCTATGCAACTTATGAAATGGTGAAGCAAAATGGAGAATATGACTTGTGCAAGTTGCTTAGAAGTAAGTTGATGGAAAATCTGAGTAAATTCAGGAAAGATAAGAAGAGCACTTTCAAATATGGAAATCTACTATTGTGCTTATTTTTCTATTTCATGGATGAGGTTCCGAGTATTGGTAAAATACATTGATAAAATAATGAACCTGTAGTTGTTCAGATAAGGAACATGTTGTTTGGATTTGGTGATCATCAAGTCAGGAATACTACCCTCTAGGGGTACCAAATTTTTTTTTAGGATATGATGCATGCTAGGGAAATAATTCCCACTTCAATTGTGGAGAAATACAAAGATATTAAATGCTTCATGGTGGATATTGACCAATGTCATATGGAAGTTGCTGATCCTAGAATAATATGGATCATTTCTATGGGATACAAAGTAGAGAACATCTTGAAGATGTATGTAGAATACTTGATGAGTTCACCTTTGGATCAGGGAGAAGAAAGGTTTGGAAACTAAGAAGAGAAAAGTGTGTAGGTTCATGTGAAATTGAAAAAACTGGTGATAACCAGGAAATTAAGGAAAGAGGTAGAAGTTCTTGCATAAAATATGGGAATACCAATAGAGAAATTGAAAGAAGTAAGAAGGAAGAGAGAAGAGGTTGAAGTAGCAAAAGAGAAAGAGCAAGCTAGTCCAGGAACATCTTCTTCCTACACTAAGTCTACTAGGAGTTTCCCTATAGCCAAGCCAACTCAAGAAAAGCCTTCCAGTAAAAGGAAGAAAAATAAAAGCTTAAGAAAATATGAAACTATTTCAGAAGATGAGGAAACAGAATTAGAAGAAGTTTAGAGAGAAATGAAGACTACCGAAACTTAGGTTGTCAAGTTAAACAAGAGAAAATCTTCTAGGAAAGAAGAAGAAGCAAAGAAGGAAAAAATTGGCAAAACTGGTATGTCAGTTGAGGAAGTTGAGAATGCAATTGTCAAGGATGGTAATCTTAAGCCCCTCTATGAATTATATGAAACTTTTGAAGAATCTGGTCAAAGAGTTCTTGAACAAGCCACAATAAAACATATGAAAATTTTCAATAAGGTTCTTGTTGAGATTATGTCTGGCTTACCAAAGAGTCTATATAATATTTTGGAGTCGAGAAGATTAAGTTCTAGAATAGAAGAAGAGAATCTGAGGAAGAGAATTATTGCTGATTTATGTCCTCAAATGTCAATTGAGGAGATGAATGCACTCCTTGAAAAAGATAAAAAGGAATTCAAGAGCAAGAAAGGGGTGAATAAACTCATGATTGGTGAAACTAATGTTGTTGTTAGTGAAACCAGGTAATGTTTGGAATAGTTTCTATCAAAGAATAAGATACATGTTGAAGAAGTGAATACTGAAAATGTTCTAAAGAATGAGGAAGTGAATGCAAATGCCAAGGATTTTCAAATTCCTCCTAATGTGGAAAATAAAGAGACACCTATGGAAACTGAAGTTCCTAAGGTGGTGTTAGCTGAAGAGAAGGTGATGCAAAATGAAGAGGTTAAAGTGACTAAAGGAAATTCGGAAATAGTCTCATAAGAACCCAAGGTTGAAGAAGTAAAGGTTCAAGTCAAGGAAATTAGAGTGGGGGCAAGAGACACTGCCAAGGCAGTGAAGAGATATTTGTTGGAGCAATAAGAAGTTTTTTATCCTAAATTGGATGAAAGCTCAATCAATCTATCTACTTTTTCCCCAAATTAGATGATGAAGGTCGCATCAATTACTCAAGATAAGGTGAATGATAAGATTTTGAAGTCTCACATAGAGGATAGTGAATTTCTAAGTCTTGCATCTAGAGTCCTACATAAATTAATGCCTACTCATGTCATGGATCCATTTGGTTCCTCTTCCGGCGAGCTAAAGAAGCTCATAAATGTTGTGAGTACTCAATTCGAGTCTCTTGAGTAATTTGTTGAGGATAAAATGAAAAAATAGTTTAATGATAAGAGACTCAGTTGGTTGAAGGAAGTGATTGCAAAGGATAAGAATATGTTAGCTACCTACATGAATAACATTCAAGATTGCATATCTGAAGCTGGAAAGGCCTATAAGGCATGTTTGGTTATGTCCAAGTTTACTAAAGGTAATGAGAAAAAGGTGAAGGATCTTGAAAATCAATTGGCTGTCAGTTATGATACTTTTGATCCATTAGCCAGTGATGTTGCTCAGCAAGGTTCAAGTAACATCTCTACTTGACAAAGTAACATGCTTAAAGAATGAATCTAGCAGGATTGTTGGGAGAGTTAGTGAACTCAGAGGACTAATTTTTTTTGAAGATTGAGATAATGGTGAGTGCTTTGAAGGAAGTGAAATTTGTTGTGGTAGTTAGTGACACACTAAATCTAGGATCTATAGAAGATCAATATTATTTAATGTGTGGTCACATAACAGTTTTGGAGAGTCTCAAAAAGGTTTGCGATGACAACTTAAGAGTGCTAAAGCAATACTTTATAGATGTTTTTAAACTTTTGTAAGTTACAAGCTCTTGCATGTACAATCTTGGAATTTTGTTTCAGTTGTTTCCATTGATGTCAAAGGTGGAGAAGTGTACAGTGAAAAATGTATAGTCATCGTAGGGGTAGTTTATTTTCTAAGCTAAGATTCAAGTTTCTTTTTGATGTTTTGAAGTGACAGTGTAATTCATGTTGGTTTTGATCCAACACTTAGTCATTTTTCACTAAGTGTTGCCATCAATGCCAAAGGGGTAGATTGTTGGCAAGAGACACTACAATTATGCTTTGGTGTTGTCATTGATGGCAACCCTAGTCAATAATTGGATCCGCATGACACTATTTTCTCCTACCGATAGGCAGACTAAGGACAATCAGGATGAACAGAGTATCCAACAGTTTTGAGTTCATCAACTCACTTGCAGATTTCTAGTTGGTATTTTAAGTTGTGTATCTCATGGGAGGTTTATAAGTATATTTCTTATGTTATCCAAAAATATCAATGCCTCGTACCAAGCTTTGTGTAAGCTTGATGATCCAGTTGATAATTTTTTGTTTATCAATATTGTGGGGCCAACTCAGTTGATATAATGTATTGTGGATATTCGAGGATGTTTATTCAAACACTTTTGTGATTTTTCATTATGTTTTGGGTTCAATCTAAGTTTTAGTCAATCGTTGTGGATGTGCTTTGATTTTTTTTCATGATTTGAGCCAACAAGTTGTAAATATTTCTAAGTTTTATTGGAGCCAACCTATAGCGATTAAATCCTTAGTCGTGGATATATATAGATGATCAATTATATCATTTTGAGATATGAAGAAGGCATGTTGATGTGTGTTGTGAAGCTTGTTGATGTGTGTTGTGAATATCTAAAGAGTGTTAGAGCGATTTTATGCACAGTTTCACTTATGCATAAAGATCTTATGGTGTGAATCAGAGTAGAGAAAAGTAGAAGTTTAGTATTAGTTAGAAGGATAGAAGATAAAAAAAAAAGCCTAACTAGAACTGTAATCAAGCATTTGTAGATGCTAATCTTTCAGTTCATTCTCTTGGATCTAATCCAAATCTTTGTAAGGCAGTGAGCCTTCCTATTTTGAGCAGTAAGCTCTAGGTAGTGTTCCTAAATGCAAGTGCATTCCCATTTTGTAATCTTTCTTTTGGGTATACTCAGAACTTATTGTGGATTAGCCATCCACCATGGTTTTTCTCCTAACAGGGTTTCCACGTAAAACTCCTTGTGTTATGGTGTTGTGGTTGTTTTCTTTTTGTTTCCGCATATTACTTTTGGTTGAATGTTCTAAGTGGATTAAAGATCAGAATAATAAAGTTAATTTTTGTAGAACACTTATTCACCCCCCCTCTTAGTGTTGTTTTTTTCCAACACATTCATCTACTTCTGGTATTCTAGTGTCAGTAAGAATTATTATTTCTATTTTAATAGTTAGTTTTAATCTGCTTTTGTTGTAAACTGTTCAACTCGAGTTTTTGTCACACAGGTGATAGGAGGTCATAAAACCAGATTTCTGAACAAATGCAATTTTCATGTGGTTGCATACATCCCCACTTGGCTTTATAGGTTAATCCCTTAGGCAAACAACCCCAATATCTTACACAAGCCTACACTCTTGGATTGACATTGAGGATTAATTTGAGGAACTTGTGGAATTCTTGAAGATTGATATCAACCCATTCAAGATAGAATTACAAGGATAGTTATGCTTAAAATATCAACCATAGTTTAATCCAATCATTTTGGAATTGTTTTCAAGGAAATATATTAAAGGCCTGAAATAAAAGAAAGTCATGTTAGGACCAGTATGTCAAGAGGAAATCCTATAAAATTGTTGACCTTGTTAAGGTTAATATTCCTGATTTGTGTTGTTGTAAGTCATTCAGGTGCATGAATCATTGTAGGGATAGTAGAGGAAGATTCATTAGAAAATAAAAGGGAAGTAGTTCACAACCTAATAAATTTATATCAAAAACATTCATTAAGGGAACACAACTTGAAGAATTGAAAAATAGGTCAAAGCCATTCGTTGAAGGAAGTAGTTCAACTCAAGAGAAATTGAAAACTAGATTGCAATCATTAGAGCTACCCAAACTTGATATTGAGAAGTGTGTTATAGAGTCTACTACTATTGAGACACTTGTAGGTACCTGTCCAAGTTTTTTTCAAATATTACAAAGAAAGGTTGAAAAGTTCTTTCGAGAATCTTACAATTTGGAAGCTATTCCATTCTCAAAAACCCAATATCCATTTAAAACCTACTTTACCCCTTGGGAACTAGACATCATGGATCCCAACAACAACAACAACATCAAAAATAACAACAATCATAACATGGCATTGACCAACAATAATCTGGTTACCTTTGAGTTTCCAATCACACATCCCAAACAAGATGCCCCTATGAAAAACATTCCTCATTTTGCTTTTCCCATTTTTCATGGTCTTTCGATTGAGGATCCTAATATTTTTTTGTTTGAATTTGATGTATTGTTCCACAACTATTGTTATCAAAGTGATGCGTAGAAGCTCAAATTGTTCCCTGCCATATTAAAGGATGCAACCCTACGATGGTTTATGAACCTTAGGAATATCAGAACATGGGAAGTCATGAAGGAATTATTCTTGACCAAGTACCAGGAGTATTGCAAAACAAAGGAGGCTTGGGATAAAATCTTCCATATGACACAAAAGGAAGACGAGTCTGTGGAGGACTACCTCAAACGCTTCATGTTTAGTCTTAACCAATCTTGCCAAGAGGGCCTAAATGCCCCAAGTATTGCAATAGGTATAGCGAAGCATGAAATAGGATATTTACTTGAAGTTCTTAAGACTAATTTATTAAATCATATGGGTGAATAGATAGACACTCTTTACACCCGTAGGAAGCAAGAGGAAGTCAAAAATTTCTTGGCTATGTTTGGTCTAACTTGTCATAACAGACATGGTAGTGAGGATTTCCCTTACAATAGGATAAACATTTCATCCTTAGAAGAAGTCTATAGAAGATCTACCTTAAGACCTCTTCCTGTAGGTATGCCTGATATGGAATATTCTAAGCAACTTGTCTACTACATGGCCCCTAGGTGACCTTTTCCACCTCAAGTAATGCACCCTTGCATGATGAATGATTATCCTGTTTTAGGACCTAGCCAACCCAATTCTTTTTCTAATCAACCTAGATGGTATGGGGGTTGGAAACAACCATCACCATACTCTCAATGGATGCAACAATATCATAATGTTTCACAACCATGGCAATAGGAATGGAGGCCACAATTGCCACAACCTTCACTTTACAAACAACCATATATGTCACAACAACAATTTCCACCTCCTCACATGATCAACTGATAACAACAATCAAAAAAATTCCTTCTGGCTGTACCATCATCATCTACTCAACTATCCAATCTAGCACAACTACTGAAGCCTACACCAATGCCAACCCAGCCAAACCCAAATCCCAACAATAAGGCAACCCAACCTATAATGAGGCAACAGGTTACTCCAACTATCCTATAAACATAGTATAATTAGATGGAGTTCAATTAAGATCGGGAAAGGCTCTTCAAGGGCCCACCATCACAAAAATCAATGAAGAATCTAAAGTAGAGCTAGTCAAAGAACCTCCCTTTCCTGAATGATTTCAATCTGAACCAATACAAAGGGATGTCTCTCAACCTAAATTTTATTTTGTTAATGAGTTATGCAATGTTAACATCAAGATTCCTTTGTTGCAGGCTATCAAGGACATTCCTGTCTATACAAAAATAGTTTGGGATCTATGTACTCAAAAGGAAAAGAAGAAGAAAGACCTGAAGACCATACAGGTTATTGGACAATTAATAGATCTTATGCTCGAGAACATAACCATTCAAATCCAACGAGTCATGTCATTAAGGTATCTATTGGTAAAGTAAGCATTCCTAATACCCTTGTCAATTTGGGCACTACAATTAATGTTATGACAAATGAAATAAAGAAAATATTGTTACTTGAGGGACTTAGACCTACTCCCACAATTCTTCAAATGGAAAACTGATATTTGGTCAAGTAAGAGGGTATGATTGAAGATGTAATCCATTCTATTTATTTGTGGGAATACCCAACTAATTTTATGATTTTGTAGCCAAAGATTAAGTTGGGGGGATACCCCTTAATCTTGGGATGACCTTGGTTACCAGCTACAGATACATTCATCAATTGTTGATCAAGAAACATGGTCATTTCCAATGGAGAGCTTAAGAAAAAATTGAATCTATATCCACCAACACAACCCTTGTTGGAGATGAAGGATCCAGTATGGGTTGATAGTGACTTGGATGAGTCATTGCCAAACTTGACATTTGATCAAGCATTAGATATTGAAGAACCCAATGAAGATAATATTCTTGTTAATTTGCTTTAGAACAACTATACATTTAATGAAATTTTTGAAAGCATGGTTCTCCATTCAGGTATAAATATTCATTGTCCTTTTGGAAACTTTCCATTGGTAGGTAGCTCATGATTTGTTCAACACTTTGTCACATTACATCAGTTGCTACCTCATAATTGTTTATATAATTCATTTTTATCTTCTGTAAATTCTAGTGATATGGAATCCACCTCCCAAGTATAGGCCATTAACTCACCTACACTATCAAAAGCTATGGAAGTTTTTCCTAATCACACACTTAATATTAATCCACAATTAACCACTGAAAAAATCCAAGACCTTATTTCCATGCTTAGATCGAATAAAGATGCATTTTCCTAGGAATACCAAGATATGCATGGCATTCATCCTGACACCTGCACCCACCATATTTACATTGAAGAAGGTAGTTTTCCAATCAAGCAACCACGACGATGGCTCAATCCTGTCTTGCGGGAAACAATTAAAGAGGAGATACAAAAACTATTAAATGTTGGGTTTATATATCCTATTTTAGATAGTCAGTGGGTCTCTCCTCTAGTTGTTGTTCCCAAGAAAAATGGTAAGTGGAGAATTTTTGTTGATTATAGAGCACTAAATAAAGCTACTAAAAAGTATCACTCTCCATTACCATTTATTGATCAAGTGTTGGACACTCTTGCAAGTAAGAAGTTTTTCTCTTTTTTGCATGGGTTCAATAGCTACAACTAGATTCACATAGCACCTAAGGATCAGGACAAGACTACATTCACTTGTCCTTGGGGCACTTTTTCCTATAACATTTTGTCATTTTGTTTATGTAATGCCCCTGCCACTTTTCAAAGGGTAGTTTTGATCATTTTTGCAGATCTTGTAAATGATTGTGTTGAGGTGTATATGGATGATTTTACCATCCATGGTAATACTTATGAAGAGGCTAAAACACGTTTAGAAAAGGTACTTAGGAATTGTATAGACACAAATTTATCATTAAGTCATGGAAAGTTCCATATGCTTATGACAAAGGCAATAGTACTTGGTCATTATATTTCTACTAAGGGTATTCAAGTTGATCCCAAAAAGATACAAATTATTCAGGACTTGCCTACAACCACTAGCCAAAAGGATGTGCATAGTTTTCTAGGCCATGCAGGGTACTATAGGAGGTTTATCCAAGATTTTAGTAAGATTGCCTCCCCCTTGTTTTCTTTGCTAGTGAAAGATGTCATTTTCTCTTGGACACTAAAGTGTCAAGAGGCTTTTGAAACCATCAATAAAAAGCTTGTGACCACGCTAGTACTTAGAGGTTTGAACTAGGAACTACCTATTCATATCCACACTGATGCCTCAGATTATTCCATGGGGGTTGTCCTTGGATAGAAAGAAGACAATATCTTCTACTCCATTTACTACATCAACAAGAATTTCATAAGGGCTAAGGTAAATTATACGATAACTAAAAAGGAGTTCTTAGCTATTTTTTATGTAATAATAAGTTTTGACATTATATTATTGGATATAAAGTGCTTGTTCATACTAATCATTCTGCAATTCAATTTCTAATGAATAAACCTGTTGTACCTGGTAGAGTTATTAGATGGTTACTTTTGCTTCAAGAATTTGAAATTACTATACTTGATAAGCCTAGTCGTGAGAATGTGGTTGTAGAATTTTTTTCCAGGTTACAACAGCAAGATGATGAACCAGTCCTAGTTGATGATGCCTTTCCATATGAACATCTCTTTTCCATATCAGCAAAGAGTCTATGGTACGCTAACATGGAAAACTACCTAGTCACTTGCAATTCCCACCTTATTTCTCTTTGAGGGAATGCCAAAAGCTGGTCAGAATCAGTGGTGATTATACATGGATCAATGGATTTCTCTTATGGCATGGCCTTGATAATATCATGCATCGATGTGTGCCAGAGGATGATGTATTCAACATACTTCATGCATGCTAGATAGAACCATGTGAAGGACATTTTTCCACTCATAGGACTACTCAAAAGAGCTTAACAATAGGCTACTATTGGCCCACACTCCACAAGGATTGTAAATGCTATGTTCAACACTATGACAAATGTTAGTGTGTAGGTCATCCCACGTGCTCAGATGAAATTCCTTTGCATCCTCAGTTGTCCATTGAGCCTTTTGTAAAATGGGGACTTGATTTTGTTGGACTTGTCAACCAGCCATCTCAAAACAAGGAATATATCCTATTGTGTATAGATTATTTAACAAAATGGGTTGAAGTCGCTACTTTGAAGCATGCCAGGGACACCAAGGTAGGTGAATTCCTCTATTCCAAGATTTTTACTCAATTTGGTGTTCCGCGTGAGATAGTTACAGATCAAGGTCCACAATTCACATCTGACCTCATTTCTTCTTTAGTTCGTGAATATGAGATTCGACATCTCAACTCTTCACCTTACCATCCCTAGGCTAATGGTCAAGTTGAAGTCACCAACCCAAAACTTGAGAAAATTCTTACAAAGATAGTTTCCCTCCATAAGAAGGACTAGGCTACATGACTTCTTGAAGCTGTGTGCACCTACTGCACTACATGGAAAGCCACCATTGGTTTGACACCTTACGAGCTTGTCTATGATAAGAGGGTTGTTCTCCCTATCGAGTTTGAGGTAAAAAACTCTTCACCCCGCACTCTAGCTGGGTATGAACTTGTCTGATCCATAGAAAGAAAAAATTTCATAGCTCCACTCATTAGATGAACTTCACAAACAAGCGCTCTCTTACATACAGAGATAGTCTAGAACCAATGTTCTCTCTAGAATGATCGTTTCATTCGACAACGTCAATCAGGTGATTAGGCACTCTTGTATGACACCCATTTTTAGGATTTTAAGGGGAAGTTCCACACCCGGTGGCTCAAGCCCTATGAAATTGATATGGTCTACACTAACGATGTTGTCAAACTCCACCTAGTGGACTTTGATCACATGACTTTAGTTGTCAATGGTCACCGGTTGAAGTTGTACAAGAGGCTTGGTGTAGGGGCACCATGTTTGATCAATTTTCCAAATAAGATGTTTTGTAATAGATTTTTAGGAGTTTTAGTTTAAGTTCATCAATAAGGTCATGATAGGACATTTAGCAAGTATTAGGGGTTCATTTTGATTAAGGTTGTCATATTTTATAATTTTTTCAATTCTTGTCATGTTAAAAGTTGCAAAAAAATCAATCTTAGAGGACAAACGGTCATTAGGAATTCAAATGGTAGTTGAGGTCAATTAGGAGGGTTAGTTGTGATGTTTTGATGTTAAAAATGCCTCTCACAATTTGAGGCAGCTCTCAAATTTTAATTTTGGTAGAAGAAATCAAATAAAACTTTATTTTTTTGTTATTTTTAGTGAATTTTGTTGTTCTTAGAAACTATACGGTTTTGAATGTGCTCCAATTTCTATGAGTTTATCTGGAGTTGGTAGGGTAGATAATCTCTTCATTTTGGTTGTGGTTTGATCAAATTCTATAAATATTTGAGCATTTTATAAGCCTTTTGTTGAAATGGGTCTGTATAGTCAAGGTTGAGGCTTTATAAACAATAAAAAATGGATTAACACCCATTCCACTATTTTTTTTGTTTGTAACTTGGTGGAATGGGTGGTCTAGGGTAGTTTTGGGCTTCCATGAGATTTAAAGAGCAAGGAATGCCATTTAATGGGTTTTATGTGATGTCCTAGTTGGCAATTTTGTGTATTTTTGGTGAAATTTGGGGGTTAAAGAGTGGAAATGGTTGTAAACTCTTGAGGAAGCAAATTTTGAAGGTTTATTAAGCATAGGAAGACCTATTAGAGCATTTTTGATGCATTGGAAAGGTGTGGATAATTTTGGAATGTAGTTTTTCAATAAACCCCTTTGGAATGGCTTAAAATGAGGGTTTTAAGGTTTGTGGACTTAGAGGGCATTAATTTGGTTGAAAATTGTGAATTTTGAAGTTTCATAGGCTAGGTAAAGACTATCCATAGGAATTTTGGATAGGAAAAAACTTTTACATAGAGTTGCCTTGTAAAAATGGGCTAATTATGCCCTTGTTCAGTGTAGAAGTCTGGTTTAAGAGGTGTTGTTCCAAAATAAGGGTATGAGGTTTTGAGATATGTTGAATAACATCCTAATGGGTTCCTGAAATGCTATTCGGGTTGTGAGTTTGATGTGTATTGTAGAATTTATGATCAATTTTCACTGTTTGCACTACTATAAGACAAGAATGGTGTATTTGAGAGACTGTGCCAAGATAGAGTTTTGGTGATTGGAAAGTTGGTTATTTTTTCTTGAATTGTGTTTGTAAGAAGGTTTCCTCCCTACTCTACATCAGTTGGTATTAGAGCTTAGGAAGTAGATCTTTTGAAGGAGAAAGTTATAGTTTGAAGTAGTGAAAGGTTGAAGGTTGAAAGGAAAAGATTCCTCCAAAAGGGAAAACTATGGCTAGATAAATTAATTAATTGAAGGACAAGCATGTTAAGGAGATGAGAGATTTTAAATAAAGGTTGGCTACTCTTGAACAAAATCAGAGAAGAGGTATGATTCTAGGAGATGAGATTGACTATGATGACGAAGACGAAATTGATAGTGAAGAGGGAGAAGAATTGGACTCTGATGATTAGAGGATGGCTACGTTGTTGAGAGCATTCAAGGATGATAGACACAAGGCGAAGATTGATGTGCCAAAATATGGAGGTAGTTTGAATGATGAAGAATTTTTGGATTGAATTGCAACATTAGATAATCACTTTGAGTGTGAAAATGTTCCTAAAGACCAAAGAGTGAAGATTGCAAAAGAAAAGTTGAAGTTTCATGCACTTTTGTGGTGGGATTATGAGAAATATAAGAGAAGAAAGAGAGGTAAATCAAATATTGTTTCTTGGGACAGAATGGTATCCAAGATGAAAGGTAAGTTTTTTCCTTTTGATTATGCTATTCAAATGTTTAGAAAACTTCAAGGTTTAAATAAAAAAGAAATGGATGTTAAAGCATATACTAAAGAATTTTATAAGTTGAGTATTAGGTCTGGTCATAATGAAGATGAAGTGGAAAAGATTGCTAGGTAATTGGGTGGATTGAGATTTAACGTTTAGGATGAACTAACCTTGGAAAATCCAAGAATTGTTGAGTGTTATCAAATGGCAATAAAGCCTGAAGAAAAGGTGAAAAGAAGGCAAGAAAAGACAAATAGAAGCAGAGGAAGTGCTTAAAGAGGAAGAGGATCATTTTCTCCTTCAAGACAATCAAGTGAAAGCCAAGAAGATGCACACAAAGGTCAAGAACAAGTTACTGATCAAAGAGGTGGATTCAGAGGTTCTAGAGGAAGATTTGGTGGAGGTAGAAGTTCAAATACATTTTTAGGTAGGTGCTATCATTGTAATCAGTTTGATCATCTAGCATACAAGTGTCTTGAAAAACTAGGCTCTACATCAAGTGGTGGTGACAAAAGAGTCTAGTTGGTGCAAGAAGATGAATGTGAAAGTGTAAATTCTCCTAGTCAACTTGTTGCTCTAGAAGTAGGAGAGACATTGATGGTGAGAAGACAACTATTGAAGGCATCCAAGGAGAAGGAATCTACACAAAGGAGGACATTATTCAAGACCACATGAAAATGAAAAGGTAAGGTATGTAAAGTTGTAGTAGATTCAGAGAGCATTGATAATATGGTGTCTAATGAAATGGTAGATAAATTGAACTTAGAGAAAATTCCTCATGAAACACCATATAGAGTAGCTTGGTTGAATGATGATCAGTCCATTTTGGTTAATGAACAAGCTTTAGTTGAGTTTCAAATTGGTGGATATAAGGACAAGGTACTTTGTGATGTTTTACCCATGAGTTGTTGTCATTTATTACTTGGGAGGTGGCAGTTTGATAGACATGACATTTATGATGGGAGAGGAAATACATATCAAATTGAGAAGGATGGGAATGCTTTTACATTGATTCCATTGGTTGAGAATGTGAAGGAACAAGGAAAGGAAACAAAAGTTATCATGTTTGGAAAGGAGTATATAAAGGTTGAGGAAGACAAAAATAAAGTGTGTGTAACAACTATAAAGGAAGAGGATGCTAAGAAAACAAGTGTAAAACATGATTCAAAGTTGGAAAGAAGAGATGATGTGTTGGTGTCAAGGTTTGAGATAGAGAAGTTCAAGGATGAATTGTTTGTGAGGAAGCAAGATGAGTTGGAAAAACATGATAATATTTTGATTGGGATAGTATTTTTCCTTTGGTTTCAAAGAAGGTTAGTGGTCAGTCATATATTGACAGTGCAGAGGTTGGTAAATTTGTAAAAATGATGGTTTGTAATTTTGATGGTACATGGATTCTTGGGGCAAAGAAACTAGTGATAGAGATGAAGAAAAACAATGAGCTAAGTGATGGTGTTTGGCAAGGACAAAAGAGTGAGTCTTAGTATGTTTCAAGAGTGAAAGAAAGGATAGTCACAAGAAATGTTGACAAAGGTCAGTTTGCAGGTGTCAAAGTAGGTGTAACATCAATTTTTGATAAGGGAAAGGTAAGAGAACAATCATTTGATCAGTTTGTAAAGATGGAACACTAAACAAGTGGCAAAAAGTTTAAGAATGTCAAGCACAATGCACATATGTAGTATTTGGCACAATGTCATGGTGTACCTGATGAAAGGAAATTTTCAAATCCAAGAGAAGAAGTGCTCAAGGGTGGACAAGTTGCAACTCAATTTCCAAGAGACTTGGAATCTTTTTCAAGTCGGGTGTATGGTGCAGGGGCACCATGTTTGATCAATTTTGTAAATAAGGTCTTTTGTAATAGGTTTTTAGGAGTTTGAGTTTAAGGTCATCAATAAGGTCATGATAGACCATTTAGCATGTATTAGGGGTTCATTTTGATTAAGGTTGTCATATTTTGTAATTTTATCAATTGTTGTCATGTTAAAAGTTGCAAAAAATACAAACTTGGAGGACAACTGGTCATTAGTAATTCAAATGGAAGTTGAGGTTAGTTAGGAGGGTTAGTTGTGATGTTTTGGTGTTAAAAATTCCTCTCACAATTTGAGGCAGCTCTCTGATGTTCAATTTTGGTGGAAGAAATCAAATTAAACTTTGTTTTTGTGTTATTTTCAGTGAATTATGTTATTCTTAGAAACTGTACAACTTTGTATGTGCTCCAATTGCTATGAGTTGATTTTTATTTGGTAGGGTAGAGAATCTATTTCATTTTGGTTGTGGTTTGATCAAATTCTATAAAGATTTGAGCATTTTATAAGCCTTTTATTGAAACAGGTATGTACAGTCAAGGTTGAGGGTTTGCAAACAATCAAAAATGGATTAACACCCATTCCACCATTGGTTTTGTCTGTAACTTGGTGGAATGGGTGGTCTAGGATAGGTTTAGGAGTCCATGAGGTTTCAAGAATAGGGAAGGCCATTTAATGGGTTTTATGTGATGCCCTAGTTGGCAATTTTGTGTATTTTTGGTGAAATTTGGGGGTTAAAGAGTGGAAATGGTTGTAAACTCTTGGGACAGAAAATTTTGAAGGTTGATTAAGCATAGGAAGACCTATTAGAGCATTTTTGATGCATTGAAAAGGTGTGGAGAAGTTTGGAATGTAGTTTTTCAATAAACCCCTTTGGAATGGCTTAAAATGAGGGTTTTAAGGTTTGTAGACTTAGAGGGCATTAATCTGGATGAAAATTGTGGATTTTGAAGTTTCATAGGTTGGGTAAAAATTTTCCATAGGAATTTTGGATAGGAAGAAACTTTTAAGTGGAGTTTCTTTGTAAAAATGGACTAATTGCGCCTTTGTTCAGTGTACAAGTCCAATTTAAGAGGTGTTGTTCCAAAATAAGGGTATGAGGTTTTGAGATGTTTTGAAGAGTGTCTTAATGGGTTCCTAAAATTCTATTTGGGTTGTGGGCTTGATGTGTATTGTAGAAGTTATGATCAGTTTTCATTGTTGCACTACTACAAGACAAGAATGGTGGATTTGAGAGATTGTGCCAAGATACAGTTTTGGTGATTGGAAAGTTGGTTGTTTTTTCTTGAATTGTGTTTGTAAGAAGGTTTCCTCCCTGATCTACATCAAGGCCTCTCTCTAGGTAATATTTTGTATCAAATTTTTGTAAGGAACTCCATTTGCTTAGCAGGGTTTGTGTTGCCTTTCCCAGTACCTTTTAGGTACTTTTCAAAATGTTAAAAAAATACAATAAAATATCAAACAATGAAAACCCTCAGGA
This sequence comes from Sequoia sempervirens, assembly GCA_007258455.2. Classification (NCBI taxonomy): domain Eukaryota; kingdom Viridiplantae; phylum Streptophyta; class Pinopsida; order Cupressales; family Cupressaceae; genus Sequoia; species Sequoia sempervirens. The sequence goes on from VDFB02105785.1 coordinate 330,795,062, forward strand.
ATTGTTGGTTAGTCAACATTTGAAAACTGGTTTCCAGTGGATGTTAACTGCTAAATAAATCTTAGAAATGAAAACCAGGTTTCTGGTGCTTCTAGGCGATGATAGGACAAAAACTAGGTTACTGGCGGTCTATCATTGAGATTAAAATAAATTAAAAAAAGAAAAGAAAAAGAAAAATAGACACTTCCTGTCACTTTTGTGACAGGATTTTCTTTCTATATTCCACAACCCTTGTTTTTCTTTCATCTTTGGTATGCACAGGGAAGGATTTTCATTCTCTGTTGCTTGAGGGCCATTGTTCAGCATCTGGTTCTTCTTTTCCGCTAGGTGTATCATCCTCCTATGAGCTTCATTCTTCCTAGTGTCAGCTATCATTTTCTAGAGAAGATCTTTTGGTCAGCTCTTTTTGTAGCATGACGTTCCTTGCTAGCTATCTACTTCTGTTGTGGCTCATTCCCCTCCTTCCTAGTATTGCTACCATTTTGTACATTCTTAGGGGATTTTCATTCTTCCATCTGATTGTTCCATCATTTCTAGTTGTGATTCCTCTTCCATTGATCTCATGGTCTGTCTACTTACCCAACCTTGCTTACTCCCGACCTTCATTTTCCATGTGGTGATATGGCATGTGTGATACATTGTTCTTTGTACCCATCCACTTGAGCAGCAACTTTAATGATGTGCTTTATTGCTACCTCATTCTCATCATCACTGTGTGTCACCTTACTCTCAACTCTATCACTGCCTTGTTGGAATCTTCACATCTACGCCATGTGATTTGATTGGCTCTCTCTTCTTTTTCACTGGTCCTCATGCCTTTGTCTCCACGTCATCTTCCATACACATGATTGTTTGGTATTGGTATATTTCAAGTTTTTATTTTTCTTTGTTTTATTTTATATCTTCTATTTTCTTTAATAAATTGTGACGTGTCTCGTGGATGGGCCATATGCTAAGTTGGGGGGAGAAACCATCTAATCATACCTATCCTATACCTAGGAACTGTCAAATCGTAACCAAACCGTATATTGTTGTATTCATTACACCTTTCTTTTTTGCCCATTCTATCTTCATTTTTTGAGAAGCCATATTTATTTAACACACCAAAAATATTTATTGTTTGGCCTCGGTCATTTCATAACATTATTACCATTTCCATCCCCTATTTAGATCATAAACCATCATCATTACCATTTTAAATTTTTATCCAAATTTAGTTAATTACTTGCCATATTTACCTATTATCCAGAAATTGCTCTAAATCATTCCCAGTATCTTTCCCTTACCAGTGGCAGTTTACTCTATCTGCTAACAATTGTTTGCACACTATTCCAAGTTGATGAGAGTGCCTTTTTTTGGTTTGAAACAAACCTCTTGGTAACATTATGGCAGGATAACATAGGAACCATTTTGAGCCTCTGAATATGAACGAATTAAAGGCTCTAGCAATGGCTAAAGCATATAAAATATTTAAGCAAGCAGGGTAGGATGTGTACTTCAGAAGATTGTGAGGGTATGATGAGAAGCTGGCACGCATATTTTCCATGACATGTCACAACAAATGAGCATGGGTTCGTTGTTTGAAAATCCCTATTTCAGTTGAAGCTATAGCAGATGTCACCATATTGCCTCTATTGGGGAAAATTACTTCCCTAATAATTCAATGTGGGAAAAATATATTAAGCACCTTCACAAGAAATTACTGCACCATGGGGAGTTGATTGAATTCATCACTATACAAGGCACAAATCTAGCTTCACTTCTGCCGCCCTAGAATGATGTGGTGAGGTTTTTCATCTAGTAAATAACTTGTGAAGGAAGGTATTTGTATGTATATGCTAAAACAATTTGGCTCATGATACATTTGTGGTGGGGTTCATTCGTGAATCTTCCTTTCTTTCTATATTCTTCTATAATACAAATGAGAAAAGAAGTTTAAAAGGATAGTAAAAACTCGTTAGCCCATCATAGACTTATCAAATTATTAATTGTGAGGGAGTTAAACAAATTATCTCCTCCACAAAATTTTGATTCGCTCATTGCAGATGACACCCCAAAAAATTCTGCGAAGGAAGACCTCCTTAACACCTCAAAACACTCTAAGGAAGAGGGATCCCCCAATAAGGAAAAATCTCTTGTTAATTTTAGGGAAGAAGGGTCTGGTCATGTGAGTTTGAATGAAGGAAGTAAAAATGAAAACCCTTCTGAGGGTTCTGAATTAGGGGATTCCCCTAGTAGTTCAAAGAAAAAGGCTAAACAAACCCTAGAGTTGAGTGGTAAGTAGGTCAAGAGTTCCAGTGTTCAACAAGAAAATGTTGAGACCACTACACCTGACTCTAGGGGTAAGAATAAATTACACAGTGGGTCAACCTCAACTGTTTCTCAAGATAAGAAACAATCACCAACCATTCAGATGGATAAGCTAGAAAATTTAGCTAATGTAGCTAGTGATGTTTTGAACCCTAAGGAAACTGATGAAGTTAGTGATTTAACAATTCTGGCCACAGTCTTTCAAAAAAATAAGAAAATAGAGGCAATCTCTAGGGAACTGAGGAGTAAAAGGACAATGACATAGGAAGAATCTAGGGCCACTCTATTAGATCAAAAAGATCCCAAAAAAGAACCTGAAACACCTCCCCAAAACTCTCCAATTGCAAAAGAAATCCCAGTTGCCAAACAGGGTATTCGTGGGGAGAACACCATTCAGGTTGAAACTATGTCAACTGAGAAACCAAGTGGTGACAACTTAAGGAATTTTTCATAACAAGAAATTGGTGGATATGAAACCCCTCATATTGATAATAAAAAAGAAGAAAAAGAATCTAAAGAGAGGAGAAAGGAAGAGGCAAATGAGTTGGTTGACCAAGAAAAGGAAAATGTTGAGATTCCTCATAATGAACAAGAAGAAGAACAAGAAACAAAGAAAGAGGAGGAATTGTCAGAGAATCCTCTATTAATCAATGATGAAATACATGACATGAAGAATCTGGTGACCAAATTAACTAATGAGAGTGAAGCTCTATAAAATCACTTCTAGGATGTAGAGGTCCTCAATTCTTCACAAAAAATAGAAATTGATCTGCTTAAAGTAGCCCTTGAGCAGACAAAGACTGTCAATGCTTCTCTTATGCCCATTTAGGAGCATAAAGATCAAATGCATGCACATAAACAGTTATGGGTTAAAGAGATATCCAATGTAATGCATAAGTTTTCTTGTGTGTATCCTATGTTCCTTTGCATGAGGGCATGCAAAACCCTAAGCTGGGGGGAAATGATGAGGGATAAATGTGTCTTTATTTTTACCCCTTTTTTTACCTTTTTACCTCTTTATTCCTATAGAATCCCTTGTAGTTCCTGTCATTGTTTGTTAATGAGTAGGGATATTTAATAAAATGAAAAGAGAGGATAGGAACTTGAGGATATGTCAAAACCTTTAATTATTTACTAATTATCCTTTTGACTATGAAAAAGAGGGGATGATTAGGTGGATGATGCGTGGGATTAATAGGAGCATCAGTGGAATAAGGATAAGAACCATTTCATGAGGCATGTGTCACTTGTGATTAAAGTTCCATCTAAAGTTGTTTTGTTGTTGGAACAATGTTAAATCTGTAAATCTATTGTTAAGAATCTTTTAAAGGTTGTTTTCCATAGGCCATAATAACCCAAACAATCGTATACCATTTTGGTTAGTCTTTTGTGAATACAAATATGTATGCTAAGACGTGAGTTAGTAATCGGTAATATATATCTATAAGTTGTTGTTTTGATTAAAGGAAAACTGGAGTTTGAAATCTTGTTTTGCATAAGCATTGAGTAGAGTAAAGTAAGATTTTGTTTCCTCATTGGAAATCAGAGAAGACGGGGCCCACTTCCATGATAACCCAGTGATTAGTTGTAGCATCTGTGTGTTGTGTGGTAATGAAAATTTCTCAATTTTAAATCTGTTTCACTATTTAATATGTTGTTAATTATTATTCGATGTATTAGTGATTGATGTGTTTATATCGTGCTACAAGTATATTTGATCTAGCAACTCACTTTGCAATAAAATTTAATCAATGCATTTAGTGTTTTGTATAAATTTGATTTAGCAGATTATTCTAGACAAGTGTTAAATGGAGTGCTTATTAATACATGTGAACTTTATTTATCACTTTTACATTCCATCATTCATTTTCTTCTGGTAGTCTAGTGTCAGTAAGAATTATTATTTCTATTTTATTAGTTATTTTTAATATACTTTTGTTGTAAACTTTTTAGCTCGTGTTCATGTCACACAGGTCATAAGAGGTCAAAAAACCATATTTTTGAACAAATGAAATTTGCATGTAGTTGCATCCATCCTCACTTGGCTTTCTAGGTTCATCCCTTGGGAAAACAGCCCCAATATCTTTCACAATCCTACGCTCCCAGATTGACATTGAGGAGTAAACTGAGGAAATTGCGAAATTCTCCAAGATTGATCTCAACCCATTCAAGATAGAATTATAAGGATAGTTATGCTATATCAACCATAGTTTAATCCAACCAAGTGATTGTCTATGAAGATGACATTTTTTGATAACTTTGACAACTTTCATCAATCTTGCAACTTAGTCTTCAAAGGATCTTCAAGCCTTAAAACACTTAGATCTACAATCACACATGTAGAGGAGATAAAAAAAAAAATTTGTTAGTGGATAGGGGTTTTCCTTGGTCAAACCTCATTTTGGTAATCAAACCTTGAAATGAAATTAAATAGAATGAAGGAATGATGAATGAAAAAATATGCTATGTTGAAACTCACCAAACCCTTGTAACAAAGGCTGCAATCTTGTATGAAATGGCTAGCATGAATGTAGATTTTGAGTCTTGATTTTATATTGTGAATCTTGACTTGAATGCTTTCTTGAACCATGAAAACCTACATCATAAATGTTAGCTCAAAAACAAACATGATGAATGATGACTTTGACACGATGCTTGAATCTTGAATGTAGCTCCAAAATTCTTGATAATCAGCTCTTGAATGCTCTTGAATGCTCTTGATCACAAATTTTCTATAATGCTTGAATACTTGAATTGCTAGGAGAAAATATGTGAAATAACCTTGTATCTATACTTGTTTATGCCAAATTTCCCAAAATCACAACACTACAAGCTGACATTAGATCTAGAAGAATAAAATCATGCCAAGAATTTAATTCAAAATAGGTCCAAGATAAAGTGAGAGTCATATGCTAGTTGGGGCATATGAGTCCCAGTAGCCTAGGCTTGGGACACAAATTTCAAGAAATTTTAAGTTATATGCCAAATTTAGGATCAGGCCCTAAGACTTAGAAGGGACCTATATGCCCAAGGTGGCGTATGAGTCCTAGATCACTAAATCTAGGACACATAATGCAAGAACATGTATTATAATTCATCATTTAATAAATTTTGGGATTGTCCTCAAGAAAATGCATTAAATAAGGCTTGTGGATGCAAAATAGGACCAAATAAGGCACAAAGAAAGCCAATTTTAGCAAGAAGGGCCCAAAAAAGTGGGAAAATGTAAAGGGATACAATTTTGTACACTACATTTATCCCCCACTTTAGTGAGAGGAGGAACTTTCTTCAAACTCACACTAAAGTAAATAAACACACATCAAGAGGGGTCCAAGTGTACCAATGCTAGTGAGATAGGATGAAAATGATCAAGAGGGTTGCACAAGCCCCTAAGATCAAGGTCATATGACAAACCAACATAGGCAAAAAAGAACACACATGTAAATGATGTAAGGAGCAATGACAAGGTACAATCATACACTACAAAATACAAAGAAAAAACAAAAACAAAAACAAAAAAAGGTGGATCAAGCCTCAATCGTCTTTCTAGTGCGATGTGGATTAGATCTAAGTTGTTTTTCCAAAAATGTTTACAAGTGGAACACAATGTCCACTATGCAAACCAAAAACATTATTACAAGGGCTAGTGGAGTCTGGTATCCACTAGGTGAGCCTCCAATGAGACACATACGCACATGGATAGTATGCGTTCACACAGACGAGCAAGTGGTGATGGGAAAATCATGCCTAAGTTTAGCTCCCATACACTAACCATACAAAAGCTATACCTCTTGATAACTTTTATAAGGCACCACACAACATGAGCAGCAAATTTCATGAGACAAGAAAAACTTTTTATGCCTAACACCCATGAACAAACAAGATTGCTCCATAGGCAAGAAAAGTGTGTTATGCAAGGTGGCCATATAACAGATATTGTAAATAAAAATCTAGTGGAAGGTATGTTCAAAGGAGTTTTTATTAGTTCATGTAAGGTCTTAGCTTAGGGAACATTGTGCCTAATGTCTCAAAGAGAGGACCAATTGAAGAATAGAAGATTCATAACTTAGGGGATACAATGTGTCATATCAAGCCACTAAGAGGAATATAGTATGCTAAGAGAGATCATGCTCTTGAGGTACATCATACCCAATGTCACAACAAAGTGAAAGATGCATTGCATGAAGTAAGAAGACTACACAATGAATTGTGAGTTGTAAAAGAATAATGCCAATGTATGCCCTCACTTTAAAGAAAATGCTAAACACCATGCTTAGAGCAATTACTTTGAACTAGAAAATGATAAATGCTAATAATAAAGAGGACATGAGAGCTTATTTGGAAAGCCCTATGCCAATTCATATATTTCCAAATGAAGCTACGTCATGAAAAAATGTGGAAAGGGGGTTTCCCCCAAAATTAAATCCCAAAAATCACATAAGGGATCCATATATTCAAGGTCAATATGTATTTTCTACAATGTTTTTAGAGAGCTCGGAATGTCATCATTCCCTAAATAATCATGGAACAAGAAGAATGACACAAAGAAAGTGAAGACAAAGGAAAAAAAATTGGGTCAACATCGAAGAGACCCAAATGTCTCAATGCCTTGAGTCATCCCCAAAATGAAAACACAAGACAAAGAAAAGAATAAAGGAAAAGCTTTTGGGTCAACATGGAAGAGATGTGAATGCCTTGACGCCTTGGATCATCCCCAAAAGGAAAACACAAGACAAAGAAAAGATAAAGGTTTATGACATATAGAAGAATTCACATACAAATAGAGGAATACATAAAGAGAAATATATCAAATAGAATAGTACAGGGGATCACATTATGCACATGCAATCACATAAAAGAAACTTGAAAATGAAAAATAAAGACAAGACTAGTAAGGCACATGCGATTCAACCTATTATAAGGTCGACTGCATCCCAATATTTTTTAGTGTATGTGAAAGGCATTCAATGATCCAAAAGGACAACAACAAGTTCCAAACAAGGGTCATCACCAAGTTCAACACTCTTTCTAGGAAAATTATCATTTAAGCTCATAGAAGAGGAAAATAATGTATTCAACTCATTATGCACTTTTTCATCAATTTTAGCAAACTCAACATCATTGTCCAAGTTAATCATAACAAGAGTTCAAATGATAATTTCTAAAGAAGGATTTAGATCTTGTTGCAGTTGTGGTATAGAATATTTTTGTTGCAGAAAAGAGGGAGACTCATCATGTATTTCTTCAATCAAGTTTGGATGTTGATTTTATTTTTATTCTCTTTGTTTAAACTTTGAGCAAGAGCATGACATATTTTCCTATGTTCTTTAGCATTTTTGTTTCTTTTAGTATGGTTTTAAAGTTGTGTTTGTGTAGGAGAGGGTCTATCAACCATAGGTTTCTTTTCTTCCCTAAGGGGAGGAAAAGAAGGAACCATAGGAGGCTATTCAACCACTTTCTCTTTAGCTTTGTAAACTTTTTTTATCTTAGGAGGCATGACAAGATTTTTTTTGGTTGTCTCTTGGTCATTTATAGGAGAAAGGAAAATGGTTTATCTTAGATTGGTCTTGGTTATTTGGAATGTTGTTTGGTTCAATCATAGTTTTTCCAAGGATAGGAGGCCCAATCATGGGTCGAGGCATGTTTCTACAAGATATTTTTGCTATGCATTTCACCTTTAAATTTTGGTAGGATTTGAAAAAGAATTCCTCTCAAGGTTTAATATGCTCCATAGGTTTAGGCCAAATGAAATCCAATGAAAAATTCCCATGGGAAGACAAGATTAAAGCCACTATGGTGCACAGTAAATATTTCATTGTCAAAGGGAAACTTTAAAAATTTATGCACAACCGATGGGATGGCTTCCATGGAGTGTAGCCATGGATAACCAAGCTTCACATGGAATTGATTCAATGTCGGGATGATGGAGAATGAGACATCTAATTGTTTCAGTTTGATTTTTAAAGGAAGGGTGATCGATCCTATCATAGGGCAAGAAAAACCATTATGTGTTTTTATCCATGCTTTCATTTTATCATATGTTTCTTGATAGAGTTCATGCACAAGTAATAATTCTTCAGTGATCACATTATCTCCACAAACGAGATCAATTAATATCCCATTATTGGGCTTGTCATTGATTTGACTGGCTATGTAAAGAGGACCATTAGGTGCATTGCTAATTATATCCTTAGATGAGAAAGAAATGTCAAGAGGCTTTTTAGTTCAACCCTTATGAGGTTTTTTTTTATCAACACATCCATATCATTTAGAGGAATTTGTTCAAAAGTATCCATAGGAACTTGTTCAATAGTATCAATAGGACCTTGTTTATCAGTATCCATGTTGTCATCATTCGTGTCAACATTCATCACATCATTCTTCTTTGTTTCACTAGCTTTAAAAAATGAAATATTATGATTCGGCATAGGGTTGGTAAAGATTTGCAATTTTTTGTTAGGAGGGGCAACAAACTTATCTCCTTGATCATTAACACCTCCAATTTGAATTTGACTAGAATCACTGAGATCTTGCACAAGATGTTTAAGACACTTGCAATGTTTCATATCATGTCCATTTTTTAGTGATAGTGACAATAGTAATTTGATCTAAAGTTTGAGGGTAAAGGATTATTAGGATTAGGAGTTTTAACGAGAGGTAAGGAAATAATTTTATGTTCTATAAGTTGTGACATTGTGTTATGGAGGGTATCGGGTAAGGGAGTAAATTTTCTAGCGAGATCCCCAAATGTAAAAGGACTTGTCTTCTTTATAGTAGTCACTTGGGTATCAACATGTTGAGTTGGTTGAGGGGGATTTATTTGAAGGAAGCCTTTATTCTATTTCCTAAAGGGTTGGTAATTGTTTTCATCTACAGATTTAGAATTTTTAGGATAGTTAGTGGTTGGTTTTGTTTCACGACTACTAACCAAGTTTTGATAATCACAAAGGGCAATGAACAAGTGTACAAAGGAAGAGAATTTCATGATGCCAAACTTATCTTGTATCTTAGTTTGTAATTTATTAATGAACATCCATTGAAGATAAGGATTGGGAATCTTTACGTTTATTTGGGAATAAAGCATTTGGTAGTGTAAAATAAAGTTAGTGACCTTTTCATCATCCTTTTGCTTACATCTCATCAAATCAGCTAATGTCATCTTAAGAGTCATGTGCTCTTGGAAATGTCATCTTGTATTTAAGACTATCAGCTAATGAACGAATTGAGTTTTTGGATAATGAGGAAAACTATTCTAATGCAGTATCTTTCAAGAACCTAGGGAAAATATTAGCCAAGACCTTATCTTGAAGGATGAAATCACTACATAAGGCAGTGTAAGCAGAAACATGGTTAGAAGGGTCTCATTTTCCTCCATATTTATCAAACCTAGGAATCCCTATACCTTTTGGTATCGACGTTCTTAATATCTCCAAGGATAAGGGATTGCTTTTGACATAGTATGATGATTGGCCATTTGGATTTTGGTTAATGGTGGAAATTTTCTTTTGAAGGGATGAATTTTTTTGCAAAAGTTGGTTAAGGATGGCATCATTGGTTGTATTTTGAGATGGAGGTGAATATGGTGGATGTGTATATGTGTTTGAGGGGGAAGTAAATGGAATTATTATAGGAGGTAAAGTGGTAGAAGATATGATGTGACATGCCCTAAAGGTACTAGGATTGCTAGTGGAAATACCCAAAGTAGGAAAGATATTACTAGTAGGTTGCATTGTTGTTGTAACTTGAGGGTTGGTATAGGTAGGAATAGAGGAAATGGTTTTGGGAGGAGGAATTTGAGTTCCTCCACTTTCGACATTGTTTCAAGGTTGAGCACAACTAGTCTTTGAGGTAAGATGTTTCCCAAAAATCTGAGCTAGGTTACACACAAGTTCTACTCCTAGTTAACTTTCAATCTTGTAGTGTATGTTATCTATGGTAGGAATATCATTGTTGGAAATTTTTTCAATACTCACTTGATTTTGTCAATTTGTTAACTCTTCATGGATTTGGATTATGTTTTTTCTGAGGGATACTAGCAACCATTGTTTCAACACTTGTCATACCACTTCAAGGCAAAGAGTTGTTAAGGGTATGGTCCATACCTAGTGAACTAGTGCCAACACTATGAGTGAAAGAGCTAGATATACTAAGATCCATAACGAGTCTGTTATCATTGGATGAAATGAGTCTTGAACTTTTTCTCACTATAGTATTAGTAATAGGACACCAATTTGTAAAGCTCATGCAATGGGAAATCCATGAATGCAAGATAAATGCAATGAACACAAGATAGATGATATGCTTTAATTATGATTCTTATGTTTACAAATGCATTGAAATGAAACTAAATTAAGCTAGATCCAATGAAATGAATGAAACAAAAACTTAGTAAAATGAAACAAAAATCTAACAACAACAAACAGAAGCACAAAAACAAGGTTTTTAATGTTGTAAAATGAAGCTTCAAGGCTAATACAAGACTAAATCACCCAGAGGGGCTTATTAGTCCCAATTATGGTTTTTGAAGGGTTCAAATGCTAAAAGAAACACATAATTCCCAAAAATTGGGTAAAACAACCTCTACCAACACTACATCACACAGAGGGGTGTGAGTCCCAAATTAGGGTTTTGACACTAAATTCAACAAATTTTGAGTGAATGTTAAGGTTTTTGGTTTGCATGTTGTCTTGACTATGTTCAATTATAGATTTCAAATATGAAATTCAATGATTGAAGATGCAAAAATGCAACCTATATGCACTTTCACTAATGCAATGTTTAGAAGCCCTAAATGCAAATTAACTAATGCAATATCTAATGCAAACTTTTAATGTAAGCTAGATCTAGGACTATGATGCACTCCAAATCAGAAATAAGGTGTCCAAAGGCTAGGTTCACCATAATGAACTGAAGGAAACATGGTGTGCTCCACCTTTTAGGACATGGAACACATAAAAGGGGAACAAAGGGGGTCCCTCTTCCTTTCCTATTTTGCTCTTAGTTCATTCAAGGAAATCCTAGAAATCTCAACCTAATGATTCAATTGAGAGAAGGGATTGTTACAAGGTCTCCTTGGGTGTGATTAAAGGAAAAGGGGGATTCACCACTAATCAAAAGCTTAGAAAGAGGCACATACAAGTGTTATGAAAATCTAGCTATGTAACCTTAGAAATGAAAATTGAAATTAGAATAATGAACTAAAGATAAATAAAGGTTCACTTGGAAGACTAGAGATTCTTGAAACAAGGTTTGTAATCCCAAAATTATGACTTTTTATGCACACTAAGACTCATACGCTAGACTGGGCAATATAGTCCTAGTTTAGGGTTTCGGGCTAAATCTGGAATCTACAACTGGTAAAATAGGATTTATAGGAAATGATTGAAAAGTGGTATAATGGGGCTCATACACCCAAGGTGGTGATTTAGTCCTAGTATTATGGTTTGACTGAAACACTAGTATCTTCTAGTGATATTCTCTAGCTTCTCTCCTATCTGATCTCTAAGTCTAAAACTCTGAATTATTGCCTATAGGTGACTTTCTATGAAGATGACAACTTTTTGAAAACTTTGACAAATTTCTTCAATCTTGCAACTTAGTCTTTAAAGGATATTTAAGCCTTAAAACACCTATATATATAATAACACATGTATAGGACATAAAAAATGTTGTTTTGTTAGTGGATATGGGTTTGCCTTGGTCAAACCCAAATAGAATGAAGGAATGATGAATGAACAAATATGCTATGTTGCAACTCACCAAACCCTTGTAACAAAGGTTGAAATCTTGTATGAAATGGCTAGCATGAATGTATATCTTGACTCTTGATTGTATGTTGTGAATCTTGACATGAATGTTTGGTTGAACCATGAAAGCCTACATCACAAATGTTAGCTAAAAAATAAACATGATGCATGATGAATTTGACATGATGCTTGAATCTTGAATGTAGCTCCAAAATGATTAATAATCAGCTCTTGAATGCTCTTGATCACAAATTTTCTATAATGCTTGAATACTTGAATTTCTAGGAGAAAATATGTGAAATAACCTTGTATTTATACTTATTTACACCAAATTTCCCAAAATTACAGCACTACAAGCTGACATCAGATCTAGGAGAATAAAATCCCACCAAAAATTGAATTCAAAATAGGTCTAAGCTAAAGTGAGACTCATACACTAGTTGGGGTGTATGAGTCCCAATAGCCTAAACTTGGGACAAATTTCAAGAAATGTTAAGTTCTATGCCAAATTAAGGATAAGGTCCCAAGAATTAGGTAGGACCCATATGCTCAAGGTGGCATATGAGTCCTAGATCACTAAATCTAGGACACATAACCCAAAAACATGAATTATGATTGGTTATTTAATAAATTTCGAGATTATCCTTAGGAAAATGCATTAAATAAGGCTTGTGGATGTAAAATAGGACCAAATAAGACATAAAGAAGCCCAAATTTAGTAGGAAGGCTCCAAACAAGTGTGAAAATGTAAAGGGATACAATTTTCTACACTAGAAAGAGATAGAGGGAATGAGAGAGAGACCTGAGAGAGGGAGAGGGGGTTGGGGGGAGAGACTTGAGAGATACAAAGAGAGGGAGGGAGGGAGAGAGAGAGGGGCGAGTGGGAGAGAGATAGAGGGAGAGAGAGAGAGAGAGAGAGTTATCTAGGTAAGGTTCCAGAGGGAGAGACCTGAGAGATAGGGAGAGAGATGCAGTGAGAGGGAGGGAGTGAGTGGGAGAGAGATAGAGGGAGTGAGAGAGAGAGAGGAGCAATTGGAGTGAGAGGGACTTATCAAGGTAGGTTGGGAGAGATAGTTGAGAGAGAGGGAGAGTGAGGGACTAGGAGATAGAAGGATGGGAGAGAGATAGGTGAGTGAGAGAGAGAGACCTGAGAGAGGGAGATTAGGTGGGAGGGAGATACTTTAGAGAATAGGAGAGAGGGAGTGGGAGATAGAGGTATGGGAGAGAGATAGAGGGAGTGAGAGAGAGAGACCTCAAAGAGGGAGACGGGGTGGGAGGGAGATACTTTAGAGAGAGAGAGAGGAAGGATAGATAGAGAGGTAGGAGGAGAGTGGGAGAGAGAGAGAGATTTTAGGGTTTAAGGGTCAAGGTATTAAAGGTTTAAGGGTATGAGGTTGAGGGATTAGGGTTTAAGGCATAGTGTCTAGGGTTGAGTGTTTAGGGATAGGGTTTAGGGTTAAGTGGGAAACCCTTAGAAAATCAACATTTTCATAACATGAGCAAGTTTTGAATAATTTGAGATATGCTACCAAATTTTCCATACATGTCTACTAAAAAATTTTATCAAACAATCCCCCTTTATTTCAATGATCTAATTGATGCCTGGATACCTTGTTCCAAAGGTGGGATGTTGATAAAAGTTTTGGAATTTGGATTTATACTCGAGCCAATTGTATCTTCTTGAAAGTTTGTAATGTCTTTTAAAAATTCCAATTTTTTCCTATCTTGCAATCATGGTATTTCATGAGACCACATTTCTTTAAGGCATTCCATCAAAAGATTCATGCGAGTTTTTTCTATGCTACCACAATTTGCATACATGTCTATTTGTGGAAATTATATTGGTAGGTCATACGTTAGAAAATGGCTACAGAGAAAAGTCACATTCAATAAATTCTTGCAAGGCAGAAATACTTAAAAAAATTAGCTTTCCGTGAGGAATTTTTTCAAACAGTCGACTACCTTTTCAATGCAGTATAATTGAAAAGGTAGTGGGTTGTTTGAAAAAATGCCTCATAGAAATGGGGTCTCATGGTGATAGTGGGTTGTTTGAAAAAAATTCTTGATAGTGGGCACTACCTTGTCAGTTCTACCACATTAAAAAGCTAGTGATCTCAGTAGCTTGTCAATGTGGTTGCATAGACAAGGTAGTGTGCTATTTGAAAAAATGCCTCATAGAAATGGGGTCTCATGGTGATAGTGGGTTGTTTAAAAAAATTCCTTGATAGTAGGTTGTTTGAAAAAATGCCTCATAGAAATGGGGTCTCATGGTAACTTGTGAGACCCCATTTGTACGAGGCATTTTTTCAAACAACCCACTACCTTGTCAATTTTATCGCATTGACAATCTAGTGAGCTCACTAGCTTGTCAATATGGTAGCATAGATAAGGTAGTGGGTTGTTTGAAAAGATACCTTAAAGAAACAGGGTTTCCTAGTGATGTAAATCACCAAGAAACCCCATTTCTTTGAGGCATTTTTTCAAACAGCTCACTACCTTGTCTATGCTACCGCATGGACAAGATCACTACATTGTCAATACGGTAGTAATGACAAGGTAGTGAGTTGTTCAAAAAAATGCATCAAACAAATGGGGTCTCCTAGTGATCAAGAGACCCTATTTCTTTGAGGAATTTTTTCAAACATATCACTAACTTGTCTATGCTACCACATTGACATGCTCACTACATTGTTAATGCCATAGCAATGACAAGGTAGTGAGCTCACTAGCTTGTGAATGTGGTAGTAATGAGTTGTTTGAAAAAAATTCCTCAAAGAAATGGGGTCTCATGGTGATGTGTATCACCATGAGACCCCATTTCTGATGTAGGAGCATCCTTGGTTCTTGGCAATCTTTCATCAACTAAAGAAAATATTTTCTTTTAGTTTTGTTCTTGTTCTATTCTTTCTTAGTTCAAGCTAGTGGATTCATCATATTTTCTCACCAGACCTTGTGGATTTGTACTTTCATCATAGACATGTTCATTTCCCTTATTCCAAGATTTGAGTGTGATTGGATCTTTTTCCAGCAAGTTATCACTTCCAGATTTTGTGGAAGTTTCTTGAATTAGCACCGGAATAATTTTCAATCTTTCTGCTAGTTCGATCATTGTGGATCATTCCATGACTTTCATATTTTAACGATGTGATTTTAAATGTTCTATGGAGTGTCCCCAGCCTTCATTTTGGGTCCACACTTTGTCTTTTGCACCTGTTGAAGAGATTCAAATTTGCGGCCGACCTATTCATGTGCACATTACATTTTTCATTCCTTGGAAGATGTGATAATCTTTGGCCAACGTGGATGATTCCTAAATTGCAGATATGCTATAAAGCTTGTAATAGATCACTAGGATATAGTAGTGAATTAATAGTGGATTAAGAAGATTAAGATAGATTTTCTATGTAATATTGAGCTCGCATATAGGAGCATGTTAGAATGTTGTATTTTTGAGCATGTTTTATCAGGCCTGTGAGCCAAATCTATAAGCCTGGATGTTGTCAGCCAAATGTTATTGAGATTCATGTTAATGAGAATATTTTTATTTTCATTTCCCTCCATATTTTTTGTTGCTTTCATTGTGTTACGCTTGTTGCATGGTCCAGATAGTTCTCTTTGAGGACCCTCCTATCATGGTTGCACCAAATTGGTATCATAACGAGATTTGTTCCTTGTGAGATTGCCAGATTTTGTGGAGTCCTGTTGAAGATTTGTTGTGGGGTGGAGGATTGAGGATCCAACCTACAGCTATAGAGGACTTGTGTAAAGATGGTGGGAAGAAGAAATGGTAGAGGAAATCTAGCGCGTGGAAATGCAGACCCAGCTATGATGGAGATGTTGTTGAAATGGCCCAAAGGAGAGGTTGACTAGTTGATGATGTGATTAATGAAGAAGTAGAAATACAGGAAGAAAGGGGGAGAGAAGAGTAACCTGGCTTGGATCAGGGAGAGGAGAGGTTCATAAGAGTCCTAACTAAAGTGAATACAAGACCACATTTCAATCCACCAGATTATAATGGTAAGTTGGATTTAGATAAATTGTTAGATTGGATAACAAAGATGGAAAATTATTTTGAATTTGAAGGTACCACTGAAGATAAGAAGGTAAAATTTTCTTGTACGAAGTTGAGAGGACATGCATCCCTTTGGTGGGAACATTTGTAGATAGATAGACAAAGAAGAGGAAAGGAGAAGATCAAATCATGGGATCAGATGGTAAATAAGTTGAAGATCAAATTTATGCCTACAAATTATTAGATCAATTTGTTCAAGAAGTTGCAAAATCTAAAGTAGAAATAATTGAGTGTGACAGAGTATACTAAGGAGTTCTACAAGTTGAATATCAGATCTAGAAATTCAGAGGATGAGATTGAACAAGTAGCCAGATATGTGAATGGTTTGAGGTCGTCTATATAGGATGAAATAAGTTTGATCAAGTTGGTGAGTGTGGAAGAAGCATATCATTGTGCCTTAAAAGTAGAAGAGAAGTTGAACAAAATACATGAGCAGAGACAGAGAGGAAGGGGTGGAATATTTCAAAGAGGAAGAACTTTTACTAGAGAAGGAAGAGGATCTTTAATAGATCATAATAAGGATAAGAAAGTCAGTAAGAATGAAAATTCATACCATAAAGGTGATGGAAACTCTTACAAAAGAGGAGGATATGGTGGTTACTGAAATGAAGGGTATAGAAGAGATGATAGAGGATAGGAGAAAATAATATTCAAGGGAACTTGTTATAAGTGTGGTAGAGAAGGACATAGAGCATTTGAATGTAATCAAGGAGAGACAAGTAGAAAAATAGAAGAACAATAGAAGAACAACCTTTATTGAGGAGGATCATGTTGGATCATCTAATAAAATAGAAGATGGAGAAGTGTTGGTGAATAGAAGAGTATTGTGTCAAAGTGAGTTGGAAAAGGGGTGATTGCAGAGAAAGAATTTGTTTCAGATCAGATGCAAAGTAGCTGGAAAATGTTGAAAAGTTATTGTTGATAGTGGAAGTTCTGAGAATCTAGTTTCTGAAGAGATGGTGACTAAATTGAAGTTGGAAAGGTTGAAACACCTAGAGCCCTATCAGATTGCTTGGATTCAAGATGAGAATAAGATACTGGTAAGTGAACAATGTTTGGTGAAATTGAAGATAGGAAATTATCATGATGAAGTTTTGTGTGATATCATGCCTATGGATATATGCCATGTTTTGTTGGGAAGGATTTGGTAGTATGATAGACAAGCTATTCATGATGGAAAGATGAATATATACACCATTATTGCTAATGGGATGAAGAAAACTTTGTTTCCCTTGGAAGATGTTCCTAAAGTGGAGGTTTGTACGAATGTTAGGGTTTTTCTAGTTGATGGAAGGAGATTTCTTGATGGATTGAGACATGAGAATGTGTGTTATGCCTTGGTGCCTAAGAAGGCTAAAGACTTGAAGCATGTAGGAGAACACCCAGAAGAGATAAAGGAGTTGTTGATAGAGTATGAGGAGATCATTTCAGATAATGTACCTGATGGATTGCCACCTATGAGGAGTATAAGTCATTGCATGGATCTAATTCCTGGAGCTAGTTTTCCTAATAAAGTAGCACACCAGATGACACCTACAGAAAATGAAGAGTTGAATAGACAAGTGCAAAAAATGTTGAGGAAGGCTTTGGTCAGAGAAAGCTTAAATCCTTGTGCAGTACCTATTGTGTTAGCACCAAAGAAGGATAGAGAATGGAGGATGTGTATAGATTCTAGAGCCATAAACAAGATCACGGTGAAGTATAGATTTTCTTTACCCCATATGGATGACATTATGGATTTCTTGACTGCAGATAAGTACTTTACCAAGATAGACTTGAAGAGTGGATATCATCATATCAGAATCAAAGAAGGAGATGAGTGGAAAACAACATTCAAGAAAAATGAAGGATTGTATGAGTGGTTGGTGATGCCTTTTGGATTGACAAATGCACTGAGTACTTTCATGAGGTTGATGAATGAGGTATTGAAGAAATTATTGGGTAAGCTTGTGATTGTTTACTTGGATGACATCTTGATTTTCAGTAAGACTAGAGAAGAACATTTTTTGCATATAAGACAAGTTTTACAAAGGTTGAGAGAAGATCAATTGTTGATAAACATTAAGAAGTGTAGTTTCATGAAGGAAGAGTTGGTATATCTGGGATTTGTAATATTTGTGGATGGACTAAAGATGGATCCTGAGAAGGTAAGATCAATTGTTGAGTGGCCTACACCTGAAAGCATTGGAGAGGTAAGATCATTTCATGGATTGGATAGTTTCTATCGAAAGTTCATTAGGAATTTCAGTTCTATATGCAATCCTATGGTAGAAAATATGAGAGGAGATAAGAATGATTTTAAATGGACGTCTGGAGCAAGCCAAAGTTTTGAATTGTTGAAATAGAAGGGACTGAGCAGCCTGTGTTGGCTTTACCAGATTTTAGTAAAGTATTTCAAGTAGACTGTGATGCAAGTGGAAATGCGATTGGAGCAGCATTGAGTTAAAAAGAGAGACTTGTAGCTTATTTCAGTGAGAAGTTGATTGATGCTAGGAGAAGATATTCAGTGTATGATTAGGATTTTTATGCCATAGTTCAAGCCTTGAAGAAGTGGAGACATTATTTGTTGACTAAGGAGTTTGTGTTATATACCGACCATCAAACATTGTAATATTTGAACAGTCAAGGTAAGTTGAACCAAAGGCACATGAGATGGGTGAAATTCTTGTAGAGTTATACTTTTTATTTGAAGCATAGGAGTGGAAAGTCAAATAGAGTTGTTGATGCTCTGAGTAGGAGAAGAAATTTACTAACAGAAATGAGAGTGGAGGTATTAGGATTTGAAGAATTGAAGAACTTGTATGAGGAAGACCCAAATTTTGCAAAACCTTGGAGAGCTTGTAAAGAACCAGTTTTGGAGGATAGAAGTTAGTGGTTGGATTATTTCATTCAAGAGGATATGTTGTTTAGAGGACATCAGTTGTTCATACCTTGGATTTCAATGAGGGATAACTTGGTGAAGGAGAAACATAGTGGAGGATTGTCAGGACACTTTGGGATAGATAAGACAGTAGCATTGGTAAGTGAGAATTAATTTTGGCCTCATATTCATAAGGATGTTAGGAGATTTGTGTAGATTTGTAGAGTTTTTCAAGTTACAAAAGGGAGTAGTCAGAATGTTGGATTGTATAAGCCTTTGAGAGTTCCAGAGAGACCTTGGGAGGATATTAGCATGGATTTCATACTTGGTTTGTCAAAGACACAAAGAGGTAATGATTATGTATTTGTGGTGGTAGATAGATTTTTGAAGATGGCACATTTCATACCTTGTAAGAAGACAACAAATGCAGTACATGTAGCAGACTTGTTTTTCAAAGAAGTGGTTAGATTGCATGGATTACCTAGGAGTATAGTTTTAGAAAGAGATGTAAAGTTTGTTGGATACTTTTGGAGAATGCTTTGGAAGAAGTTGAAGACATATTTGAAGTTTAGTTCTACTTTTCACCCACAAACTAATGGATAGATAGAGGTAGTAAATAGGAGTTTTGGAAATTTGCTAAGATGTTTGGTTGGAGAGAAGACCAGAAGTTGGGATTTAGTCCTTGCACAAGCAGATTTTTCCTACAATAATTTAGTGAACAGGAGTACAGGAAAGACACCTTTTGAGATTATTACTAGAGTTCACCCTAGAGGTATATCAGAGTTGAGAGACATCAATATGGAAACTAAAAGGAGTGAAAAAGTAGAAGAATTTGTAGAACATATGAAGAATATGCATACTCAAGTGAAACAATGATTGGAGGATATGAACCAAAAGTATAAGGAGAAAGCAGATGAAAAGAGGAGACATAAGGAATTTGAAGTTGGAGATGAAGTGATGGTATATTTGAGGAAGGAAAGATTCCCAGTTGGCACATACAATAAGTTGAAGATGAGGAAGTTTGGACCCTGTAATATCTTGAAGAAATTTGATTCAAGAAAAGCATATGAAGTGGAGTTACCAGATGGCATGGGTATATCACCTACATTCAACATTGTAGATCTACATCAGTACCATGAAGCAGAGTTCAGTGAAGATAGTCAAGAAAAGTTGGAAAGTCAGTTTCCTAAACAACAAGCAAATGAGATAGAATAAATTTTGGATGTCAGAGATGGTAGGAAGACTCATGGAAGGCAGTACAAAGAATATATGGTGAGGTGGAAAGGTAGACCAGTTGAGGATTCTTCTTGGATTTTTTAGGCTGAGGTAGACCGTTTTGGTTTTCCTTTGGCCCCTGAAAAGTGAGGGACTCACTTTTTAATAACCTTGGATTTCTGATGCAGGAGCATCCTTGGTTCTTGGCAATCTTGCATCAACCAAAAAAAATATTTTCTTTCAATTTTGTTCTTGTTCTATTCTTTCTCAATTCATGCTCGTGGATTCGTCATATTTGCTCACTAGACCTTGCGGAATTGTACTTTCATCATTGACATGTTTATTTCCCTTATTCCAAGATTTGAGCGTGATTCGATCTTTTTCCAGAAAGTTATCACTTTTGGATTTTGTGGTAGTTTCTTGAACTAACATCAGAATAATTTTCAACCTTTCAGCTAGTTTGATCATTGTGGATCATTCCTATGACTTGCAGATCTTAATGGTGTGATTTTAAATTTTTTGTGGAGTGTCCCCAACCTTCATTTTGGGTCCACACTTTGTCTTATGCACCTATTGAAGATTAATTCAAATTTGAGGCTGACCTATTCATGCGCACATTACATTTTCTTTCCTTGGAAGATGTGATAATCTTTGGCCGACGCAGATGATTCCCGAATCGTGGATATGCTATAAAGCTTGTAGTAGATCATTAGGATAGAGTAGTGAAGTAATAGTGGATTAAGAAGATTCAGATAGATTTGCTATGTAATATTCAGCACACATATAGGAGCATGTTAGAATGTTGTATTTTTTAGCATGTTTTATCAAGCCTATGAGCCAAATTTGTAAGCCTGGATGTCGTCGGCCGAATGTAATTGAGATTCCTATTAATGAGCATATTTATATCTGCATTTTCCTCCATATTTTGTGTTGCTTTTGTTGTGTTACTCTTGTTGCATGGTCTTGATAGTTCTCTTTGAGGACCCTCCTACCATGGTTGCACCAATTTCTTTGAGGCATTTTTCAAACAATTCACTACCTTGTCAATATGACTGCATTGGAAAGGTAGTTATCTCAATACCTTGTCAATGTGGATGCATTGACAAGGTAGTGAGCATTGTAGGAAAATATGCCTCAAAGAAATGGGGTCGCATGGTGATGTACCCCATTTCTTTGAGGATGTTTTTCTTACAATGCTCACTACCTTGTCAATGCATCCACATTGGCCATGGGGACATATCTCATTGAGGAATTTTATCAAATAGTTCATGTGCCTTGTATATGCATCCACATTTTGCATGTTTCTACTAAGGCAATTACAACCATAACACTCATGAAATTCCCCCCTTTTATGTTTTTATAGATTTCATACCCCATTCCAAGGTCCCGTTGCTACTATGGCTACAATCCTAAAACATGTGCTTTCGACCAAACCATGGATGTATGGAAAAATTCTATCAAAGCATAATAGTAAGCAAAAGCATAGACAAGGTATTGAGTTGTTTGAAAAAATTCCTCAAAGAAATGTGGTCTCATGGTGGTGGACATGGATAAAATATATCAAAGCATAATAGTAAGAAAAATCATAGACAAGGTATTGAGTTGTTTGAAAAAATGCCTCAATTAAGTGTGGTCTCGTGGTGATGTCCATCACAATGAGACCACATTTCTTTGAGGCATTTTTTCAAAAAGCTCATTGCCTTGTCTATACTACCATATTTTCCATACATTTTCCATTTTTGGCATATCCTGCAATCATTCAAATCTTTATGGGTAGATTGAAAAATGAACAAATGAAGTCAAAAATTCTTGAACTTAAGACTTTCGTGGAGAAAATATAACTCAAAATAGATGATAAGGAAGAAGCAATATGAAATGTAAGTGAAAAAAAGGAGAATCGATGCGGTGGACACCTGAAAGTCTTATCTATAAAGGTAGAGAAGTTCTATAAAGAACTTGTTAAAAGAAACATTTGCATTCTGTAATAAAAAAGACACTTCCAAAGATAACAATAGTTGTAGATGCAAAGGAAATAGTTGGAAGTGTTGAAATTGAAGCAAAACAACTAAAGACTAAAATTAACCACTTAGAAAAGGAATTAAAAGACACAAAGAAGATTTTATCTTCAATGAAAATAAGGTTATTTTTCTTTAAAAACACTTGAAAAATAAGTAGACCAAATTGAATGATATACATAATGTATTCAATGAAGAGATTCTTCCTGCTCTCGACAAGTTGAGGAAGGTGAGTGAGTAGATTCTTCTCTATTCATCATATGACTAAACCAAGTGTTCCAACATTTCCGTATGGGTTGGTTTATACTATTCAAGGTCCTCTTTCACACCTAAACATGCCGAAATGGTGCAAACCACATTCTATTGACAAAGCATCTTAAGAGACCAAAGTGCAAAAGGGCAGCAAATTTCGGTGAGCGATTACTCAGAAATTGTGGAACAAGGAAAAAATCTATCTTAGGCTACAAGATCACATAGGGCTCCTCTACAATATCCTCTATCGGTTTTTGATAGCTCCAAGTCATTTTCCCATTGTGAACAGATATTAGTTGATGGGAAACGGGTTAGTTGCATGTAGTGTAAAGTTGGAAAGTGGTGTAACTTTTGTTTTGTTCACCATACAACCAAATCAAGATCTCCAACACATCCATATGGATTTTTTTATGCTATGAAAGGTCTTACTTTTTACCCAAACATGTTGAAATGGTTTGAGCCACATTCTACCGATGAAGTCTCTTAAGAGACCAAAGTGCAAAAGGGTAGATAACTTTGATGAGTGATTAATCAAAAACCATGATACTTGAAAAACTCCATCTAAGGCTATAGGATCATGTAGGGCCCTTCTATAATTACCTCTCTTATTTTTTTATAGCTCCAAGTCATTTTCCTATGGTGAATAGATTTCAGTTGATGGAAAATGGGTCAGTTACATGTAGTGTAAAGTTGGAAAGTGGTGTAAATTTGATTCTATTCATCATACGACCAAACTGAATATTCCAACACATCTATATGGGTGGTTTTATGCTAATAAAGGTCTTCTTTTGCACCCAAACATGCTTAAATGGTTTGAACTGCATTCTACCGATGAAGTATCTTAAGAGACCAAAGTGTAAAAGGGAAACAAACTTTGATGGGTGATTACGTGGAAATTGTGGCACTTGGAATTTTTTTTTTTGAGGCTACAAGATCATATAGGGCCCCTCTATAATAACCTCTCTCTATTTTTGATAAATCCAAGTCATTTTCCCATGGTGAACAGATTTTAGTTGATGAAAAATAGGTCAGTTGCATGAGTGACAAGTTGGACAGTGATGTACCTTTTTTTCTATTCATCATACAACCAAACCAACTATTCCAACACATTTTAATGGGTGGATTTATGCTAGGAAAGATCCTCTTTTTCACCCAAACATGCCAAAATAGTCCAAGCCACATTCTACCGGTGAAGTCTCTTAAGAGACAAAAGTGTAGAAACGTAGAAAATTTTGATGAGTGATTACTCAAAAACCATGGCACTTGGAAACACTTCATATGATGCTACAAGATCATATAGGGACCCTCTATAATTACCTCTCTCAGTTTTTGATAGCTCTAAATCATTTACCCATGGTGAACAGATTTCAATTTATGGAAAATGGGTAAGTTGAATGTGATGTAAAGTCAAAAAGTGGTGTAACTTTCATTCTAATAATCATATGGACAAACCAACTATTCCAACATGTTTTTATGGGAGGTTTTATGCTACTAAATCTCCTCTTTCACACCCAAAAACACTGAAATGGTCTGAGCCACATTCTACTAGCGAAGTCTCTTAAGAGACCAAAGTGTAAAAGGGCAGAAAACTTCGACAAGCGATTACTCAAAAAATGTGGCACTTAGAAAAATTTCTTATGAGGCTATGAGATCATATAGATCCCCTCTATAATAACCTCTCTTAGTTTTTGATAGCTCCAATTCATTTACCCATGGTGAATAGATTTTAGTTGATGGAAAATGGGTCAACTCTATGTAGTGTAAAGTTGGAAAGTGGTGTAACTTTCATTATGTTCATCATATGACTAAATCAATTGTTCCAACACATCTGTATGGGTGCGATTATGTTAGGAAAGGTCCTATTTTTCACCCAAACACAGAAATAGTTTGAGCCACATTCTACCGATGAAGTCTCTTAAGAGACCAAGTTGCAAAAGGGTAGAAAACTTCAACGAGTGATTACTCATAAATCATGCAACTTGGAAACATTTTTTCTGATGCTACAGGATTATGTATGGACCCTCTACAACAAACTCTCTCAATTTTTGATAGCTCCAAGTCATTTTCTTGTGGTGAACATATTTTATTTGATGGAAAACGGGTCAGTTGCATGTAGTGTAAAGTTGTAAGGTAGGCTACTTTCTGTTGTGTTCTTCATGGGGATGGAAATAATTAGGGCCAACACATCTGTGTGGGAACATCTATGCTAGGAATGGTCATTATGCTTCATTATAAAATTTTCATAGTCTTTCCTATTCGAGGGGTCACAACTTTTCGCCTTCGAAAAGTCACAACCAAATTCCTATCATCACTATTCATCAGAACCTAAAATGATTTATTTACAACTTTTCAGATATGGTTGAGGAAAAGGTAATTCTTGAACTTTCAGTTGGTTTTGTTTATGTCATGCACATCTCTTGAAGTTGTTTATTGACTATTGTAAGCATGAAATTTTAACTTTTAAAGTTTCATTCTTCTAATTATTTGGTTTGAATTCATGTTTACAAATATGACTAGTATCTATGAAGTTTTTTGTTGGGAAGATTGATTCATGGTCTCTTAATCTCGAATACCATAATGCCCTTATGATCTTTAAAAATACTTGCATTCCTTGATTTTTTGTTTGTGAGAATTGAATGCAATGCAAATGATATAATAAGAAATAGACATAAAATGTAAGAAAAATCAAATAAAATGCACATGAAAACCTCAAGAAGTAAGAGTAGCATGTAGATGTTGGATCGATTTGGACATGGTTGCTCTTACTCCAAATGATAATGAGATCAATGGATATTTTTGTAGCATAACATTAGCATATAAGATGTGTTGGAAATGAGATGGAAAGTATCTCATTTATAGAAATGGTAGGGGCTAAATCAAGGGCCAAGATTGAATGGTTAATGAAGGGTTGAGATTGAAAGAAGGATGAGGTTTGGATCAAGGAATCAAGATTGATTAGTCTTGTGACAAGTGTCACAAGATGGAAAGGGTGAAATGGGGAGGTGTGCTCACACATGTGTGAGAAAACATTGGGAAGAGAGGCAATAAATGTGTGTAATATATAGGGTGGCTTGTGTAAGAGATAGTGGGGGTTGGTGAGATATCACACATGTGAGAAGAGGCTAGAAGATAGTCTATGACACTTGTCACTTTGTGACAAGTTTGGGGGGATGTGTAGGAATTTAAAATTAGAGGATAATGATAATGGAGATTAGTAATGAGGGTTAAATTAATTAATCAAAGATTAATTAATTTAATGGGGTAGGTTGAGTAAATAAAACAATGGTTTATTTAACTTGGGTGGATTTAAATGTTGGATAATGGGCTAGGATGGAATTAAATAATAGGAAAATGGTAATGGAGGTTACAAAGGGGATAAATTTAATTAATCAAGGATTAATTAACTTGAGCAAGGTTAGTGGATTTAGAGGAAGAAGGGGAAAAGTTATCTTCAATTAAATAAATGTAGATTTATTTAATTAAAGGTGGTGGATAAAGGTAAATGGGAAATTAATTAAATAAATAACAAGTATTTATTTAATTAATAGGTTAGGATAGGATAAAATGAGGTGTGGATGGGTAAGGTCACATTTTAGGTGTCTACATCTTGCCCCTCTTTGAGATGATGTAAAAAATTGCAGACAATTTATCCAAAAATTAAGGTAAATGGGAAATTAATTAAATAAATAACAAGTATTTATTTAATTAATAGGTTAGGATAGGCTAAAATGAGGTGTGGATGGGTAAGATCACATTTTAGGTGTCTACATCTTGCCTCTCTTTGAGATGATGTTGCAACTAGAAGAAGTAACATCATTTCAAAGAAGAATAAAATATAGTGTCTATAAAATGGATAAGGAATAGAATCATGATGCCCCAGTCACTCGGAAGGATGAGGAGGGTAGTGGTATGCCCCCTTGAGAGGACATGTGGATTAGGAGAACATGGGTGTTCTATTGAAATGGATGGGAAGGCTAAAGGATGAAGGATAAAAAGATGAAAAACATAAGGATGATGAAGATGTGGATGGTGAGGAAGGATGGATGATCATCATCCTAGATTTGATATTGTATTTGACATTATGCACCAAGGTATGAGGAACGAGGATGAAAATGTGTCAAGTACATGATCAAAAAGGTCAAGTGAAAACATATGCCTTATGACACCACGATATGGAAGACCATGATGCTCCTATGGAAATAAAGTGCAAAAGACCATGATAAATGCAAACAATGATAAAACACACAAGCAACAAGCAAGCATGTAAAAAAAACCAAAAGCAAACAAGAACTATACTCCAAGTCAAGTTGAAAATCAATTGATGGGTTAATTGATTGATTGATGGTGATGATGATTGGATTGGGAAGGATACATCCCTATGATGATAGTTGGATTAAAGTGGATTAATGGATTTAAGATTGATTTGGATTAATATTATGGATTTCTTAAGGATGATGTGCTATATTGCAAGGTTGGATTGCATGAATTAGGACTGATTTCATTGGATAGGATTGGATGGGGATGGTTGGATTGGAAGGATAGATGGATGGATAAGATATGATTGGATGGAGGATAGGATGTGGTCCAATGACAAGGGAGGACCAAGTCTTAGGAAAAGGATGAGAGAATAAATAGATTGTGTGGATAGGAGATAAATGGATTTAGTAGATGGAAGATAGGTGATGGGAGATAAGAAGATGGTGGATGAAGGATAGGAGGATGGAGCTCCAAGGATTAGTTGCAAAGAACTAATATTCCAACTAGAGGTAGTGCAGATGTGAGATGGAATGATAGTAGCATGAGATGGAATGATAGTGCATAAAGGATATGGATGGAAGCAAGAGTGAGGATGGAATTGTCCAAAGAATGCATGGATATTTTACCCCTAGATTTCTATAAAGACTAAGGGTGAAAAGAGAGGATGGATTAGGGGGATGGATATAGAATATGGGATGGAAGAAATGGATAGGATGATTAAAATCAAGTGGATGAGATATTGATATATGCATATTTCACCCCTAGGCTCTTTATCAAGATCAAATATAGGGAAGGAAAGATGGATTTTGATAGGATGAGGGATACATGATGAATGATATGGATAGGATAATATGCATGGTGATTATGAAGATCCTTAGCCTTTTCAAGATCAAAGGTGGAAAGGGGGGAATGGATTTAGATAGGATTATGGATAGATGATGTGGATAATATGTATGGATGAATCTTTCCCCCAAGTGTGAAGTGCAAGAGGGTGGGGAGGAAGGAATTCAAGCATCTAGTTGAATAGATGGTATCCCTTGATTATGTGCTATCATGCTCATAGATGTTGGTAGAATGACGGTAAGAGGGATAAAATGGATGGGAATATGGGGAGGGATACATGTATTTATGCAAAGGATGGATACGAGGGATGGAAGGATGGAAAATGGATGTTGGATAGTGGATAGGTTGATGGAAGAAATGTGGATGAGTGGATGGAAATGTTGGTAAGATCAATATTGGCACACACCTTGAAGGGTGGTGGAATTGTGAAAGTGAAGTGAAATCTAGATTTTAAGGTTTAGATGGAGGAGTGGATGTAGGTTTTGGGACATAAGGACCCAAAATAGATGAAGGTGATGAAGGATTATTAAATGGGATGGAAGACTTAGGATTGGATGAAGCTTTTAGTTTACCAAGTTTGGATGCCAATTTTTATTTTTCTTTGGCATGCATTGATTCAATAAGTACTATTGGAATCCACGTGGTTTCTGACTTTGATTTTTTCTTCATGGGACTTTGTGGCCTTTGGGATTTAGATTTTGGATTTTGGATCATATTTTTATTTGATTTTTCATGTCTTTTTGAGGGGACATGTTGATCCTTTTATTTTAATAGAATTTTTGGCTTTATGCATTTTATATTTGGCATCCAAATTGCTTCCAAGGGAAATGGAATTGGTAGATGGGTATGAATGATGTGAATGTATTATGGATGGGTTGGTGTAAGTGGTGTATTGGAAGGATTTCAAAGATGTATGTCTTGGTTGATCTTGATTGGGATATGAGGTGATGGATAAAGAGGATAATGGGATTTTGGAATAGGAATGTTAGGTGGTGGAATGTAGGGAACCAAAATGGATGGAGGGAATGAAGGGATTTTATTTTGGGACATATGGACCCAAAATAGATGGAGGGGGTGAGGATTTGGGCTTTGGAACATAAGGGCCCAAGATAGATTTTGAGGATGGGGAATGTGGATATTTGGATTTAGATGGAGGGCTTTTGGATTTGGAATAGATGGGAGATGTACCAACATCTTGAGCTCTGTATCCAAGGCCATGATATTATGGATTTTCTTTGATATTGAGGGGTTCTATGATGCCTTTCTCATGGATGCCTAACCCTTTTCCTTGATAATGCATGGCTTGACAAATATTTTTTCCAATGGGATACTTATTATTTTGTAAAAAAGATGTGAGTCCATTTTGAGGGGGATATGATATGGGAGGAATGATGGACTCTTGGAGTAGACAAGCATGGATGAATGTGGAGGAACCCAATTGATAAGTAAGGGGTTCACGGGTAGCTTGGATAGGGGTGATGGGATCATGACATGGAGATGAAGGGATTCTTTGATCTTGACTTGGGGTAGGATCATGGGATGGGGTAGATGGTGTAGTGTGCTCTACGTTATGAGATGGAGGGGGATCATGACATGAAGTGGTAGGGGCATTTTGATCATGAGAGGGGAGAGGATCATTAGATAGGGTGGAAGGTGTACTTTGATCTTGATTTAGAGAGGGATCATGTAATGGAGTGGAAGGGATATTTTTATCTTTATATGGAGGGGGGTCTATGTTAGCATGCTTTGGATTAGGAGATGGACACGGTTTATTTGATGTGGATGGTGTGATGGGGGAGGAGGGTTGGATAGATGGTTCAACTTGGGTAAATGGAGTAGTAGAGGATTCATTATACTTAGGGCATTGAGGTTTATCTTAGTGTGGAGGTGATGAAGGTGAATGCATGACATGGGAAGATTGCACAATTTTGTTTTTGCATGGGGAATTAAGCACCTTTGAAAGTAGTCCTTGGATCCAACCATTATGAGGGACATGAGATTAATTTGATTGGTAAGATTGAGGTGATGTGGATTGTAAGGATGTGGGAGATGAACAAGTGGTATAAGAGATGGAATTTTCCATAGATTGGTAAATGGATGATGAGGATGAGGAGCTTGAAAAGGATGTGGAGATGGTTATTTTGGATGGGTTGGGATTGTATGAAGGTGGGGAAGGTGGAATTTTAGCACCAATGCCAAGGAGATAGCTAAGCATGGCATCATTATCATTATTAAAGTAGTGGGTGAGGAAATAATTGGTGATGGGATCATATGAGGATGATATGGGTGATGAGGTCATGGTAGGTTTTGAGGGGGACATTGCATGGGTGGTTGGGGAAGGTTTGGAGGATTTTGTCTAACGATCATGGATTCAAGGTGATCCACAATATTCTCACTATCATCAGAGGGATTATGATATGGGTGCATGATATTGGGTTGGGTTGGAATGGATTAAGATGAATTAGGATAGATTAGGTTGGATGGAGGATATATTGGATGATTAGGCATGGTAGAGGATTGATTGGAGGAGGAAAGGTTGCGATTTATTTTAGATGATGATGATGGAAGTTATGATGATGAATTAGAAATAGATGAGGGATTAGAAGAATAAGATGTTGGAGATTTTATTTTAAATGGATGATAGATGGATTGGATTAGGAATTGATTAAAATGGAATTAGGTTAATAATGAATTTATATTAAGGTGTTGATGAAGGATGAAGATTAAGGATGATATTGAAGGATGGATTAAGGATGATAGAGAATAGAGGATATTCAGATTAATATTAATGATGAAAGTGGATAGGGATTATGGAGGATGATTAGGATAATGATTAGGACCTCAAATAAATTGGTAAAATTAGGCGTAGGGTCCTAGATGAAGGATTAAGGATGGGTTGGATGCTTGATTGAGGAGATAAATGGATAATGGTTGATTGAATTTGGATGAGGATAAATGGATGATGGATGATTAGTTTGTGGATAGGGTGGAATGGATTAGGCTAGGATTTGATTAGAATGGGATTAGGTTGATAATTTATTGGATTAAGATAATGATTAATGGTGATAATGAAGGATGTGAATTAAGGATGATAATGGATAGGGGATAATTGGTACAAAGATGAAAGATGAAATTGGATTAAGAAAGGAGGATTTTGATGTGGATTATGAAGGATGGTTAGGATAATGATTTAGGATATTCATTAGATTAGGAAAATTAATTAAGCTTAGGGTCTTAAATAATGGCTTAGGTATGGATGAGATGATTAGGATAAAGGAATGGGTGGATTGGATGATTGGGGATGATTAGGGAAAGATGGATGATTAAAAATATGTTGGTATATTAAAAGATTAAGATGGTGATTAGGATGATTATGAATGATTAAGATGATTATGGATGGGTGATAAGGATGATTATGAAGCATACAAATGGTTAAGGTGAGATAATTAGATAGTGATTATGGATGAATAAGATGAGATGAATAGAATGAGAAAGGATGATTTAGAGATGATGTGGATTAGATGATTGGGTATGATTAGGATAATATGGATAATTAGGATTAGGGTGAAAATATGGATGATTATGAATGATTAAGATGGGGTGATTAGGATTAGAATAGCTATGAATGATTAGGATTAGAATGGTGACAATGAATGATTGGGAAGGGATGGTTAGGACGATTATGGTTACATGGGTGATTAGTATAAGGTGATTAAATATGATTAAGATGAGGAGAGATGATTAGGATTAAAATGATGATTAGGATATGAAAATGGATGATTAATATGGGATGGGTGGGATAATTAGAATGATTAATATGGATAATTAGGATAGAAAATAATGATTAGGATTAGAAGAGATGAATAGAATGAAGGATGATTATGATGAAATGATTAGGATGAAGAGAGATGATTAGGATGGGGTGATTATAATGAGATAAGGGGTGATTAATTTTAGAAGGGATATTAGAATGATTAGGATGGGAAGAAGTGGTTAGGATGAGGTGAATAAGATGATTAGGATAAGATGAGGGATGGTTATGATGACTAGGATGGGATGATTAGTTTGACTTGGATGACTAGGATAGGATGATTAGGATGAAGAATGTGGATGAGAAGGTTGACTTGGAGATTATGTGGATAGGTTGACTTGGAGGATACCTTTTTTTTTAAATGTTTCTAATGTTTTTGGGTTTTGGTTTTCACTTTCTATTTTTTTTGTACTTTTATGATTAATAATGCAAATGCAAAAAATAAAATAATGTAAGAAGAAAAAATAATATGGTTCAATTTGGATAAGGTTCCCCATTTGGTTTCAAGTGAGGAAGGTGATCTAAACACTCAAGCAGATAAGACACATTAACAAACCTAACTCAAGTGGGATATGGCCAAAAGTCTCAAGTAGGCTTTACAAGCTCAACTAGGGGTATCCTCTATATACCACAAGGGTACATGAGGCCTAAATCAATAGATGAAAGAGAATAATTCCAAATAGTCAGGAGGAGAGGGTAACCCACTCTCCACCTTCACTTCTCCAAGGTATAAAGTTCTTGGAGGCTTAGCCTGATCGACAAAATTTCACTTCCAAGAGAGGTGGCTTTCTTGCCTCCCACTCTTTATACTCTACTGGAACACAGGAGTTGGAGTCATCCCCTAAGGTGATGAAATCCCTAGGCAGTCCCCCTTAAAAAAAGAAAACAAGACCACTTATTTTTTATCCTCAAGATCACACTAAGGTGCGAGAGGAGAGCATACATAAGTGAATCTTGGGGATTAAAAGAAACTTGTTAATTTTTAGCCCAAATCCAAATGTGAAGGTTAATTTTAAGGCCAATTTTTATTTTGTGGAAGACACACCAAACAAAGATTTCTAAATGAAAAATTGATTGCAAAATTGGATTCTTTATGATTTTTTGATAAATTTTAAAAAATAGATTGCTGAAAAAATGATTTTGTATGACAAAGTTATGATCATTTGAAGTTTAAAAATAAAGGTTGAATTTGACTCAGTGCACCTGATTTCTGGAGAAGAATATGGAAAATCAACTTGCACCAAAACAAAGATCTCTGAACCATCTTTTCATCACTTTTTCAATTTTGAAAATCCAACCTGTGAGACAAAAGTTATACTTGTTTTAGTAAAACAACTCTATTATGGCTTGCAAAGAAGGTGGGAGGCAAGTTTAGCCCCCAGGTGCTTAAATTTTGGCCCCCGCGTGACTAGGGGCATGACTAGGAGCTGGTGCCAAAGTATAGTGGTGCCCCTAGTCCTCCATATGACCTAGGGCCATGGATTTGCAAAAATAAAAAAGGGAAATTTAAGGGTTAATTTTTAATTAGTTTTTTGTTTTAAATAAAAAAGGTTTAAAAAAAAAAATTTTAAAAAATTGAACATTTTTTGGGTGGGCTTTGTTCCCACGGCCTTTGGAGGCTCGTAGTCTACAAAGCCTATGGCCTTAAAATGGTCTACACAAATCTTTATAGGCCCATGAGCCTTCATAGGTGCACGGGACTGTGAAGAAGGCCGCGACTTTTTTTTTTTTGAATATATACATATATATTTAAAAGTTTTGATATTCTTTTGATTTTTTATTTTTTTTAATTTTTAGTTAATTTTATTTTTTTTAGTTTTAATGATTTTTGATTTTTTAATTATTTTTTATTTTATAATATTATTTTTTATTTTTTTTTAAACGATTTTTAAAAATAACAAAAAAATGTTAATAATAATTTGTTTTTTTCTAAATATATATTGAAAACGAATTTTTTCTATTAAGCAAAAAGAACAAATATTTAAATAAAACTTTTCCTATTAACCATAAAAATGAAATTTTAAGCAAATTTTATTTTTCATAGTATGGAAATAAAAATTTCAAACAAAATGTTCCGTATTAAGCATAAAGACAAAAATTTAAACAAAACTTTTCCTATTAAGCATAAAAGTAAAAATTTAAATCCTAATGTAAAATGTATACAAAATATAGCTAAAATATATATTTGCTCCTATAAAAAAGTTGAGTTTTAGATCCCTTTTGTAAAAGCCTTAACCTAGAAAATAAAACTCAACAAAAACACAAAAGGGCAAGTGTTAGAAAGCAGGTTCACCAAAATGAATGCATGAAAATGATATTATAGAAATAGACATAAAATGTAAGCTAAATCAAATCAAATGCACATGCAAACCTCAAGAAGTAAGAGTAGCATGTAGATGTTGGATTGATTTGGATGTGGTTGTTCTTACTCTAAATGATAATGATGTCAATGGATATTTTTGCAGCATAACATTAGCCTATATGATGTGTTGGAAATGAGATGGAAAGCCTCTCATTTATAGAAATGATAGGGGCTTAATCAAGGGCCAAGATTGAATAGTTAATGAAGGGTTGAGATTGAAAGAAGGATTAGGTTTGGATCAAGGAATCAAGATTGATTAGCCTTGTGAAAAGTGTCACAATATGGAAAGGGGTGAAATGGGGAAGTGTGTGAGCACATCTGTGAGCACACATTGGGAAGAGAGGCAATAAATGTGTGTAAGAGATAGGGTGGCTGGTGTAAGAGATAGTGGGGGTAGGTGAGATCTCACACATGTGTGAGAAGATACTAGAAGATATTCTATAACACTTGTCACTTTGTGAAAAAGTTTGGGGGGATGTGTAGGAATTTAAAATTAGAGGATAATGATAATGGAGATTAGTAATGAGGGTTAAATTAATTAATCAAAGATTAATTAATTTAATGGGGTAGGTTGAGTAAATAAACCAAGGGTTTATTTAACTTGGGTGAAATTAAATGTTGGAGAATGGGCTAGGATGGAATTAAATAATAGGAAAATGGTAATGGAGGTTAAGAAGGGGATAAAGCTGATTAATCAAGGATTAATTAACTTGAGCAAGGTTAGTGTATTTAGAGGAAGAAGGGGGAAGGTTAG
This sequence comes from Sequoia sempervirens, assembly GCA_007258455.2. Lineage (NCBI taxonomy): Eukaryota > Viridiplantae > Streptophyta > Pinopsida > Cupressales > Cupressaceae > Sequoia > Sequoia sempervirens. The sequence continues at coordinate 330,829,559 of VDFB02105785.1, forward strand.
CTTTAATTAAATAAATGTGAATTTATTTAATTAAAGGTGGTGGATAAAGGTAAATGGAAAATTAATTAAATAAATAACAAGTATTTATTTAATTAATAGGTTAGGATAGGCTAAAATGAGGTGTGAATGGGTAAGGTCAAATTTTAGGTGTTTACAAGACTTAGTTGTTACTTTCATTTTTCTTTTCTCAATAGTTTTATGATGTTTCCTTTATCTACGTAATACATGAAGCATGAAGCATATAAGCAAATGGTAGCATGAATCATACACTTGGAATGGTAGATGTCTTCCTCAATATATAAAGCATGAAGCATACATATGAATTTCCTCTGTGAAGCTGTGAAGCACATGAAGGATGAAGCATGAAGCATTACTATATTCATATGATTGATTTAATGTTCAATAATCTTATAGGAGAATAATGTTCAAACTTTATTATATATTTACAATTATAGAAAAGAAGAGTGCATGAAAAATACTTGGATTTTGAATATTTGAAGTAAACCATCTACAAATATCTATTGAAGTGTGGATTTATAATGTAAATATGGACACCATCAATAAAAAATATTTGTATTAACCAAATAGCCATGTAGGCATACATCAATATATGTCGATATATGTATAAAATATTAAAAAAATAGCTATATAGGCTTGCAAGAATGCCATATAGGCATACAATTTCAATTATATGCAATAAAAAATATGTCTAAAAATTCCATATAGGCATACAACAAAGGAACCCAATCAAAAGGCATTGCCCTCTAGGTGAATGAAACAAATGGGTGGACTTTGTTGGTCAGGTGGATGGTGATGCATATGACACTCATTTACCCTAAACTTGAGGGTTGCTCCGCCTATTTAGTTCCTCATCAAGTTTCAATTGTTACAATAACAAGAAAAGACATTAATATACAAAAATTTGATTATAAAAAATGATATATTTAAGAAAATAATCACTTACTGCCACTAGATGATCTCTTTCCTCAAGAAAAAGATCCACATGCTCATGTTGTGGTGTGCCCAAGTCCTATAGAAACCATCCAGATAGAAATTAAACTATGAATAAATAATCATTTGATTTCACACTAAAAACTATAACAACAAATGTAATTTGAAATTTACTAATTTTCCCCATACCTTCGTGAGAGGCATCGAGTTATCTATTACAAAAGATACACCTTGCTCCATTACCCTATCAACATTTGGAGGTATTTTTGCTTCCATCATCTAAAAATAAAACAATAAATTATTCAATCATGAAAAGTAGAATAGTGATGCAGGTCATGGCTTATAATGTATGAGATAATCAACAAAATTTTGAGTACTTATTGAACTATATATTTCTTACTATTATGCTTACTATTTTCCCTATCCATAGCTTGTTCAAAAGCACCTTTTTTAGGCTTTTATCTATAGCACCAAGTCAATGAATGGTTTGATCAAATGCTTTGGTAGAAATGTATGAAAAATGTGGTAGCATAGAGAAGGCAGTGAACTATTCAAAAAAATGCCTCAAAGAAATGTGGTCTCATGTTGATGGAATGCCAGGAAAATTTTGTTTATCATGGCATTCCATCACCATGAGACTACATTTCTTTGAGGCGTTTTTTCCAAATAGTTCATTTCCTTCTCTATTCTATTATGTTGGGATGGGGTGGATGGTATAGTGTGGTCTTGGTTATGAGATGGAGGGGGATCCTGCCATGAAGAGGGAGGGGTGTTTTGATCATGAGGGGAAGAGGATCATTAGATAGGGTGGAAGGTGTACTTTGAGACCACATTTTGAGAGCAATCATACAATGGAGTGGAAGAGGTACTTTGATCTAGATAGAAGGATATCATTAGATGAAGTGGGGGACAAGGGATTATGAGAGGGAGATGAAGGGATATATTTCTCTTGAGATGGAAAGATATCATTAGATGAGATGGAAGGGATGTTGTTCTTGATTGGAAATGGGATCATGAGATGGAAGGGGATCATATCATGGAGGAGAAGGGTTTCATTGATCTTTATATGGAGGGAAATCTATGTTAGCATTCTTTGGATTAGGAGATGGACATAGTTCATTTGATATGGATGGTGTTGTGAGGGAGGAAGGTTTTATAGACTCTTCAACTTGGATAGATGGATTTGTAGGGGATTCATTTAAGATTTAGGGTATTAGGGTTTATCTTGATGTGGGGGTGATGAAGGTGGATTCATGATATGAGAAGATTGCACCACTTTTTTTTTGCATGGGGAAACAACCACCTTTGCAAATAGTCCTTGGAGAAATTTATTATGAGAGAAATGGGATGAATTTTCTTGCTAATAGTGGGGTGATGTGGATTTTAAGTATGTGGGGTATGAACAAGTGGAATAAGAGGTGGAAGTTTCCATGGATTGGTAAATTGAGGATGAGGATGAGGACTTTGAAAAGGATTTGGAGGGGAATTTTTGCTAAAGGCTTGGTTTCTATTGTCAAAGGAAGGGAAAGGATGAGCAAGAGGAGATGGCTTAGGATTGGATGAAGGTAGGGAGGATGGAAGCTTAGCACCGATGCCAAGGAGACATCTAAGCATGGAATTCTTATAATTATGGAATAAGTAGGTGAGGATAACATTAATAGTAGTGCATGTGGATGATATGGATGGGACTTGAGGTGATCTTTGGATGGGGGGATTGGTGTAAAATTGGAGCATTTTGTCTATTGAAAATGGATTCAAGGTGATCCATGATTCCCTCATTGTCATCATTCAGATTATATTTAGGTTGGTGAAAAAGGATATCCTCGTCATCACTGATATGGTTGGGTTTGGTTGGAATGGATGAAGTTGGATTAGAATAGATTACCTAGGTTGGATGGAGGATATATTAGATGGTTAGACACAGTGGAGGATTGATTGTAAGAAAGGTTGGTATTTATTTTAGACTAGGATGGAAATTAGGATGATGGATTACAAATGAACTTGGGGATTGGAAGAATAGGATCTCAGGATGAAGATGGAGGGTGGGATTAGATTTTGGGATCAAATCCAAAACCCTAAATGATTTTATTTGATTAAAGAGGATTATCTATTCTTAAGGTAGTGAGTTCTTTGAAAAAAATCCTCAAAGAATTGTGGTCTCATAGTGATGGAATAGCATTCCATCACCATGAAACCATATTTCTTCGAGGATTTTTCTCAAACAACTTGTTGCATTGTCTATGCTATTGCTTACTATTATGATTTGATTGGTTTTTTCCAAGCAACCATAGTTTGCTGGAAATCACCTATTTTAGGAGCAGCAAGAAAGCAAGTTGTTTGATAAAATGCTTTGGTAGACATGTATGGAAAATGTGGTAGCATAGGCAAGGTGGTGAGCTATTTGAAAAAATACCTCAAAGAAATGTGATCTCATGGTGATCCAGACATCACCATGAGACCACATTTCTTTGAGGCATTTTTTCAAAAAACTCATTTCCCTATCTATGTTGTTGCTTACTATTATTCTTTGATAGATTTTTTCCAAGCATCCATAGCATAGAAATTGTAGTGAACTATTTGAAAAAATACCTCAATAAAATGTGGTCTCATGGAATGCCATGATAAGAAAATGAAATTGGTAGCTACTCCTACTGATTAGTTATGCCATTTGAAATAATTGCATCATTTCTAATGTTGACTTTCTAAAAAACTATATTGTAATTGAAATTTTGTTATCTATCAACATCTAGTTATTAGTTATGCAATGTGAAGTAATGCTTTGATTTTGAAAGATTTGCAATGCAATGTAATCAATGATATGAATATAAACTACACAAATCTATTAAGTACAATTCATTATTCAACCTCTTTATTCTATTACCAAAGTGAAGGTTTGAACTCCACCGCCACTTGGAGGTGTTGTCGTGAAATCTCCAATATTAGCCTATTTAATATCTAAAATCAAATATTAGAATACCATTCATATAACAATGTTATTCACATGTAATATTTATAATTATTTACTAGTTACATACCTCGACAGTAGATGCAGTGGAGTAAAAAGGAGGTGGAGGGTAGGTGAAAACCGTATGAACACTATGACCCTGAAATTTTATTACAGTCATTAAACTAAATTAGTTAATCTTGCATTTCAAAAACTAAAATTAAATAAATTAAATTCAATGAACATGTTAATATTTACCTGAGTATCAAGGCCGAAATCCTAATTCAAAATGGCATCTGTCATTGCCAGCTGGTCAGCTACAAATGTTGCCTGTACCCACAAACCTGACAAGTATGGGGTGGAGCCCTACCCCTCAAAGTCTCCTATCATTCACACTATACTATAGGACTTGTACACTAGATGATACTTTGTGTCAGAGAACTAATAGACCAAGTAGAGTGTCCACCTCAACACTCTCCTTCACGATGAAAGGGATAGCAATGTGCTCATAAGCTGGTCTAGTGAGTGCTTTTCTTGCTTTCCACTGAGGATCGAGACATGCACCTGGTCTATCTTGTGCTGACCCACCACCTCTCCCATGGAAGTCTCACATATAACAATAGTTGGGGATTTTGTTGAGGAAAACTCACAATAGATTTTCCTCAAGAAATATCAGGAGACCTCATTATTGTTGCATGGAGGATGGTCAAAAACCATCCACAACCTCTTCCAAAGATTATCCTTTATCCCTTGGTGGTTGTCCAAATGGATAAGAAACCTCTTTCTTGTAAGGTCAAGATTTTTATTTGTACGCCGGTTAGTAAATAGTGAACACTATTGTAAGAATAGAGAAAGGAATGAAGGTGTTGTCATTGATGTCAATTGGTCAACTGGTTATCTACTAGTTGTTGTTGGTTGTATATGTTGAGGATATTGAGAAAACTATATTAAAGGAATATTGCAGGTATTTAGATGTTGCTTTGGTATTTTCCCCTCTATTCATGGGGTTTAGATATGTTGGTCATGATTGTTGAAGGTTGTTATATCTAGATGTTTGGTTGATGGTTCATTGTGAAGTTCGAGTTGTGTACACCAGTTGTGAACTATGGTTTTGTATGCTGTGATTGAAGTCCAGGAAGAAGGTTGTTCATCTGGATTTCTCTTTCTTGGAGTCTTTTGACTTGTGGTTCTAGAATTAAGATGTTTTTATTCCATTGAAGATATTTTTGGTTTCTAGAAGTTTTGAGCTTAATTGTTCTGTGTTTTACAATGGTTTGGCCAACCATGTGTTGAGAACTATCTTCGAAGTTAATGAAGCATGTTGGATCTATTTTTGGGTCCCAGTGAAGTGTGCATTTGGGTCACCCTCATTCTAATTCCACCCTAGGATGTTTGGTGCTGACCTAATTTGAATTTGAAGTTGGATGGCTGACTTTGTATATTTTTCAAGATTGGAGATAGTATATATACAGGATGAGCTAGTAATGAAAATCATACATAAGAAAATAAGGAAGATAAGTGAAAGAGAAGACATGAAATTGATGCTATTCAGAAAGTGTGTGTGAGTTTTGTGTGGGATATTAGTGTGAAGCTTAATGTTCATTTTCTGGATGCAGTGAGCAGAAGGAAAAATCTATCATTCATGCAAGTTGATCAAGTAACTATGCTGGAATCCTTTGTTGCATTGAGATTGTAATCTCTCTATAGCAAGTATTCTTTGTATTTTTTGTATCTCTATGGCAATGAGCCCTCTGGGTTGTAGCCCTGTGGACAACGAGTCAAAATAGTGAGTCCTTATTTCAGGTAGTGAGTCTTATTTCAAGTAATGAGCCTTTTTGATATTCTATATAGTGTGATTTAATACTCACTATGGTTTTTCCCTTATTTATTTTTCTACGTAAATTTTTTGTTACTATGTTTATGTGTTGGATTTGAGTTACTACATTGATGTTTTGATGATAAATCATTTAAGTAGTTTCATGTATTAGTTCTGGTAATTGAATTAAAGGTTGAAATATGTGACAACTGATTCACCCCCCTCTCAGTTGTCCTATTCAACAATTTCTATCAAAGCTTGGTTCCTTGGTGAAGAGCTTAACTACTTGAGGAAGGTCCAAGATGGCTGGTAAAATTATCTTTCATTATGTGAGGTTTGATGGAACTAATTATTGTATCTAGAAAGTATTGGTGGAAGAATATCTAGAGTATTGCAGATATGATGTAGAGAAATCTTACAAGAATCCGTACACTCCTCCTGCTAATGGTCTGAGCACACCTGAAGAAATCAGAGCACATGAAGTGAATAATAAGGCGAAGTTCATCTTGAAGAATAGTTTGGTACATTTCAAGTTAATTAAGGTTCAAAATTTGAAGACAACTAAGGAATTCTAGGATGTTTTAGAAAGAGCACATGATGGTGATGAAAGAGTTAAAGAGGTGAAATTGTAGAATTTGGAAACATAGTTTAATCTTATACATATTTTTGAAGATGAAAATGTTAAAGCTTATGTTCAAAGACTTGATGAGGTAGTGGTTGGAATGCGATCACTTGGCGCTACTATAGATGAAACCAATATTGTAAAGAAGATTATCAGAACTCTTCTTGATGCTTATAGTGAGAAGGTGAGTGCTATTGAGTAGACTATAGATTATAAGATTTGTCATAAGGATCTGTTGTTAGGATTTTTGACATATCATGAGATGAGGAAGCCAAGTCTAAGAAATGGAGGAAAATCAAAGGTTGCTTTTAAAGCTACAAAAGCTGAAGATCTGGATGAGGAAAATTTTGATGAAATAGAAGCTAACTTTGTAAGAAGAATGAGAAAAGGATTTGGTAAGTATGTGTAGACACTTAAAAATGACCTAGGCCTGCAAGCTCTATTTTTACCACTTTCGTCCTAGCGTAATTATGACATTTAATTATGTCCTTGGTCCACATTCGACTATTAATTAAATAATTCATAATTATTTAATTAATTCATGTCTCTTTTATTCTTCATGATTATTAAATAAATAAATTTTAATTTATTTATTCAATATGTCTTTAATTGTATAAAGTCTTCCTTTAATTAAATAAATTTGTTAATTTGTTTAATTACCTTTATCCATTTATTCTTCCTAATTTTATTTATTCAATATGTCACTAATTTCCATAATCAAATGAATTTATGAATTTATTTAATTATGAGTCATAATCGTCTAAAATTAAATAATTATCTTTAATTATTTAATTATTCAATTTAACATATTCATCATTTTAAGTAAATTTAAAATGATTTCACTTTCTTCACTGTCAGTCCATTTTAGTAAATAATCTGAAAAAGATTATTTATTATCTCACAAAATCCATATTTTGAGTTGATTTAATTCAAATTGGTAGCTTTCTTCCAAAATAAAAAAGCAAGCATATTCTTGTTTTTTTTTTTTTAAAGCTACTTTTCAGTCCACCTTTTATCTTTTTTATTTTTGGAATCTCACAAAGCAGGCTATCTTTATCTTCTTAATTTTGAAAATCTTTATTTTTAAAATTAATTATCTCATCTTTTCTCCACCACCAATCTGATATTCTCAAATTACATCTTGATCACTCATTTAAGAATTTTTCCCTAACCCTAATTAGGGGTTATCAAATGAAATCTTGACCTCTAATTTTACGTTTTTGTCAAAATTCAATCTCGTCCATCCATTTAAAATTGTGTTTTCTATAAAATTTCAATTTTGTTCATAATTTGGGACCACTTCATTATTATAGGCATTAGAGTCATTTATCATTCATAGTCATTTATCATTTATCATTTATCATTAGGCAATATTTTAGACATAGGCATTTCAATTGTATTGTCATAGTCATAGGCATTTAGGCATTTATCAAATCCTTCAAAGCTTGGTGTAGGACTTAGAATTTTATTTCAGATTGCTCGCATGTCGAATCTAAGGGCAAAATGTCAACCAACAAGTTAGAAGGTGTTACAAAAGTGAATCATGGAGGTCTCGACGATTTGACAGGTATAATCGTTCTTTGTTTTAACTTCCATTGTGTTTTGTAATTGCTTTGGGTTTATTTTATATGCTTGATTGATGAATCTAATCCAAAAATTTATCCTCAGTTACAGTATGAAGGTAAGTTTCCTTTTAAATGCTTTAGTTTTGGAGAAATAGGTCATTATGCTGCAAGATGTCTAGATAGAGCTAAAAGGAATAAACAAAGATATGAGAAGGAAAAGTTCTTGAAGGAAAGAAGATCAACAAAGCTTACTATATGAATGAGAATGCTAGTATTTCAAATAAAGATTCAGAATATGAAGATCCATATGACAATGAATGCTTGTTCTTTGTGATTAAGGATGAACCTACTTCTACTAATTCAGAAAAATAGGTAAAGGAAAGCCCTCCAAAGAAGGAGAAGGAGAAAAATGAAGGTACAGTTATCTCTTCCCTACATGATAAACAAGAAAGGAATTTTTGGGTAGTTGATAGTGGTTGTTCACATCACATGACTAGTGATAAGAGTAAGTTTGTTAATCTTAAGAAATATGTTCAGTAAGTTTTGATGGAAAGCATCATACTGATGATGTTTACTATGCTAAGGGTTTACGAAATAATTTGTTGAGCATTGCTCAGATGTGCAGAAAAGGATATGATCTTTTGTTTAAGGATGAGAAATGTGAGATCCGGAAAGGATCCAGAACATTGATTGCTATAGGAAAGAAATCTAAAGGGAATATTTATCAACTTAAGGGTGTTGATGGACAATGTTTTATGACTCAGATAAATGACAATTGGTTATGGAATAGAAGAATGTGTCACATGAATTTTGATAACTTGGAAAGGATTAGTGTTGTTTAGGCCGTGAGAGATTTACCAAGAATTACAAAGCCTATTAATGCTATTTGCAAAAATTGTCAGTTTGGGAAGCAAGCAAGAAATCATTACAGATCAAGGGAACAATCTACTACTAGACTGCTAGATTTAGTTCATACAAATATTTGTGCTCCTATGAGAGTGAGAAGTCTACTTGGTGAAAGGTACTTTATGCTTTTAATTGATGATTATTATAGGTATACATGGGTTACATTTCTTAGAGAGAAATTAGACATACATTAGATAGATTCAAGGCATTCAAGGCCATGGTTGAAAATGAAGTGAATTTGAAGATAAAATGCTTAAGATCTGATAGAGGTGGAGAATTCACCTCCCATGAGTTCAATATGTTTTGTGAAGTGCATGGAATAAAGAGACAATTATCTACTCCGAGAACTCCTCAGCGGAATGGAGTTGTTGAAAGGAAAAATGAACAGTTCAAGAGGCTGCTAGGTCAATGATTATTGAAGCAGGATTATTGGAAGTTTACTGGAAAGAATATATTCATATTGTTGTTTATGTGTTCAATTGAGTTCAAGCAAGAGAAAATAGTACAAAGATTCCCTATGACCTATGGCATGGAAGAATTCCTATAGTTAAATATTTCAAGGTATTTTGAAGCAAATGTTATATCAGAAGAGATGAGGAAAATTTGGGTAAGTTTGATGCACAAAGTGATGAAGGAATATTTCTTTGATACTCTACTAAAAGAAAGGCATATAGATGTTTCAATAAAATATTGAGGAAGAATGTAGAGAGCTCGAATGTGAAGGTAGATGAGACAGTGAAGAACTCTATTGATATTGATGGATATATGTTTAATAAACATGATTGTGCTAGAATAGAAGAAATTGTGGAAGAACAGGATAAAGAAGAGTAGAAAGAGTAGGATGAACAAAATGAAAGAAAAGAAGATGCTCCAGTGATGTCCCCCAGGACATCAAAATATGTACAAAAGAATCTTTCAGAAGATCAAATTATTGGAGACAAGACAAAAGGTGTGTTAACCAGAAGTAAAGTTGTTGTTGAAGTAAATTTGTGTTCATTCTTTGAGATTGAGCTGAAGATAGTAAGTGAAGCCTATAAAGATGAACATTGGAAGGAAGCAATGAAAGAAGAAATTTTGTAGATTGAAAATAATTATACTTGGGAACTGGTCCCACGACCGATAGATAAAAAACATTATTGGATCAAAATGGGTTTTCAGAAATAAGTTGAATGAGAATGGATAAGTTGTTAGAAATGAAGCAAGGCTTGTGTGTAAAGGCTATTCACAAGTGGAAGGAATAGATTTTCAAAGACCTTTTCCATGGTAGCGAGAATGGAAACTATAAGGATGTTCTTGGTATTGGCTACTTATAAATATTTCAAAGTCTATCAGATGGATGTTAAGACAACATTTCTGAATGGTGAGCTGGAACAAGAAGTTTACATGGAACAACTAGAAGGATTTCAGTTAACAGATCAACTGGATATGGTGTGTAGGTTGAAGAAAGCTTTATATGTACTAAATCAAGCTCCTAGAGCTTGGTATGCAAGGTTAGAAAGGTATTTGATTCAACAAGGATTTAACAAGGGTATGATAGACAAGAATTTGTATTTTAAGATTAAAAATGACAAAGTTCTGATTGTAGTTGTATATGTTGATGACATTATCTTTGGAGGAAAAAAATATGTGCAAGATGTTTGTGGAAGGGATGCAGAAAGAATTTGAAATGTCTATGTTTGGGGAGATGAATTTATTTCTTGGGCTACAAATTAATCAAATAGAGAAAGGAATTTTCATTTCATAGTCTAAGTATGTAAGGGAGATGTTGAAGAAATTTGGGATGGAAGGTTCCAAATTGGTAAGTACTCCTATGGTGATTGGTTTCAAATTGGGTAAAGATGTTGATTCACCTAAGGTTGATCAGAGAATGTATAGATCTATGATTGGTGGATTATTGTATTTGACTGCTACTAAACCAGATATTATGCATGTGATCTATCTTGTGGCTAGATTTCAAGAAGATCCAAAGGAAACACAAGTTGTTGCAGTTAAAAGAATATTTAGATATTTGAATGACACTCTAGATTATGGATTGTGGTATCCTAAAGATATTGATTTTACACTTAGTGCATATATAGATGCAAATTGGTTTGGATGTGTAGATGGAAAAAAGAGTACAAGGGGTGGTGCATTATTTCTTGGATACAAATTGGTGGCATGGTTGAGTAAGAAGAAAGATTTAGTCTCTTTGTGTATTGTTGAAGTTGAATATATTGTTGTTGGATCTTGTTGTACAAAAGTTTTATGGATGAAACAAACATTGAAATATATCACAGTGTTATATGATGATCCCATTTCTATCTTCTATGATAATACAAGTGCAACTAACATTTCGAAGAATCTTGTGATGCACTTGAGGACGAAGCATATATCTATTAGATATCATTTCTTGAGAGAGAAGGTCATAGAAAATAAAGTCAAGCTTGAGTATGTTCCAAAAAAGGATCAGATTGTAGATATATTTATGAAGGCTCTTCCTAAAGATACTTTTGAGTATCTCTAGGAGAAGTTAGGGGTTACTGCCCCTCCTTTCATAAACTAAGATGTATTTGGAGGTGCATCAACCTAGTGGATTCATGGTTCTATCTTTTTGGACTGATGTTTTGGTCGCTACCCCTCAAGGGGAGCAAGTATTCTTCAAGTGTTGTCATTGTGAGTTTTCTACTTTCATGTCAAAGGAAGATTCAATGAACATATCTTTTACCTTTTCTATTGATGTCAAAGGGGGAGAGAAATCATGTGAAAAGGAGAAAAAGCTAATGAGAGAACGCAGGTAATGAAGAAGATGATCTTTTGAGAGGGAGAAATAAAAAGAAAAATCTTGAGAAGTATATTCAGATCTGGTATGATGTCTTTGATGGTTTTTCATATCATGTGTTGCCATCAATGACAAAGGGGGAGATTTTTGCAAGAATAGAGAAAGGAATGAAGGTGTTGTCATTGATGTCAACTAATCAGATGGTTATCTACTAGTTGATATTGGTTGTATATACATTGAGGATATTGAGAAAACAATATTAAAGAAAGATTGCACATATTCAGATGTTGCTTTGATATTTTCCCCCATGTTCATGTGGTTTAGATATGTTGGTCATGATTGTTGAAGGTTGTTATATATAGATGTTTGGTTGATAGTTCATTATGAAGTTCGAGTTGTGTTCACCAGTTGTGAATTATGGTTTTGTATGTTCTAGTTGAAGTCTGGGAAGAAGGTTACTGGTTTGGATTTCTCTTTGTTGAAGTTTTTTGACTTGTGGTTCTAGAGTTAAGATGTTTTGATTGCATTGAAGATATTTTTGGTTTTTGTAAGTTCTGAGCTTAATTGTTCTATGTGTTTTACACTAGTTTGGTTGATCGTCTGTTGAGCACTATCTTCGAAGTTAATGAAGTGTGTTGGATCTATTTTTGGGTCCTGGTGAAGTACGTGTTTGGGTCACCCTCATTATAATTCCACCCTAGGATGTTTGGCATTGACCTAATTCGAATTTGAAGTTGGATGGATGACTTTGTATCTTTTTTAAGGGTTGAGATAGTATATATAAATGATGAGCTAGTAATGAAAATCATACATAAGAAAAGAAGGAAGATAATTGAAAGAGCATATGCGACATTGATGTTATTCAGAAAGTGTGTGTGAGTTGTGTGTGGGATATTAGTGTGAAGCTTAATGTTGAGTTTCCAGATGCAGTGAGCAAAAGGCGAACTCTATCAATCATGCAAGTTGATCAAGTAACTATGGTGGAATCCTTTGTTGCATTGAGATTGTAGTCTCTCTATAGCAATTCTTCTTTATCTTCTTTGTATCTCTGTGGTAGTGAGCCCTCCGGGTTGTAGCCCTATGACAGTGAGTCCTTATCTCAGGCAATGAGCCTTATTTCAGGTAGTGAGCCTTGAATCTGGAAGTGAACCAATTGTAATCAATTTTGATATTCTCTATAGTGTGATTTAATCCTCACTGTGGTTTTTCCCTTATTGGGTTTTCCACGTAAATTTGGTGTTACTGTGTTTATGTGTTGGATTTGAGTTATTGCATTGATGTTTTGATGATTAATCATTTAAGCAATTTAATGTATTAGTCCCGATGATTGAATTAAAGGTTAAAATATATGACAACTGACTCACCCCCCCTCTTAGTTGTCCTATTCAATAAACACAAGTCACATTTTGTAATTTTTTTATTTTTTACTTCTTTATAGGATAGTTTATTTACATGAAAATCTGTGTACTCACGCCTCTTATCTGCCCAACTACTTAATTGCTTGCTAATTGCATCTACATGTGTTAACATAGCTTGAAGTGAATTTACATGTGTGGTTCTTTTCAAGGTTGAACTTACAAGATCGTTCAACCTCGCAATTAACTCAATTTATTTTTTGTTGTTTTCAATTTCTCCCATTAAATTTTGTTGAGTTCCAGAAGGATGTTGAGGAATTGTTGGAGGATTTTTTTTGCTGTGGTTGTTCATCAGGATTTTGTTGGTGTTCTTGTTCATGAGGAGAAGGATTTTGAGGAGGAGAATCAGGTGGATTTTCAACTCTTGATAATTAAAGAAATTAACATAAAAAGCATATTAAATCTACCTATTCAACAACAAATTCATAAAAAAAAATCTTACTCCTTGGAGTTCCTCATTGACGTGGCAGAATTCTGGAAAAGAAATAGCAAAGATTTAGTGAAGAAATTGACAAATTTGAGGTCTCCACAATGTGAGCGCACCTTGGAAGGGTTTGTAGGTCACGGATGAAGGAAATATGATAGTCTAAAATGATTTGGATTTGATTTTTTTTCTTATAAAGACTCATAACGTGCTCACGTTATAATGCGGGCATGTTATAGGCTCGGTGTGACCAAGCCTTAGGCTCGATCACACCAAGCCATTACACGAGTGTATTATAATGTGCTCAAGTTATGGCTTTTAATTTTTTTTAAAAAGTTGGCCACTTTTTGGCCCCCCAATTTTTTGCACCCACCCAAAATTTAAGCTATAGTAAAAATAAGAATTGTAGTAGTCGACATCTAATTTCTAAACAACTAAATATTTGTAAAATGGTTAAGATTAAGGGAGTGAAGTACTAAGAATACATAAAAGTGTTCTTATTTTTATCACTAAAATATAACGCAATGTTTAATGTGCACCTCCTATTTGTTTATTTCATTATGTATTTTTAAAAATCATTTACATAAATATATCCAAGAGTGAATACTACAAATTTTATTTTTTATATTTTTTACTGATTTTTTTTAATAATTTTCAAAGTGAATGTATCCTAAAATTTTTATCAATAATCACATCACATAACTTAGAAAGGTGGATCAAAAGTTATAAAATAAAAAATACTTGAAGAATATAAATACATTAGTAAAAGGAAATATATATATATATATATATATATATATATATATAAGTTGTATGATTAAAAAGATAAGAAGAAAATTTACATGATAATTCTATTAAATACTATTACCAAATTGATAAATATAACAACATTGAAGTTCAGAATTTATTATTAAGAAAGAAAAACACATCTACTAGACATAAAATGGAAGTCCAAACCTTATACTCATCATTCAAGCATGAAACTAAACCTAGTACAGGGAAATATTTTTTAAATATGTAACATGAGTGTGTTATGTTACATAACGCAAACACACTACCTAATGTGTGAGTGCACTTTGTAACACGCTCATGTTACATAGTGTAAACATATTATGTAGAAGACAAAAGGGTTCACAAATAGGTAAAAAGACATGTTACCCCTGATTTGGTCCCACGATATAGTTTGCTCATAGTTTTTGCATTTTTCTATAATATTTCATGATATCCTTTTTATTTTACATCATTATAAATAATTTATTTGCATTAAAAATTAATAATTATTCAATCATTATATATTGATTTGTTTGGGTAAGAATTTTAGCTATTAATTTTATTTATTATTAATTAAATTTGATAATAAAATATTTAACTTTATAAATTATAAAAATTATTTTGTACGCATATGATTGGTTAAAAAGTTACATGTGTTATTGAGAGATTGGAAAGCAAGTAAACATTTTTTAAAAGAGTGATTTTTTTATTTTTTGTTGTATAAAGTCATTTTATTAAATCTTAAACAGTTTTTAAAAGAATGATTTTTCATTTTTTGTATTATAAAGTCATTTCATTAAATCTTTCTACAGTAAATAAATGTTACTTATTTTGACATTTTTTAAGAATGATTTTTTATGTATGTAATTATTATTATTTTATTAAAGACAATCTTATAAAAATAAATTAACTATTTTATAGAGATTTGGATTCACACTATTAAAATAAAAAAAATTGTATTATTCTTTCCATAAGTCTAATATTTTTGTTATCTATGTTTTTAATATTTTATGGTATAATTTGATTATTATATATGTTCTCCTTCTTTTCATTAATAATTTTTTTTCATCGTGTATTTTTTTTATATTAATGTAGAATTTATATATGTTATTTCTATTTATATCTTATATTATATTATTATAGTAATATTTTGTAGGTAAATAAGCTAACCTATATTGTGTAGGTAATATATTAATTTATCTTAATGTAAATTATATATTTATATTAATATATATTATAAGATACACATATTTTCCTAATAAAAAGTGGGCAAATATGTGTGAGGCTTCCCCGCGTGAAGCTACACATGTTGATGTTGAAGATGGAGGCAAAGAGACAACGTTGTGTTCTAGCGCGAGGGCTAAGGCATCGAACAGAGGTAAGAAAGCTTCGTTTGTTAGGCTGCGGGTTGGGATTTTAGCTGCTAGGGATGGTAGGAGTCGGTATTCCCTTTGATCCGCATCTAACTCTCACTCTTTTCCTTCCCCTTGCCTAGAGCCTAACCCTATGCTAGCAGATTTGGACTCGACGCTAGTGGATGCGGTGGTTTCCCATCCTTTAGATCCTAAATCCTTGGCTAGGTGTAAGAACAAGGTGAATCCCTTTCATGAGTGTAGCTCTTTTTGTCTAGCTCAGATTATGAAGGAAAACCCTAGCCCACCTCCTCTAGTGTCATCGTCAAAATCTGCTGCAATTCCAGAGCAGGTTCAGAGTTTGGAGGTTTCATCCTTCTTTATTGGTGATGTGGCAGTTTCCTTCTCTAAGGATCCGGTGGATCTTCACATTCCAGATGACCATATCAGTAAGATTGTTTCCAACATTGGTGTTTTCTCTCTGGTCTTGTGATTCATGTGTAGGCACCCATCTTTGGATTCACTTCTAGAATGGGCTAAATGGACTTGGGACAATCTTTCCCTTCCTTTGGTTGAACCAATGGATTTTGGATTTTTCTTGTTCACTTTCAACTCGACTGTGGATTACGACTTTGTGAAGCTTAATGGTCCTTGGTTTTATGGAAACTCTGGAATTTTTGTGTCTTCTTGGAACCCCTTTTTTTATCCTGCCACTACTGTGATTACTAATATTCCTATGTGGATCAGACTCTACAATTTTCCCCTTGTAATGCGGTCTCTGGACCTCATCAAAATGATGATTAATCAGGTAGGAGTTTTTGTCAAGATGGAGCCAGAGGTGTTTGATATTTCCCATAGGTTTATCATGGTTTGTGCCATGGTGGATATCTCCAAGACACTTTCTCATTCCATTTGCATTCACTCTTCTTTCGGCACTTGGACTCAGTTCCTGAATTTCGAGGGGCTCCCCTTTAGATGTTTTCACTACAACAAATTGGACCATAAAGTTGAGGCTTGCTATGCTAAGTGTCTCTCTAGAATGTGTTAGATCAGTCTCAAAAAATGGGTGAGAAAGTCTAGCTCTCCTGATGTTGATTTCATTTGGCGAAACCATGATAAGTTCTTCTCTTCTTCTAGTCATGTGGTTGAGCCTGTACCTCCTATTGTGTCTTCTTCTCCCCCTCATGCCGACCCTGACACCAAAAATGTTGTTGCTCTTCCACTTGTTCTAGTGGAAGATGATTCGGATTCTAAGGGAACTTATCCTTTCATGGATGACTTGGAGGAGGATGTTGAAAATTTTAAAAGTTTTGATAATTTTGAAAATTTTGATTCCTTCAAACAGGATTTTGTTCTTGCTTCCTCTCAGTCTCTTGGGCTTGGACAAATGGTTAGCAGTAAAACTAAACCTAACTACGGGACTAGGAAAAAGAAAGGAAGAAAATCTGATGCTGAGAAACTTCGTTTTGAAGGTTTGGATGTCATGGCAGGGGGTCTCAGTGGACTATGGAGGCTCTGTTGTCACAGTAGGCTAGAAAAGTCTAGTTCTTCTTGGGACTAAAGTTTGGAGTATTCTGTTATCTTTTTTTCTTTCTCTCTTGCCTCTTTTGGGGCCTGAAGTTTGGGGCTTCCTGTATTGTTTTCCTCCTCTGCTCCTCTCAGTCTTGTCTTCCTCCAATAGGTTCCTTTTAGCACTTTTTTCTTCTCTCATTCTTGTCCTTCCAGGCCTTATGTAATTTATTTCCTATGCTTAATAAAAACACTAGGGTGTTGCCCCATATAGCAGCTATTTAACTATCAAAAATATATATATTATAAGATATTTTATTTTTTAGTTTCCTCTTTAATATATATTTATATACATTAATATATATTATATAAATTATTTTATTTTTTTAAGGAAAAGTCAATAAGCCCATATATATTAATATAATAAAGGAGAATATACATAGTAGGTGAATTTGTCCATGACTTCCTAGATAGATCAAGACATTACATTAGATTGCACAGGGAATGCAAAATTTTGATTCATTACTACCTAATAGTACTTAGTAATTACGAGACTTTCTGGTCAACAATAAATTGACATTACAATAACCCCAAAAACAATCCAAAATTTAACAAAAATAATATGATCCAACATTGGCTATTCCTCCATTAGAGCCAACTAGACAGAATTTTCACCATGTGCCTCAGAACTTCCCCCAACTTGACTTCCATACCCCACAGGAGCAACATCTAATTTTGAATCCTTCTGAATTGAGTACCCACGATTTCTGGAGCCTTGACCATCGAAGACTATTTTTACTACAACTGGACCACGGTGTTCGTGCCACCCTCAAACAAAAGAAACTTGGGTTACACCTAGAGCATTTGAAAACAATGGCAACCCCAAATCTCTACCAGTGCCACTTCCATACAACCCAACAACCTCTATTCCTAGACGACCCACCCATCCATTTGGTGACAGCCCTTAAAAATTACCTTAACCTATATTGAGAGCTGAAGAAGCTTCTTGTCTTACCACACAACCCACATTTGGAATTGACAGAAGTCTTCAACCATCTCTTCCGACAGAATTGGCAGGGGAATGAGGAGAAAAATCCCAAAGAAAAGACACTACATAATACTTATCTTTGATAGCCCTATCCATGCTTACCCAAACCTTCCTACAATTCTTTCTCAAAGCATTTAACAGTCTACTATTATTATTATATTCTATCTATTTATATTAATATATATTATAATCTTTTTTGTATTTTAACCATCTATTTTTTATTTTAATTTAATCATTTATTTATTTTTTCCATTTATATTTTATACATAATCTCATTTTTTTCTTTTTTCTTAGGTTAAATTATTATTATTTTAAGTTGTAGTATATTTTCTTTTATATCTTCATTTTTTTTTAATAATTTTGGTAATTATTCCTCAATTATTTTTTTATATAATTCTCTTAAAGAGTTATTTATTTATTTTTTGAAACATTTAACCTTTAACCTTTTTTTATCAATTTTTTTGTGTTATATCATATTACTATATTATTCATTCTTCTTTATGTTTCCATCATTTTACATATTTTAACTTTTACTTCATTTTCCAATCTCGTCCCTCCCTACCCTCTCCCACCAATTAACTCTTCTTAAGGTGGTATTTATTTCTCAATCATTTTTCTATATAATTCATCTTTATAATTCTCTTAAAGAGTTATTGATTTATTGTTTGAAACATTTAACCTTTAACCTTTTTTGATCAATTTATTTGTGTTATAGCATATTACTATATTATTCATTCTTCTTTATGTTTTCATCATTTTTCCTATTTTAACTTTTACTTCATTTTCCAATCTCCTCCCTCCCTACCTTCTCCCACCACTTAACTCTTCTTAAGGTCATTTATACAATCATATTCTTCATTATCCTCTTCCTATGATGAATCATTGAGTGTGGTTCGAAACATTGATTCAACATAGCATACATAGTTCATTTATTTGAATAATTTTGGTAATTATTCCTCAATCATTTTGTTATATAATTTATCTTTGTAATTTTGTTAAAGTGTTATTTATTTATTTTTTAAAACATTTAACCTTTAACCTTTTTTGGTTAATTTATTTGTGTTATATCATATTACTAAATTATTCATTCTTCTTTATGTTTTCATCATTTTACCTATTTTAACTTTTACTTTGTTTTATAATCTCCTCGGTCTCCCTACCCTCTCCCACCACTTAACTCTTCTTAAGGTCATTTCTACAATCATATTCTTCATTATCCTCTTCCTACAATGAATCATTGAGTGTGGTTTGAAATATTGATTCAACACAACATACACTATTCATTTCTTTTAATAATTTTGATAATTATTCATCAATCATTTTGTTATATATTTCATCTTTATAATTCTCTTAAAGAGTTATTTATTTATTGTTTGAAACCTTTAACCTTTAACCTTTTTTGATCAATTTATTTGTGTTATATCATATTACTATATTATTCATTCTTCTTTATGTTTTTATCATTTTTCCTATTTTAACTATGTGAGGGGGAAAATCATAGAAGTGCAAACAAGATCAAAAGTGCTTGAAATTAGAATCTAATCTAAGATCAAGAACGTAAATCTAGATTTAATCCTACACTTACGAAATGAAACTAAGCTATTGAAAACATATTAACAAATCCTATGATTACCAAATTGAATTCAAAACAACATCAAAGTGTTACCATCCCTTATCGGAGTGTGTTCACTTGATGTTGGATTATTCATATCACTATGAAGCCTCCATAGTTCGTGTGGAAAAGCTTGATGCTTGAATGGTTGGTTGATCAAAGTAATGTTTAAGCTCTAATGGTGGTTGTGAATGTTGGCAGTACTTCGTTGTGCAAAATGATGTTGACTCTTCAATCCTTCTTTGTGAGGAAAGAGGTTTGTTATATAGAAAATGAGATTCAAAATGGACGATCAAGAATAAACAATGTTAAATCAAGATCGACTGTCATAAGGTGTTGAGAGGATTTACACATGAATAGATTGTGCAAAGTTGATTGCAAAATTTGTGTGATTGAGGAATAGATTGACTAGTCAAGAATAAGATTGATCAATCAAAATTCAGATTGATTAGTCAAGATTTAGATGGCTTAGTTAGGAAATTGATGGCTTAGTTAGAAAATTAGATTGATTAGTCAACAATATTAATTTTCTTAATCAAAAAGTGGGTGAGGAAAATTGATTAATTGATTTAATTAATTAATTCCTTTTTAGAGTTGAATGTGCAAATCAAGTTTGACTTTTGCAAATAAAGTTGCATTAGTTTGATTTGATTTTTGATAATAATTTAAATAATTAAATTTAATTTATTCAAATTTTTGAGGGAAAGTGATGTAATTAAATTATTATGATTTAATAATTCAATTAACTTAGGCAAATAAGGTGATTTAGCGACATAATTAAATAATTGGTGTTATTTAACTATTCACGATGAAATAAAGTGAGATTAGGAATTTATTAAATAAATGTAATTTATTTAATTGGTCGAAATGAAGAAACATGAATTAATCAAATAATGTCATTTTATTTAATTAATAGCAAAAATAAAGTTTCAGGACTTTATTAAATAAATGGAATTTATTTAATTTGTCAAAACTGGTGAAAAAGTGAGTTAATTAAATAATGTTATATTATTCAATTAATAGAGGAAATTAGGGTTTCAGATGTTGTTGTGATGTTTTGAGATGTTTTGGGATGTTGCGGGATGTTGTGATGTTTGTGGGATGTTGCGGGATGTTTCTGAGATGTTGCAAGATGTTTCTGAGATATTGCAGGACATTGTGAGATGTTTTTGAGATGTTGTAAGATGTTTGTGGGATGTTGTGGGATGTTGCAGGATGTTGTGAGATGTTGTGAGATGTTGTTAGATGTTGTTTAGGGTGTTTGATAGGTGTTAGATCAATTTACATGTTTACATTTTCCCCCTCTTTGATACAAAGTACTGGTTGCTTTGTTTCAAAGATTCTATTTTTTTAAGATCATGTTTTTTGAAAAAAAAATTATGCCCCACCATGTCTCGGCATTCAGTGGAATGATTGTAGGACTCTGTGTTGCCCCCTTGAGAGGTTGGCTAAAAATTTTGAGCTTGAGTTCAAGCTCACAACCTTGTTCTATCTCAGTTCTGATGTGTTTAGGACGAAGAATTAGGTCTATAGGTCCTTCATTTCTTGTTCTGATGTTTTTGGGAGCTTCTAATTTGAAAGTAGGAAGGTTCCTTATTTAAAAATTAGGGTTTCCTAGGTGAAATTAGGGTTTCTTGAGGGTTAATATAGGCAATTAGGCTTCTAATTGGCTCAATTGTGCTTTGATCTTATAGCTAATTCTTGTCTCCGGATATCCCATTTTGTCAGTTGTCGAGGAGCAATGCCAAGGATTCAGGGAGACCCACATTGTTCTGACCTAGTTCGGGTGTTCAAATGGCTTGCAAGTGCCAATGGCTTGGTATGTACCTTGTCACTTTTTTTTTGTCTTGTTATGTTCTTGTATTGTGTGTACAAATTTTCTTGAGTCAATAGTGAAGTTCTGGTGATTTTAGAGCATTTTCCTTATTTTTCTTGCATTTTAAAACCCTCACCCTTGCTATAAAACCTCATTTTTTACTTAAACCCTTGCATCTTATTCATGCACTTGCTCTAAAACCTTGATTTTTCTCTCAAACCTTGCATTTGATTGTTGTTTTCACTATTTCCTTGCACTTTCTAAACAACCTCACACTTCCTCTAAACCCTTGCATATGATATTCTCTCCCTTGCTTTAAAACCTCTCACTTGACATAAAACCTCACTTTTGTTTGCTATTTTATGAGCATCTACTTTAAACCCTTGCATTTTCCTTAAACTCTTTCACTTTCCTTTAGCATTTGCTCTGAACTTGTGCACTTGCTCTAAATCCTTGCATTTTCTCTTGTTTCATTTGCATTTGACATAGATCCTTACATTTGCAAGTAGCATTTTCTCTGAATCTATGCACTTGACTTAAACCCTTGCATTTGATTCATGCACTTGCTCTGAACCTCTACATGTGCTTTTCTTTCATTTAAACACTGCCAATATTTGTTTGTTTGTCATCCTAAGTGTCATTTTTCATCATGTTTTGTGTCATTTTGTGTTGCTTTAAATGTTTAGAGAAAAACTCTAACATCGTGGGTTAAAATGATTGCAGGTAGTCCTTAAACCACTACAGCCAAGGGAGAGATGACCTCAAGACCTATTTGATCCGATTGCCCATTCAGTGTTTTGGAGTGAGGCTTTCTAGATGTAGTTGGACTTCATTATATCTATTACATGCCTCCCATCTAGACTCACACAACAATGATGACTGCGCTCATGGAGCGGTGGCATTCCAAGATGTCATCATTTCATTTTCCTACAAGAGAGGCCACTATTACCCTCGAGGATGTGTGGAGGATACTTCTCCTTCCTATTCACAGTGAGCCTGTTACACATCATGTTTGATGTGGTACCTGTGCCATGTGGCGTGTGTTAGGTGTTGGAAACTTGGAGGTGCCCTAGTCGAAGATTGATCTATCTGAGTTTTTTGGTAGTGCAATCCCTATTTCGCTTGTCCTATGTGGTTTTATTTCAAGACTACTTGTTCCTGATAGGAGAGGTTGGCAGTTTCTTATGGGTTGGGGCATATGCATTGAGAGTATTTTCGAGTATTGGACAAGGTATGCTTTGGGTCCATGTCTTCTCACCCACCTTTACAAAGATATGCATGAGGGTGCGTATCAGCATAGGAAATCTATTTTATATGCATGAGGTTGTGTATCAGCGTAGGAAATCTATTTCTATAAGCATTTCTCTTTTGCATGTTTGGGCCTAGGAGCACATTACAGTTGTTCATCTTGACAGGATATAGGATCATACTCTTGATTATTTGTACTCATATAGTTATAGAGATTTCATGCACTATACCTTTCCCATGGATCATCCCTATTGACATTTTTTTCAATGAGATGTCAGGTTTTGTGTGGAGACCTTATATGGGTTGTGAGGCATGGTTGAAGGATCCAGAGCATCTTGTTTACTATCAATAGACCTGATAGTTGATTAGTCATTCTTATTCTCTACTAGAGTATTACTTACCAGACAAAGTATTTCATCAGTTCGGAGAGAGATAGGGTTAGGTTCTTGATGCTTATGAAGCGCATTTTAGTAGGACCACTAGGGAGGACCCTGTATGGGGTCTCTAGGTAGATATAGATACTATTTTTGTTGAGTTAAGAGCACTTGCCCCAGTTGGTTGGGGTTGGCTAGTTGGTTTAGCAAATCTAGGTACTACTCTTGATTATGATGAGTGGTGGGCATGATGCAGGCCATTGAGGTTCATTGATCTTGGGGGTGATCATGCTTTGGGAAGAGCAGGTATTATAGGTCGTTGTGGGGAGAAAAAATGCATTGATGTTCTTACAGAGAAGTTGGATAGGGCTCAACATGATGGAAAACAAGGTGGTTAGGATGAGAACATGCCTCAGGCGAGGGTCATGGATAGGTTTCGGTTCCCCCTCCACCACCTAGGGATGGAGATATATGGTTAGCTCATATGGTTTCTGCTAGAGATGCAAAGATATTGTGGAAATAGGCTAGAGAGGCTTAGGTAGACATTTTGAGGGCTGAGTGGGATAGTGTGAGTGGTCGATGGCATGCTGCAAAGGCTTGGGTATAGCTTCTTATAGTGGAGAGAGATACTTTCAAGGTCAAGCATGATAGTTTCAAGGCAGAGCAGGATTGTTTTTTATAGATGGCCAAATACTATCAAACCTTATATGATGCTACTATTCCTAGGGCTTCTCAATGTCCATGGTTTGGAGAGCCTAGTGTTGCGGGCGATGGTGGTGGTGAGGAGGGTGGTCACTCTATTAGATAGCCTGATCTAGTTGGTGGTCCACATAAGTTTTACTTGATCCTTATGTTGTTCATTGCTTGGAGACATATTACACACATGATTTTTGCATATATATTCATGGGCCCGATCGAGGCCTTGTATATATATGTATGATTTTCCATCATCCTATAACACTTTTTTTACTGGTGATGATTTACTTATGATATATGTGAGAGATACCTTCTTCGATTCAGCTTCGTTTTATGCTTCATGGATGATTATGTATGATTATATATGTTTATGTATGTTTTTGATGTATGCATATGATATGGATGGATGAATCATATTTCGATTCATATGATGTTTTATTATGGATGATTGATATACCATTGTGAGATATGTTGTTTATGTGATGATATGGATGTATGCCCCATATATGATACATGATGTTTTTATTGGTTTATTATCATCATGATATGTATTGATGAAATTGTGGATGCAAGATGGATATAGTACTAATGATATTGTTATGCAAGATGGATGTTAGTTAGAAGAAATTTTTGATGATGGATAGAAATTAGATGTTAGTAGTTGATGAGTTGATTTCACTTTGCTTTGGAGACTTTATAGTTTTGAACAATCCTATTTGATGTAGAAAATAGATATGATGCACTAGGGTATTAATGATAAAGGTGACTTTGTATCTATTGCACATGGACTTTGACTCTACAAATAAAGAGTATTCTTACTCATACCTAACATACGAAAACTATGTTTAAATTATATAGTTAGGTTGCATTATAAAACTTTTTAGACCAGTCACACAAAGAGGTATAGAACACCGAACATGCAACTACTTCACAAATTGTTTCAACACAACTTTCATATACCCAATAAAGAAAGTATTCACCATGGTAGTTTTACAAAAATATCTTACAAAATTTTTTTTGAAATGACGCTCAATTTCCCCCATTCCTTCTTCTCTAAATCCTTATGGACATCCTTCAGTGATCTTGGGAATGAGTCAATAAAGTAAATCATAAAAATACGACTACAAAAAGATAAAAACAAAGTTGTAGTATCACTTTCCATATCTATTTGAGGTTTTAGGACTATGATCCATTGTTGATCATGTCTATCGTAGGAACATATCCATTAAGGAATATCTCAGGATGTTGTTGGTGAATTGTCAAGAAGATAGGTAGTTGATACTTGGTTTTGTTTCTGTCTTATTTGTGATCAAATCTTTGAGATTATTTTCTTTAAAGGTTCTAGCTTTTGATGTTTGCCTTGTTTTTTGGTTTGTTTTGTCAAAGGGTGAGTGTGATGATTTGTTTATTTATGGGTGAAGTTTATTGCAGATTGTGATGATGGAGATATGAATTTTTTATTTTTTAAAGTTTTATGCTGCTATTTTTGTTGTTTTCAGGGGACTAACCTAGGGCATCAAGGGCTCATCAAAGATAATAATTGCCTACATTGTACATGTAGAGGCTTGTAGTTTGCTTGTTTTGAGTGTTTTTGACCTTTTCTATTTTGTGAATGTTTTTGGATTTTCTATTTTGTAGATGTTTTCGGATTTTGAATTTTTGACTAAGTTGAAAATAAAGCATTTTAGAAACCTAAGGGAACTAACCTACGATCTTGGGTGCTGTTAAGCCTTGCCTGCATTGTACACATAGAGACCATGTAGTTCTACCATTTGACTCAAAGTGTAAACTTTTTTTTGGGATAAACAACATTGTTAATTTGGATTGATATTCCACTTCTATGTCTAGAGGATATGTTGCGGGAAATTCACTTGAACTAGCGATAGGGTTCAAGAAAATGTTGATATCTTAAACTGTTTGAGTGAAGGAATAATCCAACGATGTTATTTTTTATTTTATGTTTTCCAACTAATTTTTATTTTTGTTTTTTTCATATGTTTTGAATTTGTTGTTATATCACCATGATAGGACGTTCAAAGATTTAACCGATGAATAGCTTCTAGAAGTTTCCCCCAGTTGGAGATAAGAATACTTTCCTAAATCAATAACAAGCCATGGTTGAATACATTGTTTTATTATGAAATGGATGGGTGGATGTTGTAGATAATACCAATAGATAATCATGTGAGCTTTATTCAAACAGAGCACTTGTTTTCTAGGTTTTCACTATGATACCTATTTTAGGAGTGCCACAATGTGGTTTTCACTTAAAGAAAATTTTATTTCTCTTTACTATTTTTCTTGCTTTTTGTTTTTTTTGTATTTTTTCTATCTTATTTCTATTTTATTTTTATTTTTTACCCTTTTTCTTGGGGTATTCTGATGCACTTCATGTGTAGAACTTCTTGAGCTGGTTGATGTTTAGTAGTTTAGCTAAAGGTTCTCCTTTAGGAGTATCCAACTAATAGGCCCCAAAACTATAGCTTGTTGTGATGAAAAATGGGCCTAACTAGTTGGGTTCAAATTTACCTTTTCCATCTTGATTGAGTTGTACCTTCTGATTTTCCTTGAGGACTAGATCACCTATTTGAAATTTCTTTTCCTTGATCTTCTTTTCATAGCTTCGTTTGAGCCAATTCTGATAAAACTATAAATGGTTTAAGATGCTCAAATGCTTTTCATCGAGGAGCTCTAATTCATTTAGCCTGGATACCCTAAATTCTTTGTTGCTAACCATGTATTTTAATGAGACTCCCAATGAGGGGATTTTGACTTCGATAGGAAAGACAGCCTCTAATTTGTAGACCAAGGAAAATGGTGTGGTGCTAGTATGTGTGTGAATGCTGGTTTGGTAAGCCCATAAGGCTAGGTTTAGCTGCAAATTCCAATCATGACTAGCATCATTGATAGTCTTTTTCAGTATTTTTAGGATTTTTTATTAGATGCCTCAGCCTGACCATTTCCCTAGGGGTAATAGGGCATGGAAAATCTATGCTGGATAGAAAATTAGGAACAGAGCTCTTGGACATCCTGATTTTTGAATGGGGTTCCATTGTCTATTATTATCATTTGGGGAATTCCATACCTACAAATGAGATAATTCAAAATGAATTTTGATATCTATTTTCTGGTGATATAGGTCAAGGGAATTGCCTCTATCCATTTAGTGAATTACTATGTTGTTGTGATAATGAATTTATGCCCATTGGATGAAGTGGGTGATGCCTACTAGTTCTAATCTCCATTATGAGAAAGGCCATGGTGTGGCTATGGGTCTCAATTCATGTGATGGTGCATGAACCAGGTCACTATGTTGCTGACATTTTTGGAACTTCCTAGGATACTTTATGCATTCTTATTCCATGGAGGGTCAATAGTACCTTGTTCTTAGCAACTTTTGGACTAGATTGTCTACTAGAGTGGGATCTGCAAATACCTTTGTGTACCTCTTGTAAGGTTGTTTGTGCTTATTTTGTGTTAAGGTACTAGAGTAACATACCATCTATACTACAATGGTAGAGGGTATCTCCTAAGATGGTGAAACAAGAAGTTCTACCGGTGAAGGTTTTCCTTTGAGTGGTCGTTAGGTCAAGTGGTATGATACTATGTTGGATGTAGTCAAAAGTATCTTGGTACCATAGGGAGTTAGGACCAACAACAACACATACCAATTCTCATTTCGAGATATCGAATGCAGGTATGAGTAGTTGTTCAATGAGGAACCCATACTTGGGCACATTCTATGGAATATCAAGCGGTGAGCCTATTGTTACCATTGCATCAGTGGCTTTGTTATTAATCTAGGGAAGTTTCTCAAAGGTTATTCTGATGAAGTATTTGTTGAAGTTGTCCACCATCCTTTTATATGGCATCAATTTATCATCTTTTGTCTGGTAATCATCGTTCACCTATCTGATCACTAGCCGAGAGTCTCCAAAGACATGTAGCTCTTTTATTCTCCATTCAATAGCCATTTTTAGCCCTTTGATAAGAGCTTCATATTCTGAGATGTTGTTCATGCATGGGAATGCAATCCTATAGGCTTTGGGTATACTATCTCCCTATGGTGTGAGAAATAGAACACCTGCTCCAAAGCCATGTTGAGTATGGGACCCATCAAAGTATAAGTCCATTGGCCTATTTGTTTTTTCATTAAGATACTCTCATCTACAAAGTCCACTATGAGAGGTTTATGATCATCTATGGGTGCTTCGGCCAGTTGGTCTTCTATAATTTGTCCCTTGATAGATCTTCTATCCATATACTCTATGTCAAATTCACTCAGGATCATCACCCATTTGGCTATTCAGCATGTTAGGGCTACCTTTGCTAATAGGTATTTGAGTGGGTCTACTTTTGAAATTAGCTTCACCTTTTTGTTTAAGATATAATATCTTAGCTTTTGTGTTAAAAACACAACTGAGAGACATGCTCTTTCAATGGGTGAGTATTTTAGTTCATATCCCACCAGTGTTCTACTAATACAGTAGATTGCCCTTTCTTTATTGCTATCATCTAGCTAGGCCAGGAGAGCTCCTAGTGTTTCTTGTGTGGTAGATACGTAAAGTATCATTTCCTTTTATGGGATAGGCAAAATAAGTACAAGAAGAGTAAGTAGGTACTCCTTGACTTGTTTGAATGCTTGGTCACATGTCCCATCCCACTTGAAGGTGATGTCCTTGTGTAGGAGATGAGTGAAAGGGTGACATTTTTCCACCAATTGTGCGATAAATCGCCTAATGGATTGCAGCTTCCCTTGTAGGCTCCTTAACTATTTCAGTGTCTTTGGCTAAGGCATCTCTATTATAGCATTTACTTTTATAAGATCCACTTCAATCCCTCTTCTTGACACTATGTACCCCAACAACTTTATGAATGTTACTCCAAACACACATTTCTTAGGGTTGAGTCTCAGATTGTACTGTTCAAGCCAATCAAACACCTTTCCCAGGTTTGTCAAGTGATCTACCATTTTGACTGACTTTGCTATAATTTCACCCACATGGTCCTCCATGATTGTATGTAGCATATCATGGAATATGGTCATCATTTCTCTTTGATATGTTACTCTTACATTATTTAGATCAAAGGGAATTACATTCCAGCAAAATTTCCCCCAAGCGCAAGTAAATGTTGTTTTGTGTTGGTCATCTAGAGAGATCTTTATCTGGTTGTATCTAGAGGAACCATCTATTAAGGATAGCATCTCATTCCATGCTATTAGATCCATAATCATGTCAATGCTTGGCAATGGAAAGTCATCTTTTGGATAGGCCTTATTTAGGTTTCTAAAGTTTGTGCATATCCTTATGCCCCTAGTAGATGTGGACACTGGTACTAGATTTGATATCCATTGTGGATAGTTGATGGGTCTGATGAAACCCACATATAGTACTTTGTTTAGCTCTACCTTTACCAGTAATGCTATCTGAGGATGCTTTTTTCTGAGTTTTTGCTTGATAGGCTTTGCTCCAGGGACTACATCTAAATGATGTACCACTAATGTTGGATCTAGTCTAGGCATGTCAACATAGGCCCAAGAAAAATTTACCTTTATCTCATTGATTAAAGCTGTGAAATTTTTCTTCTCTTTGGGATCAAGTGATGCTACGTGGTATGTTATCTTCATGTCTTCTATTGTGCCAACATTTATAGACTCTGCCTCTTCTACTAGGAGTGTTGATATTTCTTGATATTTCGATTGAGGAGATTGAACCTTCCATCCTCAAGTTCCTCTGGGAGGTTTTCACCTTTGGATGCATCCTTTATTTTCCTCTTTTTTGGATCTGATATAGCCACAATGTGGTTTTCTCTAGGGGATCATAATTTTATGTTTTTTTCTCTCATTTTTATGACTAAAAGATTCAATCTCTCCACCAAAGTATACATCTTGTTTGAGCTCCATGATGAACCCTGCTTTGTGATATCCTACTGGTATATTTGTTTGAAGTCCCATGAACTCTACGATTGCATCATCATTCTGGAATTGATCCAGAACAGGTGTTTGTTGTTGTTGATCCTAATCAATGAGTTATGGGTAGTAGAATGGTAGGCTATTATCATCATCCAAAAAGCTTACAGAGGTTTTCAAAATGGTAAGTATGGCTTGGGTTTCTTTTTCCCACTGGGTGTCTAGGTCATTATTACTAGAAGTGGGGGAAACATATCTAGTGATGAAGGAAGGAGAATCCCATTTGTATTCAATAGAGTCTATTGCGAAATAGTAATATATGTTGGGAATGGTTTCAATATACTAGAGGGGGAACCTATCAATGCTAAATTTGTCAAATAATTCTTTGACGGGTAAATCATTGTCCATGATATGATAGATATCTAGTGCCTTAATGCTAGTGGAAGTTTCTCATTTCTTCCAAGAGGTTCGTCCGGTTTTTGGAATAACCACGTCTTCTGGATTATAACCTAACCCCATATTTTTCTTCCTTTTTTCTACTATGATAGGCTTTGATCGGTGTTTTTTGTGTAGTCCAAGGCCACCTATTCCTTTATACCCCATTTTTTTAGCTAATTGATAACCTCTAGTGTTAGGATCAATTAAAATGGGTTGTGGATTTTCTGGTTCTTCTTGGTCCTCCTTATAGATCATGAATAAGAAGTCCTCCTTGAATATTTCTTTGTATTTCATGTCTCCCCATCTAGTAAATATCATGTTCTTGGCTATCATTTGCACTATCTTGATCTCTTTTAGACTTCCATATACTCTAGGCATTGGTGGAAGCATGTCGATGCATAATGCTTGGTTAAAATGGTAATTCCCATTACCCTTGTCATTGTAGTCCCTTATGGTGATACTCTTTCCTTTTTCTATCACGTCGTCAACATACATCAATTGTTTGAAAAACTTTAAGGTACATATGTTTAAACCTGCACCATTAGCTATCAATACTCATTTGACCGTGGTTTTGTGAACACCAACCTCTATGTAGAGGGCTTGGTTGTGGAATGTTCTTTGTGGTAGATCTTTCTCAAAAAAGATTAAATGATTAATTTTTGTCATCTTTCCAACCATGGCTTGGAACTGACTATGATCGAGATCATTAGGGACTAATGTTTCTAATGCTTTTTCCAATATTTCCCTCTGTGCGGATGATAGTTTTAACAACTCTAGGATTGAGATTAGGGAAAAAAATTCTTCAACTATTCCATAATGCTATAGTCATTTGGTGACTTTATTGTGGGTTTGGATGGGACTCCTTGAATTGTAACTCTTCCTCGATGGTGTTAGTTTTAGGATCAGAAATTAAATAAGCAGATTTAAGAACAATTTCACACAATTTGACACAACATATACCCAAGGAAAACCCTCCAAATTGAGGGAGAAAAATAAAACAACAATATATCTCTTATATAGTGAAATATGAACAATAATTATCTTTGCAATGAGGCTAAACTCTAGGCCAATTATCAACACTATACTTAGTGCAAACTCAGATAATAAAATCACACTCCTTGATGATCACAAACGGTTGTGGGTGAGTTCGCACTTTGTAGATGGAATGGAATGAACTCAACTTGATGATGGAATGAATGGAAATGGTCTTTCTTATATACAATTCAGTGGAGAGGAGACAACCCCTTCATAATACAAGGTCAGCCACCAAAGAATATGACTCAAATGAAGTGGTACGAATGTCAAGGAGAAGTCGACCCAATAAGAACTGATTAACAAACAATAAATATTATTTTGTTCTTCAAGTGAAGTGCCTCTAAACTTAATATTCTCTCCAATAAATTAAATAGCCTAACAGCTATATTTAATTTATGCTTGATATAGGATGTGGTTGGAAGTAAGAGGCCCAACACTACTCTAAACATCAACACTCCCTCATAGCTAGGGAGGAATACTTCCAGCTATCGAATGTCATGGAGTCTCTCAACATGACACACACAATAGCTACAACCATATGTGGAAAGAGCTCGTCACAGAGTCACTCAACGTGATATCATCCATCATGGCTACTCCCATGTATGGAAAGAACATGTGCACAAGTGCCCATCACAGAGTCACTCAACGTGATGTCATCATCTCGTCATGAAATCCACCATGGCTACTCCCAAAGGGTGAATAACACAAGTACAAGAAAAATCATCATGTACTCTCTCAACATGATGTTGTCATGAGGTCACTCAACATGACATCCACCATGGCTACTCCTAGAGGGTGGAAACAAGGGCTTTCACCTCAAATTTCTCTTACAGAGAAAGATGCATTAAAAAGGGTTTGCACCTCAAGTCTCTCTCACAAAGAGAAATGAATTAACAAGGGATTGCACCTCAAATCTCTCTCACAAAGACAAATGCATTAGAGAAAATCATATAATATCATTGAAGTTGAGTCTCCCTCTCAACTAGGGCTTCATTCTCCACAATTCCAAGCTTGTATCAAATGTACACAAACTTTACTCTAGCGAGAGGCTTGGTGAGAATGTTTGTGGTCTACTCATTAGTGCTAATGTATTTCAACTGGATAGCTTTCCTCAATACCATATCTCTGATATAGTGGTATTTGATCTCAACATGTTTAGTTCTGTCATGAAACATTGGATTGACAAAAAGCTTCACACAACTTTGATTATCACAATGAATGATAGTTGGCTCCAATGATTGTCCAAATAATCTTGCAAGGATCTTCCAAAGCCACACTGCTCGAGCTGCCACACAAGTTTCAATGTACTCGGTCTCTGTAGTGCTTAGTGCCACTAAAGACTGCTTCTTGTTGCACCAGGAGATCATTGCAGACCCCAAACTGAAACAAAATCTAGAGGTGCTCTTCCGATCAACAACACATCTTTCCCAATCAGAATTAGAATATCCATACAACTTCAAATCCACACTAGAAGAATATCTCAAGCTATACCCAATTGTTCCTTGCAAGTATCTCAAGATATGCTTCGCTGCAACTAGATGTATTTTCCTTGGTTCACACATGAACTAACTAAGTGCACTCACTGCATAGCAAATATTTGGTCTAGTATTGACTAGATACATCAATGATCTAATCAACTACATGTACATAGTGGGATCCACCAGATCTGAACTAGTTGTAGCCTCCTTAAGCTTCTAAAAATTGGTTTCCATAGGTGTAGACATGGATTTGTAATAAATCATGTAAAATCTCTTCAATATGTCTATTTTATACTTCCCTTAACTCAAAATGATCTCATTAGGCCTCTACCATACTTCTAAGCCAAGGAAGTAATGCATGTACTTAAGATCCTTAATTTAATATTCAGAAGCCAACTCCTTCTTGCATTTGATAATGAGGTGTTCTTCTCTTGTAAGAAATAGATCATCGACATAGAGAACCAAGATCAAGGCCTCACCATTAATTACCTTGAAGTACAAGTTTCAATCAATATCATTCTTGGAGAAACCCAAGCTCAACAAGTATCTATCAATTCTCTCATACCAAGCATGAGGAGCCTTATCTTTAATAACACCATTAAGGAATGTAGACTTTGACTCCATCTGAAGCTCCAAGTTCTTGCATCAACCTTCTGACCTCCTCGTCCAAGATTTTCTGCAACACTTGACTTAGAGAAATGGTTTCCAACACACACCTCTGGCACTAATGACTTGCAAGAGTTCAGGATTGTCCTTCTTGACCTCATCCTGGATCACCCTATCTTGAATAGGTTTGCGGAGCTACTAATGTCAAATCCATATTGACTATGTTGTGCAATTCTATTCTCAGTAGCTGAAGAGGTCCTTCAAGGATTTTAGCACCTATCCTTGCAATATTCCAACCCACATAGCTGACATCTTAACTTCTTAGTAAGACACAAAACTCCCTCTTGATCCTTGCCTTAGAGATTGCAAAGAAATCCTCTGGAAGTGAAATCCCACCATCGATAGATCTCAGAACCTCAAGAAAAATCTTGGACATGCTCTCAACTCAAGCCTTGAATCCTCAAATTTTAATTCCCTCTTCAGAGTAACTGATCACAAAGGCAACCTGAATAGCTTCTTCATCTTTGAGATATGACTCCAGCCACCACCTCAGCCCCATGGCTTCAAGTCGTGTCTCCATTCTTCAGCCTACAGGATGCATCGAGCTCTTCTTCTCTTGCATGCAATCTCTTATGCTTCTTGGTCCATCTTGAAAGCATTAAGGAGAGATTACTAATAGTTTATGGAACTATCTTGAAGAGAAATACCAATGCATGATTCACTATTTCAATGTTATTGCATGAATTAATAACTACATAAAATTCATGAACATTGTTCAAGTATGAAATACTTATCTCTTTATGTTGGTCAATTCTATAGATGCAGTCAGATGCTTGTCTTGCAGTTGTTAAATGATTTCTCCTTATATGTTACACTTAGACCTCACAACCATGAATAAAAAAAACTCAAATTGTCTCCACACACACGGAGTGCAGGTTTCAACGCTTGAAGATCAGGGAGAATGATTAACACAACAATCAGGCCAAGCCAAGGTTCTAGTTGTTGCTCATATTTTTTCATTTGGTAGTAATCGAGGTTCGTTGGCTAAGGCAGATCCCACACATAGATTTGATACTTCAATTCTAATAAAGACTAAGACTTCAGCCTACCATCACAATCATTGAAGGAGGTAATGTGAAAATATAAACTATTACACTTAGTAGGAGACACCTCAATGATCACCCAACATTATTTATCACACCCACGAAATAGAGTATAA
Organism: Sequoia sempervirens; assembly: GCA_007258455.2. NCBI lineage: Eukaryota > Viridiplantae > Streptophyta > Pinopsida > Cupressales > Cupressaceae > Sequoia > Sequoia sempervirens. The sequence goes on from VDFB02105785.1 coordinate 330,864,073, forward strand.
ACGAGCAGCAAACCAAAATAAATGATTGCCCCAATACAAAGTGTGATAAACTAAATAATAATCTCCTCAAAAGACAATGAATGATAGACTCATTTCTTGGATCTATCTCAACTTCCAATTGAATACCCAAGCAGTAAACCAAAGCTCTTTCACTTTGTTTCCCATAAACAAAAGGAGGAAAGAAGGGTCAGTTACTACGAATGATAAAACTTCACGATTCAATTAACCTTCGATTCTTCAAGGTGAAATGGCTTCCAAGTTTCTCGACTCACTAAGGTGATGTGATAGCCTCTAGATAACATGAGACACCTAACAATAAGATATGAACTAGCTAATTCTGCACTCCTGCCCACACAAGGATACACACATAGGTACGAAAAAATCTAATAAGTTATTACAGCCAGGATAGAAAGATGGACAACAACATGATCATATTTGAGACTAGATCCAATAAGCATTTTCAACTAAGAGAACTCCCAGTCCACTAAAATCCACATTACAAAATCAATGAGTTAACCAATA
>VDFB02105785.1:330864694-330904223 GCA_007258455.2 Sequoia sempervirens
CTCTCTCTATTGTCTATCTCCCTCTATCCCTCCCACCCTACCTAGATAAGCCCATGTCACTCCAACCCACCCTTTCTCTCCCTCCCTCTCAAGTATCTCCCTCCCACCCCATCTCTCTCTCTCTCCCTCCCTCCCTCCCTCTCCCTCTCTCTCAAGTCTCTCCCTCGCACCCCATCTCCCTCTCTCAATTCTCTCTCTCATTACCTTTATATCTCTCATATCCCTCTATCTCCCACTCCCTCCCTCCACCCCCTCTCTCTCTCTCACATCTCTCCCTTAATTACCCTACCTAAATAACTAGATAAATATTTCTCTCTCCACCTTACCTAAAGTTAACAAGGAGTAGAACTTGTGTGTAACCTAGCTAATATTTTTGGGAAACATCTTACCTCAATGACTAGTTGTGCTCAACCTTCGAACAATGTCCAAAGTCAAGGAGGAACTAAAATTCCTCCTCCCAAATCCATTTCCTCTATTCCTACCATACCAACCCTCAAGTTACAACAATTATGCAACCTACTAGTAATATCTTTCCTACTTTGGGTATTTCCACTAGCAATCCTAGTACCTTTATGGCATCTCATGTCATATCTCCTACCACTTTACCTCCCATGAGCATTCCATTTACTTTCCCCTCGAACACATATAAACCTCCATGATATTCACCTCCATCTAAAAATACAACCAATGATTCCATCCTTAACCAACTTTTGCAAAATGTTTCATCCCTTCAAAATAAATTTCCACCATTAACCAAAATCAAAATGGAAAATCATCATACTATGTCAAAATCAATCCCTTATCCTTGGACATATTAAGAATGCCGATACCACAAGGTATAGAGATTCCTAGGTTTGATAAATATGGAGGAAAAGGAGACCCTTCTAACCATGTTTCTAATTACACCATCTTATGTAGTGATTTCATCCTTGAAGCTAAGGTCTTGGCTAAGCTTTTCCCTAGGTCCTTGAAAGATACTACATTAGAATGGTTTTCCTCATTATGAATAATGCAATTTGTTCATTATCTGATAAGCTTAAATACAAGATGACATTTCCAAGTGCACTCCTAAGATGACATTAGCTGATTTGATGAGATGTAAGAAAAAGGATGATGAAAAGGTTACTGACTTTATTTTACACTACCAAATGCTTTATCCCCAAATTGACGTAAAGATTCTCAATCCTCATCTTCAATAGATGTTCATTGAGAAATTTCAAACTAAGATACAAGATAATATTAGCATGATGAAATTCCCTTCCTTTGTACACTTGTTTACTGTCCTTTGTGATTATCAAAACTTGGTTAGTAGTTGTGAAACAAAACCCACCTTTAGCCATCCTGAAAAGTCTGAATCCATAGATAAAAATAATTACCAACTCTTTAGGAAATAGAATAAAGGATTCCTTTAGATAAACCCCCCTCAACCAACTTAACATGTTGATACCCAAGTGGCTACTATAAGAAGACAAATCCTTTTTGCATTTGGGGATTTGGCTAGACAATTTACTTCCTACCTAAAACCCTCCATAACACAATGTTACAACTTCTAGAATAAAAAATGATTTCCTTACCTCTCATTAAAACTTCTGATCCTAATAATCCTTTACCCTCAAACTTTAGATCAAATTACTGTGTCATAGAAAACTAGCCCCTTGTCATTTCATGGCCTTTTAGGTCTTGTTTCATGGTATTTGATATATTTTTCTTTGATTTTATGTTGCAACATGACTTGACAATGCATATTTAGGTACTAAAATTCAAAGAAAAACATCTTGTGAAGGTGTTGTGAATTGTTGTAAGACATTTCTACATTCTTGTAGACTCTATTCATTACAATTTACCTAAAAATCACCTTTTCACACATCATCAAGTCCTATTTTGAAGTATTGTAAAGCCTTGTAACAAGATTTCACACTTTCCTAGGAACTTCACTATTTATCCCTTTCTTATGACTTATTTGACCCCTTTATTCCCTCATATGCTTTAATTAAGTGCATTTTTGAATATTATCCCTAAAAACAACATTAAATACAACTTAATTCCTGATACTTTTTTTTAGGTCCTAGGTGGGACCCATTCGCCATGGGTGGTGAATGATTCCCCCTTGGCCCCAAATTCAAAATTTTTAAATTTCCTTTAGGGTTTTTATTCAAAAACACTTGATGTAGGCCTGTGATGAGGTATGAATGGGTTACTAAGGCACAAGATTGTATAAATAAGTGTTTTTCATCTCATTTTAACCCCCATTCATCAAGTTTACTTATTCACCCATTCACTCAAGCATTCAGGCATATTACAACATCAATTCAAGCAATATTCAAGCACTTTGAAGTAGCCATTGACATTACTTTAGACTTGCATTATCAAGGGTTTCGTAAGTCAATAGCATTCACATGTTATTAGTTTGTCATCCTCTTTCATTTCATTATTTCATTAAGGGTTTGATTACCAAAGTAGAGTTTGACCAAGGAAAACCCCTATTTGCTAACCCTTAACAATTTTCCCCTCTTGCATGTGTGTTTGCAGACTTAGGTATGCAAATTTGACAAGCTTTTTGGTGTTAAAAAGTGGAGAACAAAGTCAACTAGGTGCTTCAAGTCAAATTATTCTTATTTCAATCTTGGAGAAGGTTTTTTGTCAGTTTCCTATAGAATTAACTTCGACAACCTTACAAGCAAATATTTCTAAATATGGTGTTGCAGAGTTGTCTCCTAGTTTTCCAAAATTTGGGAGAGGATTGATTCACCACCAGTGGCGAATGAGTCCCACCTTAGGACTGAAAATCTGATTTTTTTTAGATTCTGGATCCCGACTATCAAAAACCAGTTTTCAACACTATTTTACCAAGAGGAGGACTAATTCGCCACCCTAGGCAATGAGTCCCACTGAGAAAAAATAGTGATTTCAACCAGCATCCACAACATTCCAAATTATTCACCAGGCCTCCAGGTGCACTAAGATTTATCCCTTTTCTTTTTGTTCTGCATATTTTCTTCATTTACTTCATTGTTTGCATTAATTACATAATGTGTTTTCAAACATAGCTTAAATTTCACTTTTGCATTCATCTTCATCCATTTAAATTAGTTAATTGCATTTAGTTTACATCATTTATTTTAGGAAAAATCACACATAACATTAATCTTGAGTGAAACATTGTGCATTTTGGCCCATCTTTCCCCTTTTAGGTGAAAAATCCTAAAAGAGCAAGGAAGGATTTAGGTGCCAAAATCTTTCATTTCATTTTGGTGAACCTGCATTCTGAACACTTTGCATTTATGATTTCATTCACATATTGCATCTTAATTTACATTTGCATCAACATTCAATTAGGACATTATTTAGTTTTTGCATTCTAGGACTTTTTATATTTCATTAGTGAAAACTTCATTTAGATTTCATTTTTGCATTGCATCTCATCAAAAAAATGGAAAACCTAGATTTTCCATCCTTAGTTGCATTCTATAGAGCATTAAATTCATCTTTAAATTTTTGAAAAACACAATAAAATTGTGTACTGGGACTCATTCGCCACCTTGGGCGAATTAGTCCCTTTGCACTATTTAGATAGTATTTCTAGCATTTTTCTGGCATTTTCCTGCATTTCTATTTTTTGTAGTTATTTCTCTATTACAGTTAGCAAAATTTCTATTATTTGCATTTGAAACTCCTAGATTGCATTGCATCTACATTCACCCCATCCTTTGTGCTACTTGTATGAGTGTTTGGTGCCCCATTGATAATACTTTAGTGAGAATAAGTTCTAGAATCATGGATTCCCACGTTAGCACTTTCATTGTGGACCTTGGGATCTTAAGAGCTCCTACTCCTAGTATGGACAATTGTGCATTAGGAATTGATCATACCACTTCCATGTCTTCACCTTTCCATCCAATGAATGTTGACACCCAAAACAACTCTCTTCCTCAAGACAAGGTCATTAGTATCTATGAAGAATTTTCACATTTACAACAAAACTTGTCACTTGAAAAAATTTCCACAACTACCATACCTGACATTGATAATCTTCATCATTTGATTGAAAGTGATGATGGATTGCAAGTGATGAAGAAAATTTCTGAGATTTACAATAAACATTCTTCTTCTAATACCCAATCTGCAAACATTCCTATAAGCCAAGGAGGACCTCAAGTTCCTCCCCCTTCAACCATAGAATCTATACCAACTTATACCAATCCTCAAGTCACTACAACTATGCAACAAATTAGTTATGTAGCTCCTTCCTTTGCAATTCTACTTAGCATTCCTACTTCTCTTGTGGCATCACAAGTCCCTTCCACCACCTTCACACCCCTTAGTATTTCTTTCACTTCCCCCAACATCCCTTACACTCCATCACCATTTTCTCTTCCATCTCAACCTACATACCTCGACCTTGTTACACAACTCCTTACCACTGTTTCCTCCATGCAACTCCAACTTTCCACCATTAGTCAAGGTCAAACTGATCCACCCACATATCATGTCCATAACATCCCCTTATCCTTAGAAATATTATGTACCCCAATGCCACAAGGGATAGAAATTCCTTGGTTTGAGAAATACAGAGGTAAAGGAGATCCTCTCAACCATGTTAATGCTTATATAGCCTTATGTAGTGATTTTGTCCTTGATGAGAAAGTTTTAGCCAAATTTTTTCCAAGGACTTTGAAAGATACTACATTAGAGTGATTTTCCAACCTTCCTAATCATTCCATCCACTCCTTCAATTAACTTGTGGATGCTTTCATAAGTAACTTTCAAGTTCGCATGACACCCAAAAAGACAATGGCTGACCTCATGTGCTATAGACAAAACACAGATGAAAAAGTCACAGATTTTATCTCATGATATCAATCCTTGTATGCTCAAATAGATGTCAAGATTCCTACTACACATCTCCAAAATATGTTTATCGATAACTTGCATACAACTCTTTAGGATAAACTAAATATGATGAAATTCCCTTCGTTTATGCATTTATGCACAACCTTGTGTGAATACCATAACTTGGTTTCAAGTTGTGATTCAAAATCCACTTCTCACCAAGGTGACCAAGTTGGACACAATAATCAAAACCACAATAACAATCAAACCTTTTGCAAACCAAATAGAGGCTTCTTATAGTTTAATCCACCTCCTCAATCTTAATTGCAACCAACCCAACAAATTCAAAATTAGGTGGAAAATCTTAAAGCAACAATGCCTTATCATTATGGGGACCCCAAGAGAAAATTTACTTCCCTACCTAACACCATCCATAATACAATGAACTAGTTAAGTCAACAATGCATGCTCACTTTGCCACCCATTAGACCACTTGATCTAAACCAACCATTACCACCCACTTTCAAACCTAACGCTTATTGTCATTTTCATCACCAAAATGGACATGAAATTGAACACTGCAAGTGTCTAAAACATCTAGTTCAAGACCTCATTGATTTAGGACATTTAACCATTATGGGCATTAATGATCAAGGCAATAAGTTTGTGACACCCCCTAATCAAAATTTATAAATCTTTACCAACCCCATGCCTAAACACACTACTTCATTTGTCAAGGCTAGCGAACCTTCAAATACTAATGTAATAACTGTTGATATGAACAACATGATATACCTCCACCTATTCCTAAAGAAAGTCCTATGTGTCAAATCATGGCTACGATAGATGTTATCCCTCGTAAGGGCCAAAAAAATAAATCTCTTGATATCACTTTTTCTGCTAAAGACATACTACAAAAAATTCCTGATGGTCCTCTCTAAATAGCTAGTAGAATCTATGATAATCCCACTAATGGGATATTAATAGATTCCGCTTGTGGCGAGAACATGATCACAGAGGAGTTTCTAGTATAACATGAGCTATATCAAGATGATTATAATAAATTGACTGCATGGATTAAAACACACACTAGTTTTGTGTTCCTTACGATCAAATTGAGTGTACTCCCTTTACAAATAGGACCTAAAACTCTAGAGGTAACATTTTCAATTATTCCACAATCCAACCAATTTTGTTTATAGCTAGGCTAACCTTGGCTTCACTCAATGAAAGTGGTCCCATCAGTTGTTCACAAGTGTTTCAAGTTTCCACATGGCAATGAAATATTTACTATACACCATAGTGGATTTAGTCCCCTATCCTCTGAAGGAAATTTTTCCTTAGAATCATTTTGGCCTAAACCCATGGAACCTATCACCCCTTGAAAGGACTTATTTTTCATAGCCTACCAAAAGTTCAAAGCCAAGAAAATAACCAAATTGGCTCTTCTTGGCATGTCCCCGTCCATTTCTGGACATCCTATTGTAGACATGGAAAATGTACAAATTGATCTCATGCACCTTATCTTGATTTTACTAAAACCACTTCATCCTGAATCATCTCCTTTGTAGACCATTTAATCAAATAATTTGTATTTGATTAAATTCATCACACTTTAGCTCTTAATTAAATAAATCAATTTTATCTGATTAAGTCATTCCCTCCTATTAATTAAATAAATCATTTTGTTTAATTAATTCTAGCATCTTCTTTTAATTGAATAATTAACCTTATTTGATTAAATCATCATATTCATATCCTATAATTAAATAAATCAATTTTATTTATTTCTCTAAAGTCTTCTCTATTAAATTAAATAAATTAAGGGTATGTGCAGGATCATGATGGGCCAAAAAGTGGCGATATGATGGGTTTTTGTAAGGTATGTGGCTGACGAATTTTTTTTACCCAAAATTGATGAAACGAAAAGGGTTTTAAAGGGGATTCTCAGCTTTCCACCAATATAAATTATGCTTTACTTTGAATTTAATAAATAATTATTATTTATTTTCTATTTGAATCACAATTAAAGTCCTATTGATAGGCTGATTGAAAACCATCTATAGATTTCAAATGGTATCATATTTTTTGAATCTGAAACATGTGTCACATTCTATGCTTCGCATACTATAGGATTAAAAAAAAAAGAAATGAATTTCATGAAGTTTTGACCAAGTTAAGGTGGTTAGACATACGAGTTTTTTTATTTTTAAAAAGTTGTAATAAAAAAATCATAATTAATTATTTACTTGGAAATAAATTACAAAAAAATATGCATCACATCGGCCATGAGTCATCTACTTATATCTAAAATATTATAAAAAAATATTATCATTTTATTGTGGTTAGGGTGGTCAGACAAACACCTACTTCTCATTTTTTCCTTGAAATTTAAGTACTACTGCATTTGAATTTCAAATTTTCACCAAATAGATTTTTGTTTTTTAAATAAACCTAGTACTTTAGAAACTAAACTCAATTTGATACAAATTCTATTCTTACATATTTTTGAAATAATATAGATAACTTATTCAAATTTTTACATCAAGTTGCCTAACTCTAATTTTTTTGAATTTTTTGCCACTTAAAGGCCTATTTTTTCCATGTTGATCTTGCACATACCCTTAATATTTGTTTAATTTAATCTAATATCATTCTCCTTTTAATTAAATAAATTAAAATCTTTATTTAATTAAGTCAAAATCACATTCTTCTCATTTTGATTTAAAATAACCCAAAAGCCCAAGTCAAAATGGTCACATTAGCTTATCTCCCTCTTAAATTAATCAAATCATGATTAAATCTAATCAAAATCCATCACATCCTCTAGCTTTTGCAACTTGCAAAAGAAAATCATTTAATTGATTTATTAAATCCTCCAATTTCCCTCAACATGGCATCAAAAGGGAATATTCCTCCAAATTTTAAAATCCCTCCAAATGGATTTGTCCTTCCAACAAGGCATTCAATATCACTTACATGTCCTTGTGCATTGAGCCAAATGGCATTTAAGTCATTTCTTTCTCCCTCCAACATATCATTTCATGAATTTAAAATTCCACCTAATATCATTTATTGACACATTCATCAAAATGTTCTCAACCTTCCTCCATTCACATCTTGACAAGTAGCACTTGGCCATTAGATGTTGAATGATCCCACATTCATCCCTTTTGCCTCATTCTCCATCACTCTCATCTATAAATAAGAGGCTTTTCTTCTAATTTGGGATCCACAGTTTGATGCAAAGTGATAATCTTCAGATTTTGAACTTTGCTCATCCATCATTCATCCATTTTCAAGTTTTATGGCTAGGTTATGCATGATTTTGTCCAAGGAATCATCAAATCTTCATCAAGTCATCACAAAGCTTACAAGTGATTGGGAAAGGGCCATTTTCCACATCAAAATGGCACCAATTCGCACATGGGATTGAGAGTTTGCATGCTTTAATAGGATTTTAATAGCTTTCTTTGTTGTGTTCTTCATCCATTTCCTTGTTTGAGCAATGTAAATGAGTTGCATGGGGAATATTAGTTCTAACTTGCATATATGAATAACATCGTGTTTTTTCTTTATGTTTGTGCAAGTATAGGATTGGGGTTCACATTTTGACACTAGAAGGAGGGCGAACTTGAAGATTTTAACACAATTTTCTAAAAAATTCTATGGTTTTTTGTTAACTTTTGTGCCTACAAGAAATTGTGCTGCTATCAGTCTAGTGATGCCATACATCAATGCTAACCAGTCCAGTGGTGCCATACAATGATGTTGAAAACTCCAAACTCTGCCACTTTGTGTTCCTTCCCAGAAATTCAAATTTTTAAACTACAACGCTTGACTATTTCTTCTGTTGACTGGATACCAAACTCCAAACTGTGTCATTGATTGAAATAGCACTACAATTGCGCTCTCTAGTTTTTCTCTAGAGCGTCACTGTCTGTCTTAGTGGTTCCATATAATTCCATTGACCTCTTCAAACTACACTGCATATGAAGACTTCACTACTGGAGTTGGGTAAAAGGAAATTTTCAAATTGATTTTAACATGTGATTTTTTATTCTGGTTACTTTTGGCTACTAATTGGTTTCTTGACCTCTATTTTTGTAGGTTGGCTTACTCAAAGGTGAAGGAGGGAAACAAAGATGAAGGCTTCTATGAAATCACCATCTCATTGTATCAAGTGTCTTTAAACACTTTGGGGAGAAATTATAATTCCCCACCTAAGGATTTTCTATCTTTCATTTTCTTAGGATGCACTAATTTTTAATTTGGGTTTAAAAAGAACAAGACAAAAGGATTAAAAAGAACCTTAGGAAACTTAATAGATTTTGTTTCAAGGTTTAACAATTGAACAATCAAATCTCACACTTCCTTTTGGTGCTTAAAAAGAATTCAATTCTTGCTTTGAAGGATTTAAAATAAACAAAAGTCTTTCTATGTTTTGTAATCACCTACCCAAAGTAATATCATCTAAAAGATGTATGTGTTTCTCTCGCACCTCATGATGATCTTGAGAATCAAAAGGATTTTTGTGATATTAAGTTGTGTAAGTGATTCCCTCCACACTTCAATTTGGGTTTAAAATTGGACAAATTTTGAGAGTGTGAGTGGAACATATCGTGTGTGTTCTATCTTTGTTTCTCAACAAAGATCAATAGAACTACGAATGTGTTTTCTTTCTTTTGTGTTATCTTAGAGGGCATGTCTTGTGGGAAAAAGTAATCACCTTAGGGAATGACCCAACTAAGAAAATTCTAAAGCCAAGTGACTTCCAACCGGTATATAAGTGTGGGTACTTGAGGAAAGTTCAAGTATCACGAGGATTGTTCTGACAAGAAGGGAAACAATGGTCTCTTGCTGCATGGATGATCCCCCATGAATGAAATGCCCCTATTAAAACCTTTACTTAGAAGGAAAAAATCCTTAATCTATTTGTTGGTGCAAGAATGGTCATTCTGAAGCCTTACCACATTTTTACGGCTCTTAGTAGAGATGAGAAGTATACCATGGGATTTTCATGGGTATTGATGCTTGGCTGATCCAAGAAGTGTGTGTCATGGAGGGGAGCCAGTGTGGTCAAGCATCTAATTATCCACTAAGAGTAGGCGTAGCTAGAGAAATCCAAGTGGGGATTCAACAAATATTGTTTTTTCATCCATAGGGTTGTTCATGTTCTTGGAAACAAAACACTTTGCTTGATCTTAAGCATTTGGAAAACAAACATTCAACATCATCATCAAATTTCAAATCCTTTAGGAAGCAAATATCATTGAAAAAATTCAAGTGTTATTGCTTTCCCTAGGGATTCTATCCTTAGAGGTTTATAAACATTTGAACTTACATTACAATTTTCTTACTAAAGCCAACAATAGGAAACTTTTTCCTTAATTTCCTTGATTTACACACAATGGACTTTGTGGGATGAGAAGAAATTTAGACATTAGAAATCTAGTTTGAAAACCTAATCAAGAATTTTTTGTGGTAAAAATAAGTCATTAAGAAAAGCTAAGAAACAATTAAATCCCACACATGTGCTCCTTCAAATGATTTCCCAAAAAATTAAGATTTGGAAACCAAAGTCCAAAGGTCTTAGTCAAAAAGCTCACAAAAAGCATTTTTCTATGCTTTACGAGTTTAGAGAAATATTGACATTCAACTTTTACAAGCATGCATCAAGAAATAATCCAAATTTGTATTTGTTTTACTATTTTCAAAATCCAAATCTCTTTCAAAGGTTTGACTATCTCACATAAGAAGTGTTGCATGTTCTTCAACACCGAGCTCTTGTAAACAAGAGTCTTTTTAAGTCATCTTAGAATCAACTCAAAACTTTCATCCATCCCTCAAATATCAAAATCAAAATCACCTCACCAACAACTCTTGAAAACCTTGAAAAAATCATTCATGCTAAACTTTGGGAAAATCCTCTTGAAATAAAAAATCAAACCAAATCCAAATCATCTTGTTTGATTAGATATGTGTAGATGCATCCTTCTCCACATATTTAGTCAAATTATCAAATCCTTGTGAAAAAGTCTATCCCTTGATAACATCCAACATCTTGGGGTTTATGATTCATAATCCAAATCCAAAATCAAAATCAAATCATCTTGTTTGGCTAGGTGTGTCTAGATGAATCCTTCTTTACACACTTAGTCAAATTAGCATCTTGTGTACAAATTTACTCTAGGACAATATCCCACCTCTTAGAGTTTATGAGTTCACTAATCAAATCAAATCAATCCAAAATCAAACATCAAAAACCAAAAATCCAAAGTCCTAAAGTTTAAAATCTCCTTCAAGGCTCCCAAGAGTTCAAACATTCACCAATAATTCATATCTCATCATCTCATCACATCATTTTGATCCTTAATCATCCTAAATTTTCTCTTTTGTGCCTAACGTTAGATCAATATAAAGAGTTCTCACACATTCCTGAAAATTGATATTTATGGTGCAAAATAGATCACAACACAAGAAGAACATGGAAGCCACCAAAGAAACATCAACTTCGAGTGACTTGAGCCAAATTGCTCCCCAAATGAATCCAATTGAATCAACCAATCCCCTAACTAATCTTCCTCTATCATCACAAAATCTTCAAGAGGAAGGTCAAGTAGAAGACGTTACCAATAATGTCTTCGAGATGACATAAGATGAAATCATTGAAATGATTCAAAATCTTGAAACCCACCGAATTATCAATACCATGATGAGGCTCAATCCCTCCCAATACATGCTTGAATTAGCAAAAGAAGAGGCTAAAATCCCTTCCAACTATGATTTTAACACACTTGTGGAGAATCCTCTCGAAATCATGCCACCAATATCATCCACACATCCATTTCAAAGAATCATCCAATCTATCCCCCAAATCACACCATCCATTTCTCCAACTCAACCAATAGTTAACAAGGGGAGCTCATTTCTTTATGCACTACAAACACACCCCCTTGTGAACAACCAAGATTTGGATGTGAACACCATCTTGGGACAATCTATCCCATTAAATCTACTACACCCATACGTCCCACTTACATTTCATGATCCTAATGACCCATTATCATATTTTCACACAACACCTCTCCACACACAAACCTCTCTCCCTATGACCTCATAAGGAGAAGGTGGAATGTTTGGACAAGGGGGAATCTTTGAACCCTCCTCATCATCATTTCCTAAAGGGAACACACCACCCCTCTTCCCACCATTTCCACCTTTTCCATTAACATCCATACCTCCTCTTGGTTTAATCCTTCCCACTTTACCATTCATCAATCAAACCAATCCAAACAACCCCCAACCATGAATTAAAACATCATGCCAAATCCTCCCAACTTGCCATCGATATCACAACAATAGATGGTAACAATCCCAACAACATAAGAAATCATCACAACATCTCAAAACATGGTCTCTCAAGGGCCTATCATATCAATTGCACCCTCCACTACCTAAATCCCCAACATCAATACAATGGTTCCTCTCATCACAACAATGAACACCATTCTGAATTAGCAACCACCACCACCTCCAACATCAAACATAGTCAACTAATATGGAATCATGTTGCAAGCCACTCAAAAAGGTTCTTGTCATAAGGAACTTAAAAAAATAAAAAATCAACAAGCTGCACAACTAGTTGCTCAACAAGTGCAAGCACAATTAGTTGCACAATAGGAACAACAAGAACATTAGGTTTCCCAAGCTCAAGATTTTTTGTAACAACAACAAGCCACCCAAGCTATGCAAGTAGCTCAAGCTACTCAAGACACTCAAGCCACATAGGCCGCGCAAGCTGCCCAAGTTGCACAAGTATCCCAACAAGCACAGGATCAAGCTCAAGCCCAATATCAAGATCAACATGCACAAGCACAAGGTCAATACCAAGCCCAACTGGGAGCAACTCAACAACAAGCATACCGACAAGCCCTACAATAGTACCAAGCACAACAAGAAGCTTCCCAATTACTATCCCAACAACAAGCATTGTTGGCACAACAACAACAAGACCAACAATAGGCATTGTTGGCACAACAACAAGACCAACAACAAGTGTTGTTGGTGCAACAACAAATGCAAGCATATCAAAAAGCCTTGATTGTGTATAAAAAAATGTAACAAACTCCCACCAACACACCCAACACTCCACCTATCACCCGAACAAATCCACCAATTCAAAATACATTCACTCCACCCCCTACTCAAGAAAATGATGTGATGACACAAATCAAGTTGCTCTCACAACAAGTGCCTGATCTTTAGTTAGGGAAAACCACAAAACACCCAAAAAATTGTGTCCCTATCCATTTGATAGGAGGCTTACAATGGTTTCATACCCAAAGGGGTTTGAAATCCCTAAGTTTGACAAATATCACACGACGGGAAACCCTGAAGATCACATTAGGGAATTCTAGGTACATTGTATGGAGGTCACATATGATGATACATATCTGATGTGACTATTTCCTCAAATTTTGGTTGGTCACACCATGGAGTGGTTCTCTCATGTTCCTCCTAGCATCAAAAAGTTCCAAGAAATCATAGACGCATTCTTGAAAAATTACGTCTTCAACATTGGTATGGATGTTAATCTAGAGGAACTATTAGCGCTCAAACAGGGTAAGAGTGAATCATTCACTTCCCTCTTACACAGATGGTGATCCAAGTCCAATAGGAGCAAGTGGGCCATGCTAGAGGAACAACAAGTTTTCACCATCATTTCCAACCTTGAGAAAACCTTGGAATTCCATCTTAAAATGTAGTGCATCACCACCTACGATCACTTGATCCCAAAGACGCTCAACATCGAACGCGCCCTTATTGCACAAGGAGGAACACTCGCACATCTAGAACCTCAAGACAAATTCCCTTCTACCAGCTATAATGAAAAACCTCGTACATGGGGGAGAAACAAAAATCTCACCAATGATGGTGTGGTGGATGCTAAAGTCATAATTAGTGCTCCAAAATAAAACACCCAAACATATGAGAAATTGCAAAACAACAATCGAAACAAAACACAAACCAATGTAGTATCCTGACAACCACCCACCAATCAAGTCAATAACTTGAATAATTAAGGGGGACCACCCCTGTGAAACAAATATCCCCCCAAGTAGAAGTACACATCCCTTGGGGAATCAATTGAATCTGTCATGAAGAAGTTAGTAAACAAAAATCTCATCAAAATCCCCATGTATGAGAATTATCAAGAACCCCAAGTGAAACCACCGTGGTACAATGAGAATCCTTTGCAATTTCCAAAAAATAAAGGGGCACACAACAGATAGTTGCATGAGGTTGAAAAATATAATCCAAGACCTCATCGATGACAAGATCATAAACGTCAAACAACCCATGAGAAATCAAGACCTAAAAATATACACAAATTCGATGCTAGATCATAACAAAGGAAAGCAAAAGCATGCCAATGTAAACCATGTGTATGATCATGTTGTCGCATCCCTAGACGAATGGGTCACTATCATTAATATCAAAGGTGCCAAGCTGATTGTGGAGTCACCACACACGATGAAAAAATCACTGTTATTGGGTCATCACAACCACCTAGAGCATCCACTTCAAATTCAAGAACTTTTCCTAATGGCTATAATGTCCTAGACCAACTGAAAAGAACCCCAACTTAGATCTCCATCATGGAGTTGCTGAAGATTTCACCCTCCCATAAAAAAATCCTTGAAGAAGCATTAGCTTCCTCTACCATCTTCGCAAATCTCGAGGTTGACCAATTCCAAGCTATGGTCGGAAACCTTATCACCCCAAATATTCTCACATTTTCCAATCAAGAATTCCCCACCCAACCATCTCACAATCGTGCACTCCACCTTGAAGTCTTGGTTCATAAAAACAAAGTCAAAAGGGTCTTGGTGGATTGGGGTGTGGGTTTAAACATCTATTCTCTCAAGCTCATAAACAATCTAGGATTCTTCGAGGACTACAGTGAAAAAGGAAAGGGCATTACAATTAGAGCTTATGATGATTAGTAAAGAGTGTCATATAGCCATCATGGAAACCACATGCCAGGTCCTTGACCTTGATTTTCCTTATAACATTCTCCTGGGGCACCCGTGGATCCATGGGATACAAGCAATTGCATCTACCTTCCACCAATATGTCAAATTCACATATCAGAATCAAGAGGTCACAATCTATGGTGATCTCGAGCCCTTCGCCTGCTGCAAGAGTTTGGAATAAAAGTACTATAAAATCCCCCAAGTTACCAAGAATGATGAAGGTCCCACAACCCAATATATAGACCCAACTACTTTGGCCTCCACTTCTAAGACAAAGACACCCGCCATCCCTGATATATCTAAAATCAAGGTCATCATCCAAGACAATGGGTGTGGGGATTACAAAATGAAGAAATATTCCTTCATGATAGGAGAGTTACCTCAATCTCCTAGGTCTCATGGGCAACCCCAACAAGTTGGAACATCATCCCAAACCTTCAAAGCTGACCCTTCTAGATTCAGATGTTGTGGGGACCTACGCCAAGAAGTGGTAGATGAAAGAGACATATGAAGCTTACTATACCAAGATGAAAGGCCTGTTCCTAATCTTCCAATGGATGAAAGTAGCAAAGGACTACAAATGATACTTGGTATGGGCTATGATAGAAACAAGAGACTTGGAAAAAATGGCAATGGTCTCCTAGTACCTATCATTCCAGAGATGCACATTAGAAATCTTGGCCTCAGATGTACCCCTCCATGTGTGACCATACGTGGCAGAAGTACCCCATTTAGAATAGTCAAGACTCTCCCTCAGCTATCAGTAGCCACCCTTTGGTTACTCGTATCCACAGGTCGAGTCATAGACAACTTTACATTTGACATAACTGACGTATATAGTAGTAGTGACAAGGAGGATGCCATAACTGATTTACCTATGCTATTCAAGGATACCACCCTTCTCATGATTAGTACCTTGTATTTTGAGTCAACTAGTAAAACCCATGAAATAAACTTAGTCTATTCCCAACTCATCAATTACAACCAACGAGGACCACTGGCTCTAGACACATTCAAAAATGATGAGGCACTCTCAGAATTCATGGGACTACATGATACTATACCATGAGGAGATCACAAAGCTAGATTTAACATCATACTAGATGCACATGCCTATTACAGGGAAACAATTGAATCCTTTAGTCACAAAAGTAAAAAATTGAGAATAATCTCCAGGTCTTTGAATGAAAACCACACTGTGGCACTCTCTAACTCAGAAACAGTAAAAATAAAGGATGTATCTGATGGTGAAAACCTCTTTGAGGCATCAGAGGATGAAGGATTCAATCTTCCTCTTAGTGCCATCCATTAGGAGAAGTCAACAGTCCTAGCAAAAGCATGCAATCCAGTTAACTTGGGATCAGAAGAAACTCCACACATAACATTCTATGGAGAGTCTCTTTTAATAGAAGAACATGAACTCCTAGTTGCATTCCTAAGAGAAAGGAAAGTAAAATTTGCATGGACCTATGCAAACATGCTTGGGCTTGATCTAGAAGTTGTGGTTCACCACCTAGAAGTATATCCTGAGGCAAAGCTAGTGTGACAAAAGCTAAGGAAAATGCATCCTCAGATAGCATTACTGGTCAAGATGGAATTAGAAAAGCTACTACATGCAGGATTCATACGGCCGATAGATTATCCAGAGTGGGTCTACAATCTTATACCTGTCTCAAATCCCACTAGGGGCATTCATATCTGCCCATATTTTAGAGATTTGAACAAAGCATGTCCCAAGGATGAATTTACATTCCCAAACATTGATATGATTGTGGACATGACAATGGGACATGAGATGCTATCCCTAATGGACAGATTCTCAGGATATAACCAAATCATGATAGCAAAAGAGGACCAACATAAAAAAACCTTCACTTGTCCATGGGGGACATACTACTGGAACATGATGCCATTTGGGCTAAAGAATGTTGGAGAAACCTATCAGGGGGATATGGCACTAATATTTCATGATATGATCCATAAAACTATGGAGGATTACGTGGATGACATATTCACCAAATCAAGGAAAAGAAGAGATCACATAGTGGTGTTGAGTTCCATCTTTGATAGACTTGAAAAGTACAAGGTCTACTTAAATCCAAAAAAGTGTCTTTGGGGTACAATTAGGTAAACTCCTAGGCTACATTCTATGCATGAGAGGAATCAAGGTAAATCCAGCTAAGGTCAAAGCAATCCTTGAAATGGAGGCACCTAAAATGATAAAACAACTAAGAGGCCTGTAAGGAAGACTCTAGTCAATTTGCATATTCATAGCACAACATTGAAGGAACCTTGCTACATTGCCTAAACATTGAGGAATCCTTGACTGCTTTAACCAAGGTACATAACAACATTTGTGGTTCACACTCGAGTAGAATGACCTTGGCTAAGAAATTTCTGAGGAGGGGGTACTATTGGCCAATAATGGAAAGAGAAGCACATGACTATGTCAAAAGGTGTCTACAGTGTCAGTAACATGAGGACCTAGTCCATGCACCAACTCAAGAGCTCCAATTGATTGTCACACCATGAACCTTCTCACAGTGGAGGCTCAATATCATTGGAAAAATCACCCCCACCTCATCTAGTGGGCATAAATTTATCATCACTGCCACTGTGTACTTCACGAAGTGGGTGTAATCCATCCCCTTGACCTACAATACTGGAAAGCAGATATCCAAGTTCATCCTGAACTACTTAATATGCCGCTATGGTGTCCCCCAAGCTATTATCTTAGATAATGGGACACCTTTCAAGAATTAGGATGTTCACAACCTTTGCCAAAAATTCAACATCCGACATCACTTTTCCACTCTGTATTATCCCCAAGGAAATGGCCAAGCAGAAGCCACCAATAAAACCATCCTAAAAATCCTCAAGAAAATAGTCAATGACGCTGGTGGTGACTAGCATCTGCAGCTAAATCCCACCTTATGGGCCTATCAAACACACATCTACACACCAATAGGTGCCACCCCATTCTCCCTAGTGTATGGATCAGAATCCATACTCCCCATCGAGATCAAGCTCCCGTCACTAAGAATATCATTGCAGAACCTCATCATAGATGAAGAATATTGGGTGTCAAGATTGAATGAGATGGAATTACTAGATGAATGAAATATGGATGCCTTAAATCATTTACAAGTCTACTAAAACTGACTCAAAAGGAGTTACAACAAGAAGATCAGGAGTCAGACATTCCAAGTTGGAGAACTCGTGTTAAAGGAAAATTAGAAAAATGTCCCCAATTCAAACAATAAGGGAAAGTTTGAACCCAATTGGTTGGGACCTTTCATCACCACAACAAGCTATAAGTTAGGGGCATATTAGTTATCAACACTAGAATGAAAGCCTATGTAGGAACCCATGAATAGCTCCCATCTCAAAAAGTTTTATGCCTAATCTTTCCACGTATAAAACCAAAAATACCAAAAAATGAGAAAATGTCCTGAAAAAATGGTCACCCCAATGAAAACTTGGTAAATAGGAATCTTGGTGACAACAAAAAAAATTAAAAATATAAAAATCCAAAAAAAACATTAGAAAAAGGATTGAAAATAGTAAAGAGAAAAATTGTCCTCTAGTGAAAACCACTTCGGTGGCACTTTAGGCAAGTACCTTCGTGAAAACTTGGAAAATAGGTGCCTTGTGTAAATAAGCATGTTCCATCCACTAGGATCTCCATAAATGTTTCTTCATCATCCATCCATCACGCTTCCATCATCCATCACATCCCATATCTCCATCCATCATTTGTCTACATCTACACCATAGGTTGGTTCTGTGTTTGTGTCATGATCCCTCCTAGTACTACTTGACGCATTCTCAAGGTCAGTTTGACTTGCCTATTTTAGAGCAGTCTATTGCTTCATGCTGGGGGAATGTTCTAATCGGATTGGATTCGTGTATATTCTTGAAGTCTTCCCTAAATCAGAAAATCCAAAAACATCAGAAAAATAGAAAATCCAAAAACATTCAAAACATATCAAAATCTAAAATAGGTCAAAAATCCAAAAATTCAAAAAAAGAGTCATCTTGTCAAACTACGGGTCTCTGAGCTTTGAACGTAGGAAAGGTTGATCATTGATATTTCCTTGAGACACTTAGGTCAGTCTTTTAGGAGTTCATTAGAATAAGCTAGCAATTCATTTGTTCTTATCTCATCAATAATCGAGTTTGTGTCAATCGAACTACTTGGTCTCTGTGTGTGTAATGTAGGAAAGGATAATATTTGATCAGCCCCTGAGGCCCTCGAGATAGGTCTTTAAGTTAGTCTCTTGGTCAAAATCTTGGAAAACACTAAAAAAATTAGAAAATTCAAAAATCAAAACATTTGTAAAATCTCAAAAATACCAAAAATAGTCTCAAAACATTTAAAAAAAATCCAAAAACATCCAAATATTTGAAAAAATCCATCCATCTCATCACTCATAATAAACAATCGTTATCCTCAACCTTTGGTAAAACAGTTGGAATCAAGTCTAGTAGTTCAAAAGTGAAAACTCAAACGTCAATATCTCAAGTCTAGGTTAGTAAGTAAACAAGTTGGTCATCTCTTGGTATCAATAGCTCATCATCTAGTTTGTCGCAAATCAATCATCTGATAACATCATGTCCTAGGATGCATCCTTCCTACAATGGAAATCAACATCATGCATCACCATAGTTTAGTCTTGGCTAGCGGTATGAAGAACATTAGCTTGTTTGTTTTCCTTATCTTTGTCTTTTCACTTATCTTATTGCGCTCATTTCGATGAGCTCTCGATGATGACCTAAACAAAGGGATTTATAGAGAAAGGAATGGGACATTGATCATTATCTTTTTATCTATTGTGCTTGTTGAATATTCTTTTAATATGAATTGGTCATGCGTGCTTTGTTTGGGTGTAGGGAAGATGTTTTAGGTATCTTGTTGACCACATAGGAAGATTTGACTTTCTATGTTTTGGTCTGAGATATTTAGAATATCTAAATTGCATTTTAGATGAGTTTCCATATGTCAGGTATGAACAAGAGTACTCCTATCTGATTGTCGAGTCGAAGTCCATCACACTAGGTGCAATGCCATCTTGGTTCTTTGTACCTTGATGCATCATACCTATGTGTATTATCAAACATAAGGTAAATGGCCCTTTTAAAGTCCCAATTCTTGGTAAGAAAATCATCATCATCATTATCAACATCATTGTCATCATCTTCTGACTTGTTGGATCCACTTCTTTCTTCTATCTTCTTTTCATGCTAACATGGTACCATGATAGTTAATCAAATCCATCGCTAATGCATCCATATTGCATCCAAAAATGGTCAACATAATGAATATCATATCATATCATATAGGAAACATTAAATCATCTTGCATACATTGCATTTTTTCATCATTGCATAATATAGATTGGTTATTCTAAGCATCTCATAAATCATAACCATACATTTGCATTCATTACGTAAGCATAAAATGATCATCACATAGGAATTTTAGCTCATATCATGTACATCATTGAATCATCCATAAGCATACATCATAATATCATTCAATTGTGTCCATCACATAATCATATAACATCACATACATATCATTTATTTGCATTATCATATAAATATCATATCATACACATCAACACATCATCATATCATTGATTTGCATCATTCATTTGCATCATCATCATCATCATCATCCATTAGGTGCATAATATAGATTTGTTAGTCTAATCATTTGCATATCATAACATTTTCATTATCCATACATCATCATTAAAAGTGCACAAGAAAATATATTGAAAAAGAAATGCATCCCTAAATCACTGCATCACATCATCATATAGACACATACATTGCATTGCATCCCATAAGATAAAATCATTGCATCATATAGAAACATGCATCGCATATAGAAAGTAAACACATCCATCCATAATGCATAAATAAAATAGAGCACATCTCATGATCTCAAATCATCTCATATCATCTCATATATCATCAAAGTAATAATACACTGTCATGGTACAAAATTAGGATCAAGTGTGTATATCGATCAATATAGTACAAATCACCCATGGGGCTATAAAAAATGAGCCCATGGATCACAAAATGAATACTGTCTCTAATCAAAATGTGAGCTAGCCCTATTGGATACTCCCCTCACCAGGCAGTCTCTCTCTCTGATCCTCTGGAGGTTGGTATCTTGTCTGTTGTGAAAATTATAGGACCTGGGATGCTCAGGGCATGACCTAATGATAATGTACTCTATAATAGTTAGCCTATCAGACTTCCTCCCTATATTCTCATAAAGAAACTATGCTCTGGGAGGAGGATGCAGCCATACTCTCAAGCTGTTTCCAATGGCCCATCTCCTATGTAGCCTAGAGCTCTGCAACTTGTCTCTGTTGAATGACCTGATCCCTCTCCACTATAAGGGTCAAGAAATTTTGTCTCTCCTGATCTCGCTCATCCATCAAGGTGGCAACCTGTTCCTATAACTATAAAATCTTCCCATCCCTAGGGTTCGGCTATGGTGGTGGTTGGATGGGTGGCTAGTTCTAGTTACCATCCCTCGATGGTGTATGTTGCTTGTCCTAGTCTTGATGACCATATCTATGCTGCTCGAGCTGCTACTCTGGTTTCCATGGAGGTGTGCCACCTCCTCCTCTACCTCTTCCTCTTCCACCATCATCTCCATCACCATCTCCATCTCCCCTGCCTGCTCGGCCCTACCCATGCCTTCTCGGCCTCTGGGTCTCGGAATCTGTGCACCTAACACTGCCAATCAAAATAGAGGATGAAACCAATCTCTATAGGCCTATGTCATCCTCGGGTCTGCCTGTCCCTAATCATAAGGCCATAGCCAAGCCACTAGCTGCATGAAACTTTGAATTGCATTTGCTGCAGGATCGCTTGACCCCATGTAGGCTCCCTTGTAGTATAGGCAAAGATGGCCACCTACTAGTCATCAGTTCGGTCATGTGTGTCCCCAAATTGTTGGGCCACACAATCTCGAAAATACCTCTCATTCATGGTATGCTCCCTTCCCTACATCAGTCGGTCCTACCCGGTGAAAAATAGTTGTTGTATGTCATCATACTAGGTTGACAATCCAAGGTAGGGTATCCAGGTAAAGACTGCCATATTTTTGATGACCCACTGCCAGTGTTGAATGCCTGTTGCTCCTGTATGGGTAAATGAAGTCCCCTCCTATATCTCCAAATGATTGGTTCATCTAGCTCCATGTTGACATGAATGAATCTCATAGGGCAGAGCACTACAATTTGCTCCCAGGCCCAAATATGTAGCAGTGTGATTCCTGAGCTGATGGACCTATTGTCATAGTATGTGAACTCATGAAGATCATGATAGAGCGAGGCCAAAATCACAAGTCCCCAGGTGAAGCACTCTCCCCATCGGAGCATCCACTCCCAAGCATGCCCCCATCCCAAGCTAAAGTACCGCCTGTGCCAATTTGATTCCATGAGTCCTGAAATGATCACAACTACAATTAATCTGAAAGATGACACCACATGTCTGTACCACTCTAGCTCTATCTAGAACTTTGAAAATATAATCTCTTCCAAGCCCATAATATCATAGCAAGTATCTCTCTCAGCCTCCACATCATAGATCACCCTCTCTCCATGGATGGGAAAATGTAGAATGCACAACATGTCCTCCAAAGTCACTGTGGCCTCACTTGTGGGGAGGTGGAATGAGGATTTCTTGTTGTGCCAATGCTTTGCCAATGTAGTCATCATGCCGATATGTGTCCTAATTAGTGGGGCATAAGTGATGTACCATAATCTGATCAATCCTAGGCGCTCCTGGAGCACCTCATCCAAAGGAGGATCCTGAGTCAATCTAGCCAAAATGGATGATCTGTGCTCCTATGAATGGACTGGCTCCATGTCCTGCATTAGTAAAGTCACTGCATCAAGTTTCGTAAAAAAATTGGGATCCTTTTTGAAGCTCATGCAAGAGAAACAACAAATGTGTCACTATCCGTATATGTGTTGTTGCTTGAAACTTTCAAACTACACTACTAGAAGCCAAAAGTTCCAAACTTCGTCACTGCAGTACAGTTTATCAGTGACCTAGTTTGACCCCAAAACCCTAATTTTTAAAATAGGACTGTCACGGTGCTATGTGCATATGCGACACACTTTGCACTGAAACCCTAATTTTCAAACTCCGTCCTTCTGGTGCAACTCGCATTAGTGGCATAATTTAGGTCCGCACTGTGCAGATTTAAGCTTTTCAGTGGTGCTATATAGCACTGCTTGACTTTGTTGACTTCTAGACCCTAATAAATGCACTCAAAAATAAATAAATAAAAGTCGGGACAAGATGACCTACCATGGGTCTTGTGCTAAGCCTCTGGTACACTCACATGTGCTTGGAAATGTGTCTTGGAAGCATGCATTGCACCATCTCAATCAGTCTTCAGAGCTCAAATCACAGAAGTTTCTAAAGGCTATGTGTGCAAATGAATTGGAAGAGGCCCCTCGAGGCCTACTTAAGCCTAAAATTTAGGGTTTCTTTTACCTTGTTTAGCCGTCCAACTAGGGTTTTGACCCCCAAGCCCATGTTCACCCAACTAAAGGCCATTCTACATATTCTTTGCAATTTTTGCACATTTTTGGCATCCTGGAGCCTTTTTGGACTAGTCAGACACCTTATCCCCTTTTTACGTGAGATCAACCAAAAATCCAAATTTTCATCCGATCTCTAGAGGGGGTAGTATATCGACATGTTTCCTCTCGCCGGGGCAGCAGTGGAGCATTTAAAAAATAAAAAAAATTGGCTTTTGATCAAGACATGTTTATTCTTTGAACCAATGTAGCAAGTACTTTGCTTCAAAGAGGGGAAAATTTTAGACACAAAAAATGTATAGATTGATCTCGTGCACTTGATCTTGATTTTACTAACACCACTTCATCCTGAATCATCTCCTTTGTAGACCATTTAATTGAATAATTTTTATTTGATTAAATTCATCACACTTCAGCTCTTAATAAAATAAATCAAATTTATCCGATTAAGTCATTCCCTCCTATTAATTAAATAAATTATTTTGTTTAATTAATTCTAATGTCTTCTTTTAATTGAATAATTAACCTTATTTGATTAAATCATCATATTCATATCTTGTAATTAAATAAATCAATTTTATTTAATTCTCTAAAGTCTTCTCTGTTAAATTAAATAAATTAATCTTTGTTTAATTTAATCTAACATTATTCCCCTTTTAATTAAATAAATCAAAATCTTTATTTAATTAAGTCAAAATCACATTCCTCTCATTTTGATTTAAAATAACCCAAAAGCCTAGGTCAAAATGGTCACATAAGCTAATATCCCTCTTAAATTAATCAAATCATGATTAAATCTAATCAAAATCCATCACATCCTCTAGCTTTTGCAACTTGCACAAGAAAATCTTTTAATTGATTTATTAAATCATCTAATTTCCCTCAACATGACATCAAAAGGGAATATTCCTCCAAATTTGAAAATCCCTCCAAAGGGATTTGTCCTTCCAACAAGGGATTCAATATCACTTACATGCCCTTGTGCATTGAGCCAAGTGGTATTTAAGTCATTTATTTCTCCCTCCAACATGTCATTTCATGAATTTCAAATTCCACCTAATATCATTTATTGGCACATTCATCAAAATGTGCTCAACCTTCCTCCATTCATATCTTGACAAGTGGCACTTGGCCATTGGATGTTGAATGATCCCACATTCATTCCTTTTTCCACATTCTCCATTACTCTCATCTATAAATAAGAGGCTTTTCTTCTAATTTGGGATCCACAAGTTTATGCAATTTCATCCACAATTCGATGCAAAGTGATAATCTTCAGATTTTGAACTCTTCTCATCCATCATTCATCCATTTTCAAGTTTTATAGCTAGGTTATGTAGGATTTTCTCCAAGGAATCATCAACTCTTGATCAAGTCATCATAGAGCTTACAAGGGATTGGGAAAGGGCCGTTTTCCACATCAAAATGGCACCGATTCCCCCATGGTATTGAGAGTTTGCATTGTTTAATAAGATTTTGATTGCTTTGTCTTTTGTGTTCTTCATCCATTTCCTAGTTGGAGCAATGTAAATGAATTGCATGGGGAATCTTAGTTCTAACTTGCATATATGACTAACATTGTGTTTGTTCTTTATGTTTGTGCAGGTCTAGGATTGGGGTTCACACCTATCATAGATGAAACCATGCTTCAACCTAAGTCAGACATTGAACAAACCATACAACCTCCTAAACAACCACCCTTAGACACTTTCCTACCATCATTTAAATGGCCAAGGGAAAATGAGACAAATCCTATCATACCTCCTTGAATTAAACAAGTCTATATAGCAAAAGAGAAAGTGGTTGATCGGTCTTCCTCAGTTTCTTCTGTCCTTCCTTCTTTGGAAGTAGAAGAACCTATGTTGACTCAATCCACTCTTACATCTCAACAACTCCAAAATAGAATTAAACGAAACCGTGTTGCTAGGGAACATAGGCGTCGTCGTCATCTCCTTGCTCGTTAGTCTAGCATAGAAGAAAATAAAGACAACCAACCTCTGCCTTTGACATAAGAAATAGATTACCATCCTCATTCTCCTGACCCGCCACAAGATAGTCTGATACAACCTTCACAACAAGCTAAACCAATCCAACAACCCCAATTTTTGATACATTCGTCCTTAGAAATCACCCTTCATCCTCATATTGTCATTAACCTTGATGATGATATGATGTGGAGATTTCCAAAATAGATGAAGAAATAAACAATGGTCTAAACTCTTTATTTTCATCTACAATGAGCTTAAACGATAAATATTCTCCATAAAGTAAAGAATTGGGTACCACTCCTAGTTCGATGCTTGCAATTCTTCCTTTGGACAGCCAACTTCCCTCGCATTACACTGAACATGATTGGGAGGTAGATGACTTGTTAGATGGTTGACTTGCATTTTCCTAATTATCCTTTTTACTTTTTCCCTTTTTTGTTTTCCTTTTCATGTGTGTATCATATTCCCCCCTATCGTGCATTTGATGTTCCCTCTCTTTGTACATTTCTTCAATTCATACTTCTATTCTTCTAATTGTCGTGCATTGTCTTTTTCTCTTTTTTTTTGTGTTTTCCATTTGGGGATGACGCAAAGCATAGAGACACCCTACGTCTCTTCCATGTTGACCCAAAAGGTCCTTGTCTTTTTCTCTTTTGTGTTTTGTGTTTTTCATTTGGGGATGACGCAAAGCACAGAGATGCCCTATGTCTCTTCCATGTTGACTCAAAAGGTCCTTGTGTTTTTGTTTTTGTTTTTTGGTTTTGTGTTTTCCTTTTGGGGATGATGCAAGGAATTAAGACCGAAATGTCTCCTTCATGTTGACCAAAAAGCCTTTTCATTTTCTTTCGCCTTTTCATATTTATTTTTTCTTTCACTTGTGTTTTCCTTTTGGGGATGATGCAAAGCATTGAGACCTCAATATCTCTTCCATGTTGACTCAAAACAAAATTTATTGTTCCTTTGTTTTTTCTCTCTTTGTCATTCTTCTAGTTCTATGTTCTTTGGGGAATTATGACAGTTTTGAGCTCTTTCATAAAAGCATTGCTACAACGAACATACTAACCCCAAATCCATAGATCCCTTATGTGTTTGGTGTGCTTTCTTTTCAGGGGGGGAAATCCCTTTCTTTGTTTTTCACTTTCCTTGACATGACACAGCCTAACTTCAAAACATATGACTTGGCATAGGGATTTCTGAGTTGGCTCTCATGTCTTGTTTTCTTTTTCTTTTTGCTTTTTATTTCCTTCTCTACTTTAAAGTAATTTCTCACAAAACAATCTGCAAAAATTCCTTTAAAGTGGGGGGAATGCATTACCATAATTCATTTTCATTCTAGGTTCCTAGTGTAGCCTTTTCATTTATATGATGTTTTTGTCACTTTGTGGATGACATTGGGTGTAATTTCCTTCATAAGTGTGATCTATCTTAGCATATTACATTCCTCTTGGTGGTTTGATGCAACACACTACATCCCCTAAGTTGTGAATATACTATTCTTTGATTGGTCCTCTCTTGGAGACATTAGACACAATGTTCCCTAAGTAATAGACCTTGCATGAACTTAACTAGACTCCTTTGAACATTTTTTACATTTTACATTTTTGCATTTTGTCACCTTGCATAACGCAACTTGCATGTCTGTGGTACCCTTTATTTTTGTTCATTTCATTTCTTTTGCTTTGTGGCACCTTGTTAAAGTTATCAACAGGTATAAATTTGATATGGTTGAGCGAGAAACCCACCTAGCGGCATGGCTTTTCCCCATAGCCACTTTTGTGTTTGTGAGTGCATATCAACTAGCGTATGTATCTTACCTTTTTGGGATTTCTCACCTCGCAGACAACTAGTTCTGTGGCCCTAGAGTGAGTACATTTGGGCCTTCTCACCTGGTGGGCCATCATGTGTTCTATCTCCCCAGAGTGAGTACACATTCTCTTTTAGCCTAGATCTAATTCACAACTAGTTGAATTGATGATCGAAGCTTCATCTGATTCTCAACACTTGTGTGTTCCATTTTTCTTATGCTTAGTTCTCCATGGGATCTTCATCTTGGGGGCTTGATCATCCTTCTTGATCATTTTTATTCCATCTTGCTAATTTAAGTAGATTTGAACCCTCCTCTTGATGTTCATGGCTACTTTAGTGTGAGTTTGAAGCAAGTTCATCCTCTCACTAAAGTGGGGGCTAAATGTGTCGTAGAAAAATGGCCCCTTGTCATTTTCATGGCCTTTTAGGCCTTATTTCATGGTATTTGATATATTTTTCTTTGATTTTATGTTGCAAAATGGCTTGAACATCCATATTTAGGTACTAAAATTCAAAGAACGACATCTTGTGAAGGTGTTGTGAATTGTTGTTGTAGACACCTAAAAATGGTCTGGAGAATCTAATTAATTAAATACAACTTATTTGATGAATTAATCTTAAATTAATCTACTTAATAAATAAATAGAAATATTTATTTATATTAAGTTCATTATTAATTCTTCTATTTCTCTCCTAATTAAATAAACAAAATTAAAAACTTTATTTTATTTAATTATTATCATTTTTATCATATTATTTCTCTCTTAATTAAATAAACAAAATTAAAAACTTTGTTTTATTTAATTATTATTATTATTACTTCTTTTATACTTCTATCTTAAATTAAATACACAACTTAAATAATTTGTGTTATTTAATTACCTCATCACATTTCTTCTTAATTAAATAAAGATATCCTAAAATCCTTTAATTAATTATCATTTTCCTTTTTAATAAACAAACCCTATAGTTTGATTTATTAAATTATTCAATCCTCTTTTTGCTAAATTTAAATGAATTAAAATTATTTAAATTTATGCATAAATCTTTTAGCACTATTCACTCACAAATAAAATTAAATTTTTAAAATTTAATTAATTCTATTGTCATTCACGGGAAAAGCTTCGGGGACAAACCTGCAGGAAGTCCTCTCAATCCTCTTCCAACCACCTTCCCTCTCATCTTTCCTAGTGTTTTCATGGGGAGAAACAATCCTCCATGATCAGCTCCATCTTCTCATCCCATGCCATTCAATTCTCTAGATTGAATCCCAGCCTCTTATCCCATATCCCTGTGCAAATGTGCTGCCGTGAAAGCTATAAATACAACTCTTTGGCTACAGGAAATGGATCCCAACTTGTGTAATACTCTGCAGGTTTTCCAAGCATCTAGCATTCATCCAGCATTCAAGCATTCAACATTCATCCCCCATCATTCCCCTTTAATCGAAACCTTTGCATAAATCCTTAGTCTCTTCCATCATACCATTAATCTACCAGCATTTATGAGTCTAATCCCCATTGCCATGGTTAATTAAAGGGATAATCGGTTGTGAAACTCAATGTTAAAGTCCTTCCTCCATCTCCCTATCATCCATATCCTATCTTCCATATTCCTCTTGCACTCTACACTTAGGGGCAAGCCTTATCCATCTTATCATTCATGGTCATTATCCTTTCTACGCTCATTCCTTACATTTCCACTTTTGATCTTGATAAGGTTAAGAATCTTCTTGAACATCATATATGCTTATCCTATATGCTTTATCCATATCTTTCGTACCATATCTTTTATCTCATCCATATTCCATCATTCTTACTAGATACATCCTTTCTTTTCATCCTTGGTTTTGATGAAGAATGGGGGCAAAGCACTTGGTCCTTGTGTATATATCTTGATCATCCCATTCATTATCATTATCCTTGCATTATTCCATTCCATATCTCCTAGCTTATCAAAATCCATGTCATCATGTCCCTTTGCAACCTTGAATCTTATCATACAAATCATATTTGAGCCTAGCTATAAAACATTATCCAATCCTCATATCTTTTGTCAATCAATCATCAACAATCATCAATCTTATTGTACTTAGAGGATATCAATAATCCTAAGTAATTATCATCATCATGCCTTATGGAATCAATCATTCCTGGTTTTTTAATCAATCAACTATTGTCATCTTTCAACAAGAGATATGTTGCTCTTGTAACATGTTTTGCAGTGACTTTCATTTTGATCTATCATTTATCCATGGTTGCATTACCTCTATTGTGGTTCCTCTTGTTCCTTCAATCAGTCATACCATCTCATTCCAAATCAAATATCTTGAAAATCCAAAAACATCAAAAAAATCCATCAAAAACCAAAAACATCATAAAATCTATCAAAATCCAAAAAAACATCAAAAAATCCATCAAAAACCAAAAACATCAGAAAATATATCAAAATCCAAAAAAAACATTAGAAAATCCATCAAAAAACCAAAAACATCAGAAAATCTATCAAAATCCAAGAACATTAGAAAATTCATCAAAAATCCAATCCAAGAAAATCAAAACAAAAAAAAACATTCATAAAATCGCAAAACACAAAAATAGAGTCTACATCAGTCACAAAATAGATTCTATATCAGTTGAACTATGTGGTCTCTGCGTGTATAACGTAGGCAAGACTAATCTTTGATTAGTCCCCGAGACCCCTAGGATAGATCTTTAGGTTACATCATTTGGTCGAACATCTGAGAATATCATGCAAACATCAGCACACACATTTCAACACTGATGATCTAATCTGAATAATGATTTGAAAATACATTAAGTAGAATTTGAATTGTTGTACTTTTCATTTTATCATTTGCTTATCATTTCTTTGGAGCTACTCAATGATGTATTGAACTAGAGAAGCAAGGAAGGAGAATGATACTTTTCTTTGTTTGCTATTTGTGAGTTAGTCATTATTATTTTGTGAATTGTCACAGGAAGTTCTCTACCAAGTATCATGGATGACATTCTGATTCACTTAAGAAAATGATTAATTATTGTTTGTTTACGCAAGAAATGCTCAGGTCATCTCGGTTTAATTATACCTCGATGCTTGTGTTTGCTTGCAATATCAAAAATGATGAAAGAAGTACTCAGGTCATCATTGGTCTATCTCATATCATTGATGCTTGTATTTTCTTTCAACATTTTTAAAGCTCAGTGATGATACAAAGCAAAATCAAAAGATTGTTAAAATGACACTTAGAAATGCATGGTTAAAATAGATTGCATCCATATTAGTCTTGCATATGCATTTATAGACTGTTTCAAAAGCTACATGTATTCCCTCTCTACATCATATCACCATCTCTTCAATATTTCTTAGGATATCATCTCTTTCTGAATCATTTACTTTCATTTCAGTCATCTCAAATTCCATCCAATCTTAATCCATTAATTCTAGCACAAATCATTTAATAACATCCTTGGTTTTTTTCCCAACCTTGTTACAAGCCTTGATCATCATCATCATCGGGATGTATCTTTCCCTATCCTTTTGTGTTGTTTCAGGATGTATCCTTCCCTCACCAACAACACTCTTATCATCATCATCATCATCATCATCATCAATCAATCCTGGCTTACAACTTGACTGGGGCAACATCATGTTTATCCTTGAATCCATTTGTGCTTACTTTTCATCTTCTCTTTTCATTATCTCTTCCTCATCCCATCCTCTAGCCTATTCATCATTTTGCATCATCAAGTCTCAGTACATTAATAACTCCTATACTGGGGCATATCATATCAATCAAAGAAGTCAAACCACATTGCCTAATCAAATTTGAATCAGCTTTTATGAGACTTTGATCAAATCTTGTGAGCATCTATCATTGATCCTCACCTATCATGAGGTCAATTATCAATCAATATATCATTGAATCTCACCTATCATGAGATCAATAATCTTCTAATCTATCAAGATCAACAATAAGCTGACGTGATCATCAATCATCATCATAATCAACTGGAGGAATCAATATTTCTTTATCGGGAGATAAATAATTTCTCTATCATCAAATCATCATCATAATCAATCATCAAATCCAAAATTCATCAATTTATCTCCCAAGGGGGCATATATCGCTATCATTTCAAAATTCAATATCTGGGGCAAGTCTGGGGCATATTTCAAACTTTTTGTCAATACTGGCATCTGAGGCAAAATCATTCTTTGAAGCAATGCGTAAACACATCACTTCAAAGAGGGGAAAAATGTAGACACCTAAAAATGGTCTAGAGAATCTAATTAATTAAATACGACTTATTTGATGAATTAATCTTAAATTCATCTACTTAATAAATAAATAGAAATATTTATTTATATTAAGTTTATTATTAATTCTTCTATTTCTCTCCTAATTAAATAAACAAAATTAAAAACTTTGTTTTATTTAATTATTATCATTTTTATCATATTATTTCTCTCTTAATGAAATAAACAAAATTAAAAACTTTGTTTTATTTAATTATTATTATTATTACTTCTTTTATACTTCTATCTTAAATTAAATACACAACTTAAATAATTTGTGTTATTTAATTACCTCATCACATTTCTTCTTAATTAAATAAAGATATCCTAAAATCCTTTATTTAATTATCATTTTCCTTTTTAATAAACAAACCCTATAGTTTGATTTATTAAATTATTCAATCCTCTTTTTGCTAAATTTAAATGAATTAAAATTATTTAAATTTATGCATAAATCTTTTAGCACTATTCACTCACCAATAAAATTAAATTTTCAAAATTTAATTAATTCTACTGTCATTCACGGGAAAAGCTTCGGGGACAAACCTGCAGGAAGTCCTCTCAATCCTCTTCCAACCACCTTCCCTCTCATCTTTCCTGGTGTTTTCATGGGGAGAAACAATCCTCCATGATCAGCTCCATCTTCTCATCCCATGCCATTCAATTCTCCAGATTGAATCCCAGCCTCTTATCCCGTATCCCTGTGCAAATGTGTTGCCGTGAAAGCTATAAATACAACTCTTTGGCTACATGAAATGGATCCCAACTTGTGTAATCTTACTCTGCAGGTTTTCCAAGCATCCAACATTCATCTAGCATTCAAGCATTCAACATTCATCCAACATCCATTCATCGTTCACCCAGTATTTAGCATTTGCAGTCATGGCTGCCATTACATTAGTTTTACTATTTAATCATATAGGAATAGAATAGTTTAATTCTCATTCTCTAAGTGTTATTTCAATAGTCTAATTAGCATCTAAAATCTGAGAGCAAAGTAGATTAGAGAGATCTTTAGAGTTAGAGAGCAATAGGACAGATTTCTGAAGATTTCTAGTTTAAATTAGTTTAAATTTCATAAATCTTAGAGGCAATGTCTTATTTAGAGGTGTAGAAGCATGTTTAGATTGTTTAACTCATTCCTACGCTTACATTTGTAAGACATGTCTACATTCTTCTAGACTCTATTCATTACAATTTACCTAAAAATCACCTTTTCACACATCATTAAGTCCTAGTTTGAAGTGTTGTAAAGCCTTGTAACAAAATTTCACACTTTCCTAGGCACAACTTCAATATTTATCCCTTTCTTATGACTTATTTGAACCCTTTATGCCCTCATATGCTTTAATTAAGTGCATTTTTGAATATTATCCTTGTGAACAACATTAAATACAACTTAATTATTGAAACTTGTTTTTAGGTCCTAGGTGGGACCCATTTTCCATGGGTGGTGAATGAGTCGCCCTTGGCCCCAAATTCAATTTTTTAAAATTTCCTTTTAGGTTTTTATTCCAAAACACATGATTTTGGCCTGTGATGAGGTATGAATGGGTTACTAAGGCACAAGACTATATAAATAAGTTTTTTTCATCTCATTTTAACCCCCATTCATCAAGTTTACTCATTCACCTATTCACTCAAGCATTCAAGCATATTACAACATCATTTCAAGCAATATTCAAGCACTTTGAAGCAGCCATTGAAATTACTTTAGACTTGCATTATTGAGGGTTTGGTAAGTTGATAGCATTCACATGTCATTAGTTTTTCATTCTCTTTCATTTCATTATTTCATTAAGGGTTTGATTACCAAAGTGGGGTTTGAGCAAGAAAAACCCCTATTTGCTAACCCTCAACCATTTTTCCCTCTTGCATGTGTGTTTGCAGATTTTACAAGCTTTTTGGTGTTAAAAAGTGTAGAAAAAAGTCAACTATGTGCTTCAAGTTAACTTATTCTTATTTCAAGCTTGGAGAAGGTTTTTTGTCTGTTTATTGCATAATTGACTTTGGCAACCTGACAAGTAGATATTTCCATACCTGGTGTTGCAGAGTTGTCTCCTAATTTTCTAGAAATTTGGGAGAGGACTGATTCTCCATTAGTGGCAAATGAGTCACACCTTAGGATTGAAAATTTGAATTTTGTCAGATTCCAGATCCTGACTGTCAGAAACTAGTTTCTAACACTATTTTACCAAGAGGAGGACTAACTCGCCACCTTGGGTGAATGAGTCCCACTGTGAAAAATTTGTGATTTCAACCAGCATCCACAACATTCCAAATTATTCACCAAGCCTCCAGGTGCACTCAGATTTATCCCTTTTCTTTATGTTCTGCATATTTTCTTCATTTACTTCATCGTTTGCATTACATAATGTGTTTTCAAACATAACTTAAAGTTCACTTTTTCATTTATCTTCATCCATTAAAATTAGTCAATTGCATTTAGTTTACTTCATTTAATTTAGGAAACATCACACATAACATTAATCTTGAGTGAAACATTGTGCATTTTGGCCCATCTTTCCCCTTTTAGGTGAAAAATCCTAGAAGAGCAAGGAAGGATTTAGGTGCCAAAATCTTTCATTTTGATTACTATTGTCATTATAACCAAAAAAATGGACATGATATAAAAAATTGTAAGCATGTCAAACAACTTGTGCAAGACCTCAGTGATTCTAGTCGAATTCAAATTGGAGGTGTTAATGATCAAGGAGATAAGTCTGTTGCCCCTCCTAACAAAAAATTTCAAATCTTTACCAACCCTATTCCAAATCATAATATTTCATTTTTTAAAGCTAATGAAACAAATAAGAATGATGTGATGAATGTTGAAACAAATGATGACAACATGGATGATGATAAACAAGGTCCTATTGAAACTATTGAACAAGGTCCTATTGATACTATTGAACAAGGTCCTATGGATACTTTTGAACAAATTCCTCTGAATGATATGGATGCTTTGATCAAAACATAACTTCATAAGGGTTGAACTAAAAATACTCTCAAAATTTCTTTCTTATTTAAGGATATAATTAGAAATGCACCTGATGGTCCTCTTTACATAGTCGGTTGAATCAATGACAAGCCCAATAATGGGATATTAATTGATATCGTCTATGGAGATAATGTGATCATTGAAGAATTATTACTTGTACATGAAATCTATCGAGAAATATATGATAAACTGAAAGCATGGATAAAAACACATAATGGTTTTTCTTTCCCTACGATGGGATCAATCACCCTTCCTTTAAAAATCAGATTGAAATAATTAGATTTCTCATTCTCCATCATCCCAACATCAAATCAATTTCATGTGAAGCTTGGTTATCCTTGGCTATGCTCCATGGAAGCCATCCCATCGGTCGTGCATAAATGTTTAACGTTTCCCTTTGACAATGAAATCTTTATTGTGTACCATAGTGGCTTTAATCCTATCTTCTTGTGGGAATTTTTCATTGGATTTAATTTGGCACAAACCTATGGAGCATATTAAACCTTGTGAGGACTTCTTTTTCAAATCCTACCAAAAGTTAAAGGAAAAATTCAACACAAAACTATCCCTTACAAACATGCCTCAACCCATGATTGAGCCTCATGTCCTTTAAAAAACTATGATCGAACCAAAAAACATTCTAAATAACCAAGACCAACCTCTAATAAACCATTTTCCTATCTCCTATAAATGACCAAGAGACAACCAAAACAATCCTGTCATGCCTCCTAAGATAAAACAACTTTACAAAGCTAAAGAGAAAGTGGTTGAGCAACCTCCTATGATTCCTTTCATTCCTTCCCTTAGGGAAGAAAAGAAACCTATGGTTGATAGACCCACTCCTACACAAATGCAACTTGAAAACAATGCTAAAAGAAACAAAAATTCTAGAGAGCGTAGGTGTAGATGCCACACTCTTGCTCAAAGGTTAAACAAAGAGAATAAAAAGAAAATCAACATCCAAACTTGATTGAGGAAATACATGATGAGTCTCCCTCTTTGCCACAACAAAAAGATCCTATATCACAACCACAACAAGAGCTAAATCCTTCTTTATAAATTATCATTCGACCTCTTGTTATGATTAACTTGGACAATGATGCTGAGGTTACTTAAATTGATGAAAAAGTGCATAATGAGTTGAATACATTATTTTCCTCTTTTATGAGCTTAAATGATAATTCTCCTAGAAAGAGTGTTGAACTTGGTGATGACCCTAGTTTGGAAATTTTTGTTGTCCCTTTGGCTTGTTGACTACATTTCGTATACGATGAACAAGATTGGGATGCAAGCAACCTAATAATAGGTTGACTTGCATGTTCCTTACTAGTCTTGTCTTTATTTTTATTTTTGAAGTTTATTTTATGTGATTGCATGTGCATAATGTGATCCCATGTACTATTCTATTTGATATATTTCTCTTTATGTATTCCTATATTTGTATGTGCATTCTTCTATATGTCATAAACCTTTATCTTTTCTTTTTCTTGTGTTTTCCCTTTAGGGATGATCCAAGGCGTCAAGGCATTCACGTCTCTTTCATGTTGACCCAAAATATTTTCCTTTATTCTTTTCTTTATCTTGTGTTTTCCTTTTGGGGATGACTCAAGGTGTCAAGACATTTAGGTCTCTTCCATGTTGACCCAATTTTTTTTCCTTTGTCTTCACTCTCTTTGTGTCATTCTTCCTGTTCCATGATTATTTGGGAAATGATGACATTTCAAGCTATCTAAAAACATTGTAGCAAATACATACTGACCCTGAATCTATGGATCCCTTCTGTGATTTTTGGGATTTCATTTTGGGGGAAACCCCCTTTCCACATTTTTTCATGACGTAGCTTCAATTGGAAACATATGACTTGGCATAGGGCTTTCCAAATAAGCTCTCATGTCCTCTTTATTATTAGCATTTATCATTTGCTACTTCGAAGTAATTGCGATGCATCTTTCACTTTTTGGTGACATTTGGTGTTGTGTAGTCTTCTTACTTCATGCGATGCATCTTTCACTTTTTGGTGACATTTGGTGTGATGTCCATCAAGAGCATGATCTCTCTTAGCATATTATATTCCTCTTAGTGGGTTGATGCAACACACTGAATCCCCTAAGTTGTGAATCTTCTATTCTTGGATTGTTCCTCTCTTGGAGACATTAGGCACAATTTTCCCTAATTCAAGACCTTACATGAACTAAGAAAAAATCATTTGACCATACCTTACACTACTTTTGCATTTACAATATCTATTATATGGCCACCTTGCATAACACACTTTTCTTTCCATTGGAGCCATCTTGTTTGTTCATGGGTGTTAAGCATATGAAGTTTCCCTTGTATCATGAAATTTACTGCTCATGTTGTGTGGTTCCTTATAAAAGTTATCAACAGGTATAGCTTTGGTATGGTTATCATATGGGAGTTGAACTTAGGTGTGATTTTCCCATAGCTACTTGCTCGTCTGTGTGAGTGCATACCGGCTGCGTGCATATGTGTCTCACTTGGGGCTCACCTAGTGGATACTAGACTCTACTAGTCCTTGTAATCATGTGTTTGGTTTTCATAGTGGAAATCGTGTTCCCCTTGTAAATATTTTTGGAAAAAAAACTTAGATCTACTCCACATCACACTGGGAAAACGATTGAGGCTTGATCCACCCTTTTTTATTTTTGTTTTTTCTTTATCTTTGGTAGTGTATGCTTGTACCTTATCATTGCTCCTTACATCATTTCCATGTGTTTTCTTTTTTTCCTATGTTGGTTTGTCATATAATCTTGATCTTGGGGGCTTGCACAACCCTCTTGATCATTTTCATCCCATCTCATAGCATTGGTACACTTGGGCCCCTCTTTGATGCGAGTTTGTCTACTTTAGTATGAGTTTGAAGCAATTTACTCCTCTCACTAAAGTGGGAGCCAAATGTAGTGTACAAAATTCTATCCTTTTACATTTTCCCATTTGTTTGGGCCCTTCTTGCTAAAATTTTGCTTCTTTATGCCTTATTTGGTCCTATTTTGCATCCACAAGCCTTATTTAATGCATTTTCTTGAGGATAATCCAAAATTTTATTAAATGATCAATCATAATTCATGTTCTTGGGTTATGTGTCCTAGATTTAGTGAACTGGGACTCATACGCCACCTTGGGCATATAGGTCCCTTTTAAGTCTCAGGGCTTGAACCTAAATTTGGCATAGAGCTTAACATTTCTTGAAATTTGTGCCCCAAGCCTAGGCTACTGGGACTCAAATTCCCCAACTAGCATATGAATCTCACTTTAGCTTGGACCTATTTTGAGTTAAATTCTTGGCATGATTTTATTATCCTAGATCTAATGTTGGCTTGTAGTGTTGTGATTTTGGGAAATTTGGCATAAACAATTATAAATACAAGGTTATTTCACATATTTTCTCCTAGAAATTCAAGTATTCAAGCATTATAGAAAATTTGTGATCAAGAGAATTCAAGAGTTGATTATCAATAATTTTGGAGCTACCTTCAAGATTAAAGCATCATGTCAAAGTCATCATGCATCATGTTTATTTTTGAGCTAACATTTGTGATGTAGTTTTTCATGGTTCAAGAAAGCATTCAAGTCAAGATTCACAATATACAATCAAGAGTCAAAATATACATTCATGCTGGCCATTTCATACAAGATTGCATGCTTTGTTACAAGGGTTTGGTGAGTTTCAACATAACATACTTTTTCATTCATCATTCCTTCATTCTATTTAATTTCATTTCAAGGTTTGATTACCAAAATGGGGTTTTACCAAGGCAAACCCCTATCCACTAAAAAAACATTTTTTTATCTCCTCTACATGTGTGATTGTAGATCTAGGTGTTTTAAGGCTTGAAGATCCTTTGAAGACTAAGTTGCAAGATTGAAGAAAGTTGTCAAAGTTATAAAAAAAATCATCTTCATAGAAAGTCACCTGGTTGGATTAAACTATGGTTGATATTTTAAGCATAACTATCCTTGTAATTCTATATTGAATGGGTTGTAATCAATCTTCAGAAATTTCACATGTTCCTTAGTTTACTCCTCAATATCAATCTAGGAGCGTAGGATTGTGAAAGATATTGGGGTTGTTTTCCTAATGGCTAAACCTAGAAATCCAAGTGAGGATGGATGCAATTACATGCAAATTGCATTTGTTCAAAAATCTGGTTTTCTAACCTCCTGTCACCTGTGTGATAGGAACCCGAGCTAAACTGTTTACAACAAAAGTATACTAAAACTAACTAATAAAATATAAATAATAATTCTTACTGACACTAGACTACCAGAAGAAGATGAATGATGGAATGTAAAAGTGCTAAATAAAGTTCACACGTATTAATAAACACTCCAATTCACACTTGTCTAGAATAATCTGCTAAATCAAATTTATAAAGAACAATAAATGCATTGATTAAATCTGATTGCAAAGTGAGCTGCTAAATCAAATATACCTATAGCACGATATAAAAACATCAATCACTAATACATCAAATAATAATTAACAACATATCAAATAGTGAAATAGATTTAAAATTGAGAAAGTTTCATTACCACACAACGCACAAATGCTACAACTAATCACTGGGCGATCAAGGAGGTGGGCCTTGCCTTCTCCAATTTCCAGTGATGGAACAAAAGCTTACTTTACTCTACTCAATTCTTATGCAAAACAAGATTTCAAACTCTAGTTTTCCTTTAATGAAAATAGCAGCTGACAGATATATATTATGAATTACTAACTCAAGTTTTAGCATACATATATATAGAGATCATATGTCGTTGAGTTCACAAAAGACTAACCAAAATGGTATACAATTGTTTGGGTTGTTATGGCCTACATAAAATAACCTTTAAAAGAATCTTAACAATAAATTTATAGATTTAACATTGTTCCAACAATAAAACAACTTTAGATTGAACTTTAATCACAAGTGACACATGACTCATGAAACGGTTCTTGTCTTCATTCCACCGATGCTC
>VDFB02105785.1:330904323-330918394 GCA_007258455.2 Sequoia sempervirens
GTTGTTGCACCAACAACACTTGTTGTTGGTCTTGTTGTTGTGCCAACAATGCCTATTGTTGGTCTTGTTGTTGTTGTGCCAACAATGCTTGTTGTTGGGATAGTAATTGGGAAGCTTCTTGTTGTGCTTGGTACTATTGTAGGGCTTGTCGGTATGCTTGTTGTTGAGTTGCTCCCAGTTGGGCTTGGTATTGACCTTGTGCTTGTGCATGTTGATCTTGATATTGGGCTTGAGCTTGATCCTGTGCTTGTTGGGATACTTGTGCAACTTGGGCAGCTTGCGCGGCCTATGTGGCTTGAGTGTCTTGAGTAGCTTGAGCTACTTGCATAGCTTGGGTGGCTTGTTGTTGTTACAAAAAATCTTGAGCTTGGGAAACCTAATGTTCTTGTTGTTCCTATTGTGCAACTAATTGTGCTTGCACTTGTTGAGCAACTAGTTGTGCAGCTTGTTGATTTTTTATTTTTTTAAGTTCCTTATGACAAGAACCTTTTTGAGTGGCTTGCAACATGATTCCATATTAGTTGACTATGTTTGATGTTGGAGGTGGTGGTGGTTGCTAATTCAGAATGGTGTTCATTGTTGTGATGAGAGGAACCATTGTATTGATGTTGGGGATTTAGGTAGTGGAGGGTGCAATTGATATGATAGGCCCTTGAGAGACCATGTTTTGAGATGTTGTGATGATTTCTTATGTTGTTGGGATTGTTACCATCTATTGTTGTGATATCGATGGCAAGTTGGGAGGATTTGGCATGATGTTTTAATTCATGGTTGGGGGTTGTTTGGATTGGTTTGATTGATGAATGGTAAAGTGGGAAGGATTAAACCAAGAGGAGGTATGGATGTTAATGGAAAAGGTGGAAATGGTGGGAAGAGGGGTGGTGTGTTCCCTTTAGGAAATGATGATGAGGAGGGTTCAAAGATTCCCCCTTGTCCAAACATTCCACCTTCTCCTTATGAGGTCATAGGGAGAGAGGTTTGTGTGTGGAGAGGTGTTGTGTGAAAATATGATAATGGGTCATTAGGATCATGAAATGTAAGTGGGACGTATGGGTGTAGTAGATTTAATGGGATAGATTGTCCCAAGATGGTGTTCACATCCAAATCTTGGTTGTTCACAAGGGGGTGTGTTTGTAGTGCATAAAGAAATGAGCTCCCCTTGTTAACTATTGGTTGAGTTGGAGAAATGGATGGTGTGATTTGGGGGATAGATTGGATGATTCTTTGAAATGGATGTGTGGATGATATTGGTGGCATGATTTCGAGAGGATTCTCCACAAGTGTGTTAAAATCATAGTTGGAAGGGATTTTAGCCTCTTCTTTTGCTAATTCAAGCATGTATTGGGAGGGATTGAGCCTCATCATGGTATTGATAATTCGGTGGGTTTCAAGATTTTGAATCATTTCAATGATTTCATCTTATGTCATCTCGAAGACATTATTGGTAACGTCTTCTACTTGACCTTCCTCTTGAAGATTTTGTGATGATAGAGGAAGATTAGTTAGGGGATTGGTTGATTCAATTGGATTCATTTGGGGAGCAATTTGGCTCAAGTCACTCGAAGTTGATGTTTCTTTGGTGGCTTCCATGTTCTTCTTGTGTTGTGATCTATTTTGCACCATAAATATCAATTTTCAGGAATGTGTGAGAACTCTTTATATTGATCTAACGTTAGGCACAAAAGAGAAAATTTAGGATGATTAAGGATCAAAATGATGTGATGAGATGATGAGATATGAATTATTGGTGAATGTTTGAACTCTTGGGAGCCTTGAAGGAGATTTTAAACTTTAGGACTTTGGATTTTTGGTTTTTGATGTTTGATTTTGGATTGATTTGATTTGATTAGTGAACTCATAAACTCTAAGAGGTGGGATATTGTCCTAGAGTAAATTTGTACACAAGATGCTAATTTGACTAAGTGTGTAAAGAAGGATTCATCTAGACACACCTAGCCAAACAAGATGATTTGATTTTGATTTTGGATTTGGATTATGAATCATAAACCCCAAGATGTTGGATGTTATCAAGGGATAGACTTTTTCACAAGGATTTGATAATTTGACTAAATATGTGGAGAAGGATGCATCTACACATATCTAATCAAACAAGATGATTTGGATTTGGTTTGATTTTTTATTTCAAGAGGATTTTCCCAAAGTTTAGCATGAATGATTTTTTCAAGGTTTTCAAGAGTTGTTGGTGAGGTGATTTTGATTTTGATATTTGAGGGATGGATGAAAGTTTTGAGTTGATTCTAAGATGACTTAAAAAGACTCTTGTTTACAAGAGCTCGGTGTTGAAGAACATGCAACACTTCTTATGTGAGATAGTCAAACCTTTGAAAGAGATTTGGATTTTGAAAATAGTAAAACAAATACAAATTTGGATTATTTCTTGATGCATGCTTGTAAAAGTTGAATGTCAATATTTCTCTAAACTCGTAAAGCATAGAAAAATGCTTTTTGTGAGCTTTTTGACTAAGACCTTTGGACTTTGGTTTCCAAATCTTAATTTTTTGGGAAATCATTTGAAGGAGCACATGTGTGGGATTTAATTGTTTCTTAGCTTTTCTTAATGACTTATTTTTACCACAAAAAATTCTTGATTAGGTTTTCAAACTAGATTTCTAATGTCTAAATTTCTTCTCATCCCACAAAGTCCATTGTGTGTAAATCAAGGAAATTAAGGAAAAAGTTTCCTATTGTTGGCTTTAGTAAGAAAATTGTAATGTAAGTTCAAATGTTTATAAACCTCTAAGGATAGAATCCCTAGGGAAAGCAATAACACTTGAATTTTTTCAATGATATTTGCTTCCTAAAGGATTTGAAATTTGATGATGATGTTGAATGTTTGTTTTCCAAATGCTTAAGATCAAGCAAAGTGTTTTGTTTCCAAGAACATGAACAACCCTATGGATGAAAAAACAATATTTGTTGAATCCCCACTTGGATTTCTCTAGCTACGCCTACTCTTAGTGGATAATTAGATGCTTGACCACACTGGCTCCCCTCCATGACACACACTTCTTGGATCAGCCAAGCATCAATACCCATGAAAATCCCATGGTATACTTCTCATCTCTACTAAGAGCCGTAAAAATGTGGTAAGGCTTCAGAATGACCATTCTTGCACCAACAAATAGATTAAGGATTTTTTCCTTCTAAGTAAAGGTTTTAATAGGGGCATTTCATTCATGGGGGATCATCCATGCAGCAAGAGACCATTGTTTCCCTTCTTGTCAGAACAATCCTCGTGATACTTGAACTTTCCTCAAGTACCCACACTTATATACCGGTTGGAAGTCACTTGGCTTTAGAATTTTCTTAGTTGGGTCATTCCCTAAGGTGATTACTTTTTCCCACAAGACATGCCCTCTAAGATAACACAAAAGAAAGAAAACACATTCGTAGTTCTATTGATCTTTGTTGAGAAACAAAGATAGAACACACACGATATGTTCCACTCACACTCTCAAAATTTGTCCAATTTTAAACCCAAATTGAAGTGTGGAGGGAATCACTTACACAACTTAATATCACAAAAATCCTTTTGATTCTCAAGATCATCATGAGGTGCGAGAGAAACACATACATCTTTTAGATGATATTACTTTGGGTAGGTGATTACAAAACATAGAAAGACTTTTGTTTATTTTAAATCCTTCAAAGCAAGAATTGAATTCTTTTTAAGCACCAAAAGGAAGTGTGAGATTTGATTGTTCAATTGTTAAACCTTGAAACAAAATCTATTAAGTTTCCTAAGGTTCTTTTTAATCCTTTTGTCTTGTTCTTTTTAAACCCAAATTAAAAATTAGTGCATCCTAAGAAAATGAAAGATAGAAAATCCTTAGGTGGGGAATTATAATTTCTCCCCAAAGTGTTTAAAGACACTTGATACAATGAGATGGTGATTTCATAGAAGCCTTCATCTTTGTTTCCCTCCTTCACCTTTGAGTAAGCCAACCTACAAAAATAGAGGTCAAGAAACCAATTAGTAGCCAAAAGTAACCAGAATAAAAAATCACATGTTAAAATCAATTTGAAAATTTCCTTTTACCCAACTCCAGTAGTGAAGTCTTCATATGCAGTGTAGTTTGAAGAGGTCAATGGAATTATATGGAACCACTAAGACAGACAGTGACGCTCTAGAGAAAAACTAGAGAGCGCA
Organism: Sequoia sempervirens; assembly: GCA_007258455.2. Taxonomy (NCBI): domain Eukaryota; kingdom Viridiplantae; phylum Streptophyta; class Pinopsida; order Cupressales; family Cupressaceae; genus Sequoia; species Sequoia sempervirens. The sequence goes on from VDFB02105785.1 coordinate 330,908,495, forward strand.
ATTGTAGTGCTATTTCAATCAATGACACAGTTTGGAGTTTGGTATCCAGTCAACAGAAGAAATAGTCAAGCGTTGTAGTTTAAAAATTTGAATTTCTGGGAAGGAACACAAAGTGGCAGAGTTTGGAGTTTTCAACATCATTGTATGGCACCACTGGACTGGTTAGCATTGATGTATGGCATCACTAGACTGATAGCAGCACAATTTCTTGTAGGCACAAAAGTTAACAAAAAACCATAGAATTTTTTAGAAAATTGTGTTAAAATCTTCAAGTTCGCCCTCCTTCTAGTGTCAAAATGTGAACCCCAATCCTATACTTGCACAAACATAAAGAAAAAACACGATGTTATTCATATATGCAAGTTAGAACTAATATTCCCCATGCAACTCATTTACATTGCTCAAACAAGGAAATGGATGAAGAACACAACAAAGAAAGCTATTAAAATCCTATTAAAGCATGCAAACTCTCAATCCCATGTGCGAATTGGTGCCATTTTGATGTGGAAAATGGCCCTTTCCCAATCACTTGTAAGCTTTGTGATGACTTGATGAAGATTTGATGATTCCTTGGACAAAATCATGCATAACCTAGCCATAAAACTTGAAAATGGATGAATGATGGATGAGCAAAGTTCAAAATCTGAAGATTATCACTTTGCATCAAACTGTGGATCCCAAATTAGAAGAAAAGCCTCTTATTTATAGATGAGAGTGATGGAGAATGAGGCAAAAGGGATGAATGTGGGATCATTCAACATCTAATGGCCAAGTGCTACTTGTCAAGATGTGAATGGAGGAAGGTTGAGAACATTTTGATGAATGTGTCAATAAATGATATTAGGTGGAATTTTAAATTCATGAAATGATATGTTGGAGGGAGAAAGAAATGACTTAAATGCCATTTGGCTCAATGCACAAGGACATGTAAGTGATATTGAATGCCTTGTTGGAAGGACAAATCCATTTGGAGGGATTTTAAAATTTGGAGGAATATTCCCTTTTGATGCCATGTTGAGGGAAATTGGAGGATTTAATAAATCAATTAAATGATTTTCTTTTGCAAGTTGCAAAAGCTAGAGGATGTGATGGATTTTGATTAGATTTAATCATGATTTGATTAATTTAAGAGGGAGATAAGCTAATGTGACCATTTTGACTTGGGCTTTTGGGTTATTTTAAATCAAAATGAGAAGAATGTGATTTTGACTTAATTAAATAAAGATTTTAATTTATTTAATTAAAAGGAGAATGATGTTAGATTAAATTAAACAAAGATTAAGGGTATGTGCAAGATCAATATGGAAAAAACAAGTTTTAAGTGGCAAAAATTCAAAAAAATAGAGTTAGCAACTTGATGTAAAAATTTTGAATAAGTTATCTATATTATTTCAAAAATATGTAAGAATAGAATTTAGGTCAAATTGAGTTTCAGTTTCAAAACTACTTCAGGGTTTATTTAAAAAACAAAAAATCTATTTGGTGAAAATTTGAAATTCCAATGCAATAGTACTTAAATTTCAAGGAAAAAATGAGTAGAAGTAGGTGTTTGTTTGACCACCCTAACCACAATAAAATGATAATATTTTTTCATAAGATTTTATATATAAGTAGAGGACTCATGTCCGGCTGTGATGCATATTTTTTTGTAATTTTTTTCCAAGTAAATAATTAATTATGATTTTTTTATTACTACAAAATTTAAAAAATATAAAAACTCGTATGTCTCACCAACTTGGTCAAAATTTCACAATTTTTTTTTTTAATCCTATAGTATGTGAATCATAGAATGTGACACATGTTTCCGATTCAAAAAATGTGATACCATTTGAAAGCTATAGATGTTTTTCAATCAACCTATCAATCAGGACTTTAGTCGTAATTCAAATAGAAAATGAATAATAATTATTTATTAAATTCAAAGTAAAGCATAATTTATATTGGTGGAAATCTAAGAATCTCCTTTAAAAACCCTTTTCATTTTATCAATTTTGGATTAAAAAAAAGTCATCAACCACATACCCTACAAAACCCATCATATCGCCACTTTTGGCCCATCATGATCCTGCACATACCCTTAATTTATTTAATTTAATAGAGAAGACTTTAGAGAAATAAATAAAATTGATTGATTTAATTATAGGATATGAATATGATGATTTAATCAAATAAGGTTAATTATTCAATTAAAAGAAGATGCTAGAATTAATTAAACAAAATGATTTATTTAATTAGTAGGAGGGAATGACTTAATCAGATAAAATTGATTTATTTAATTAAGAGCTAAAGTGTGATGAATTTAATCAAATACAAATTATTTGATTAAATGGTCTACAAAGGAGATGATTCAGGATGAAGTGGTTTTAGTAAAATCAAGATAAGGTGCATGAGATCAATTTGTACATTTTCCATGTCTACAATAGGATGTCCAAAAATGGACAGGGACATGCTAAGAAGAGACAATTCGGTTATTTTCTTAGCTTTGAACTTTTGGTAGGCTATGAAAAATAAGTCCTTTCAAGGGGTGATAGGTTCCATGGGTTTAGGCCAAAATGATTCTAAGGAAAAAAAAATTTAGAGGATAGGGGACTAAATCCACTATGGTGTACAGTAAATATTTCATTGCCATGTGGAAACTTGAAACACTTGTGAACAACTGATGGGACCGCTTTCATTGAGCGAAGCCAAGGTTAGCCTAGCTGTAAACGAAATTGGTTGGATTGTGGAATAATTGAAAATGTTACCTCTAGAGTTTTAGGTCCCATTTGTAAAGGGAGTACACTCAATCTGATCATAGGGAACACAAAACTAGTGTGTGTTTTAATCCATGCAGTCAATTTATTATAATCATCTTGATATAGCTCATGTTATACTAGAAACTCCTCCGTGATCATGTTCTCGCCACAAGTGGGATCTATTAATATCCCATTAGTGGGATTATCATAGATTCTACTAGCTATTTAGAGAGGACCATCAGGAATTTTTTGTAGTATGTCTTTAGCAGAAAAAGTGATATCAAGAGATTTGGCCTTTCGGCCCCTACTCCAATGTTTCTAATTTATCAGCCACAGACTCTCTCTTTGCAATGTGCGGCGTCATGCCGTTCGGCCTTTGCACACAGTTACCAGTACTGTGCTGCCTGCCAGCCTCTAATGCAGCAGTGCTTCAGTACGCCGGGTGTTACTCTGTACCCGGACAGTCAAACTTGGCTGCCCTGACTGGCCAAATGGTAAGCCAAAATGGTCCCAAATGGGTCTCTTGAACTAGATGTTTTAGACACTTGCAGTGTTCAATTTCATGTCCATTTTGGTGATGAAAATGACAATAAGCGTTAGGTTTGAAAGTGGGTGGTAATGGTTGGTTTAGATCAAGTGGTCTAATGGGTGGCAAAGTGAGCATGCATTGTTGACTTAACTAGTTCATTGTATTATGGATGGTGTTAGGTAGGGAAGTAAATTTTCTCTTGGGGTCCCCATAATGATAAGGCATTGTTGCTTTAAGATTTTCCACCTAATTTTGAATTTGTTGGGTTGGTTGCAATTAAGATTGAGGAGGTGGATTAAACTATAAGAAGCCTCTATTTGGTTTGCAAAAGGTTTGATTGTTATTGTGGTTTTGATTATTGTGTCCAACTTGGTCACCTTGGTGAGAAGTGGATTTTGAATCACAACTTGAAACCAAGTTATGGTATTCACACAAGGTTGTGCATAAATGCATAAACGAAGGGAATTTCATCATATTTAGTTTATCCTAAAGAGTTGTATGCAAGTTATCGATAAACATATTTTGGAGATGTGTAGTAGGAATCTTGACATCTATTTGAGCATACAAGGATTGATATCATGAGATAAAATCTGTGACTTTTTCATCTGTGTTTTGTCTATAGCACATGAGGTCAGCCATTGTCTTTTTGGGTGTCATGCGAACTTGAAAGTTACTTATGAAAGCATCCACAAGTTAATTGAAGGAGTGGATGGAATGATTAGGAAGGTTGGAAAATCACTCTAATGTAGTATCTTTCAAAGTCCTTGGAAAAAATTTGGCTAAAACTTTCTCATCAAGGACAAAATCACTACATAAGGCTATATAAGCATTAACATGGTTGATAGGATCTCCTTTACCTCCGTATTTCTCAAACCGAGGAATTTCTATCCCTTGTGGCATTGGGGTACATAATATTTCTAAGGATAAGGGAATGCTATGGACATGATATGTGGGTGGATCAGTTTGACCTTGAATAATGGTGGAAAGTTGGAGTTGCATGGAGGAAACGGTGGTAAGGAGTTGTGTAACAAGGTCGAGGTATGTAGGTTGAGATGGAAGAGAAAATGGTGATGGAGTGTAAGGGATGTTGGGGGAAGTGAAAGGAATACTAAGGGGTGTGAAGGTGGTGGAAGGGACTTGTGATGCCACAAGAGAAGTAGGAATGCTAGGTGGAATTGCAAAGGAAGGAGCTACATAACTAATTTGTTGCATAGTTGTAGTGACTTGAGGATTGGTATAAGTTGGTATAGATTCTATGGTTGAAGGGGGAGGAACTTGAGGTCCTCCTTGGCTTATAGGAATGTTTGCAGATTGGGTATTAGAAGAAGAATGTTTATTGTAAATCTCAGAAATTTTCTTCATCACTTGCAAGCCATCATCACTTTCAATCAAACGATGAAGATTATCAATGTCAGGTATGGTAGTTGTGGAAATTTTTTCAAGTGACAAGTTTTGTTGTAAATGTGCAAATTCTTCATAGATACTAATGACCTTGTCTTGAGGAAGAGAGTTGTTTTGGGTGTCAGCATTCATTGGATGGAAAGGTGAAGACATGGAAGTGGTATGATCAATTCCTAATGCACCATTTTCAATACTAGGAGTAGGAGCTCTTAAGATCCCAAGGTCCACAATGAAAGTGCTAACGTGGGAAGCCATGATTCTAGAACTTATTCTCACTAAAGTATTATCAATGGGGCACCAAACACTCATACAAGTACCACAAAGGATGGGGTGAATGTAAATGCAATGCAATCTAGGAGTTTTAAATGCAAATAATAGAAATTCTGCTAACTGTAATAGAGAAATAACTACAAAAAATAGAAATGTAGGAAAATGCCAGAAAAATGCTAGAAATATTGTCTAAATAGTGCAGAGGGACTAATTCACCCAAGGTGGAGAATGAGTCCTAGTACACAATTTTTTTGTGTTTTTCAAAAATTTAAAGATGAATTTAATGCTCTATAGAATGCAACTAAGGATGCCAAATCTAGGTTTTCCATTTTTTTGATGAGATGCAATGCAAAAATGAAATCTAAATGAAGTTTTCACTAATGAAATATAAAAAGTCCTAGAATGCAAAAACTAAATAATGTCCTAATTGAATGTTGATGCAAATGTAAATTAAGATGCAATATGTGAATGAAATCATAAATGCAAAGTGTTCAGAATGCAGGTTCACCAAAATGAAATGAAAGATTTTGGCACCTAAATCCTTCCTTGCTCTTTTAGGATTTTTCACCTAAAAGGGGAAAGATGGGCCAAAATGCACAATGTTTCACTCAAGATTAATGTTATGTGTGATTTTTCCTAAAATAAATGATGTAAACTAAATGCAATTAACTAATTTAAATGGATGAAGATGAATGCAAAAGTGAAATTTAAGCTATGTTTGAAAACACATTATGTAATTAATGCAAACAATGAAGTAAATGAAGAAAATATGCAGAACAAAAAGAAAAGGGATAAATCTTAGTGCACCTGGAGGCCTGGTGAATAATTTGGAATGTTGTGGATGCTGGTTGAAATCACTATTTTTTCTCAGTGGGACTCATTGCCTAGGGTGGCGAATTAGTCCTCCTCTTGGTAAAATAGTGTTGAAAACTGGTTTTTGATAGTCGGGATCCAGAATCTAAAAAAAATCAGATTTTCAGTCCTAAGGTGGGACTCATTCGCCACTGGTGGTGAATCAATCCTCTCCCAAATTTTGGAAAACTAGGAGACAACTCTGCAACACCATATTTAGAAATATTTGCTTGTAAGGTTGTCGAAGTTAATTCTATAGGAAACTGACAAAAAACCTTCTCCAAGATTGAAATAAGAATAATTTGACTTGAAGCACCTAGTTGACTTTGTTCTCCACTTTTTAACACCAAAAAGCTTGTCAAATTTGCATACCTAAGTCTGCAAACACACATGCAAGAGGGGAAAATTGTTAAGGGTTAGCAAATAGGGGTTTTCCTTGGTCAAACTCTACTTTGGTAATCAAACCCTTAATGAAATAATGAAATGAAAGAGGATGACAAACTAATAACATGTGAATGCTATTGACTTACGAAACCCTTGATAATGCAAGTCTAAAGTAATGTCAATGGCTACTTCAAAGTGCTTGAATATTGCTTGAATTGATGTTGTAATATGCCTGAATGCTTGAGTGAATGGGTGAATAAGTAAACTTGATGAATGGGGGTTAAAATGAGATGAAAAACACTTATTTATACAATCTTGTGCCTTAGTAACCCATTCATACCTCATCACAGGCCTACATCAAGTGTTTTTGAATAAAAACCCTAAAGGAAATTTAAAAATTTTGAATTTGGGGCCAAGGGGGAATCATTCACCACCCATGGCGAATGGGTCCCACCTAGGACCTAAAAAAAAGTATCAGGAATTAAGTTGTATTTAATGTTGTTTTTAGGGATAATATTCAAAAATGCACTTAATTAAAGCATATGAGGGAATAAAGGGGTCAAATAAGTCATAAGAAAGGGATAAATAGTGAAGTTCCTAGGAAAGTGTGAAATCTTGTTACAAGGCTTTACAATACTTCAAAATAGGACTTGATGATGTGTGAAAAGGTGATTTTTAGGTAAATTGTAATGAATAGAGTCTACAAGAATGTAGAAATGTCTTACAACAATTCACAACACCTTCACAAGATGTTTTTCTTTGAATTTTAGTACCTAAATATGCATTGTCAAGTCATGTTGCAACATAAAATCAAAGAAAAATATATCAAATACCATGAAACAAGACCTAAAAGGCCATGAAATGACAAGGGGCTAGTTTTCTATGACACAGTAATTTGATCTAAAGTTTGAGGGTAAAGGATTATTAGGATCAGAAGTTTTAATGAGAGGTAAGGAAATCATTTTTTATTCTAGAAGTTGTAACATTGTGTTATGGAGGGTTTTAGGTAGGAAGTAAATTGTCTAGCCAAATCCCCAAATGCAAAAAGGATTTGTCTTCTTATAGTAGCCACTTGGGTATCAACATGTTAAGTTGGTTGAGGGGGGTTTATCTAAAGGAATCCTTTATTCTATTTCCTAAAGAGTTGGTAATTATTTTTATCTATGGATTCAGACTTTTCAGGATGGCTAAAGGTGGGTTTTGTTTCACAACTACTAACCAAGTTTTGATAATCACAAAGGACAGTAAACAAGTGTACAAAGGAAGGGAATTTCATCATGCTAATATTATCTTGTATCTTAGTTTGAAATTTCTCAATGAACATCTATTGAAGATGAGGATTGAGAATCTTTACGTCAATTTGGGGATAAAGCATTTGGTAGTGTAAAATAAAGTCAGTAACCTTTTCATCATCCTTTTTCTTACATCTCATCAAATCAGCTAATGTCATCTTAGGAGTGCACTTGGAAATGTCATCTTGTATTTAAGCTTATCAGATAATGAACAAATTGCATTATTCATAATGAGGAAAACCATTCTAATGTAGTATCTTTCAAGGACCTAGGGAAAAGCTTAGCCAAGACCTTAGCTTCAAGGATGAAATCACTACATAAGATGGTGTAATTAGAAACATGGTTAGAAGGGTCTCCTTTTCCTCCATATTTATCAAACCTAGGAATCTCTATACCTTGTGGTATCGGCATTCTTAATATGTCCAAGGATAAGGGATTGATTTTGACATAGTATGATGATTTTCCATTTTGATTTTGGTTAATGGTGGAAATTTATTTTGAAGGGATGAAACATTTTGCAAAAGTTGGTTAAGGATGGAATCATTGGTTGTATTTTTAGATGGAGGTGAATATCATGGAGGTTTATATGTGTTCGAGGGGAAAGTAAATGGAATGCTCATGGGAGGTAAAGTGGTAGGAGATATGACATGAGATGCCATAAAGGTACTAGGATTGCTAGTGGAAATACCCAAAGTAGGAAAGATATTACTAGTAGGTTGCATAATTGTTGTAACTTGAGGGTTGGTATGGTAGGAATAGAGGAAATGGATTTGGGAGGAGGAATTTTAGTTCCTCCTTGACTTTGGACATTGTTCGAAGGTTGAGCACAACTAGTCATTGAGGTAAGATGTTTCCCAAAAATATTAGCTAGGTTACACACAAGTTCTACTCCTTGTTAACTTTAGGTAAGGTGGAGAGAGAAATATTTATCTAGTTATTTAGGTAGGGTAATTAAGGGAGAGATGTGAGAGAGAGAGAGGGGGTTGGGAGGGAGGGAGTGGGAGATAGAGGGATATGAGAGAGATAAAGGTAATGAGAGAGAGAATTGAGAGAGGGAGATGGGGTGTGAGGGAGAGACTTGAGAGAGAGGGAGAGGGAGGGAGGGAGGGAGAGAGAGAGATCTAAGAGAGAGAGATGGGGTGGGAGGGAGATACTTGAGAGGGAGGGAGAGAAAGGGTGGGTTGGAGTGACATGGGCTTATCTAGGTAGGGTGGGAGGGATAGAGGGAGATAGACAATAGAGAGAGGGGGGGAGGAGGGAGAGAGAGAGTTACTTAGGTAGGGTGCCAACGAGAAACAACTGAGAGATATGGACGACCCAAGGTGGAAATGAGACGATCCCAAGAGACAGGAAAATGAGTGGCTGGAGGACACAGCCCAGAGAGAAAGAACGTGGAGAGAACAGGAGACAAGGAAATAGAGGAGTGGAGAAAGACAGATGGAGTGAGAGAGAGGGAGACACAAGAGGTGGAGTGGAGGAAAGACAGCAGCAGGAACCCAAGGAGTGGACATGGACCGACCCAGTGGAGGAGGAAATAACGGAGCCCAGGAGAGACCCAAGGAGACCGGAGACATAGGAAAAGAGGAGTGGAAAGGAAGTGGTGAGTGGAGGAGATGGAGGAGAGAGAGAGAGAGTGGAGAGAACTGGGGAGGAAAGCAAGGAAATGGAGAGACCAGTGGAGGAGGAAGAGGAAATGGGACAGAATGAAAAGAGTGGAGGGAGGAGAGATGAGGTAGGGAAGCAGGAGGGAGAGAACCAAGAGGGAGAGAGAGGAGGGACTGGAAAGAGTGGAGAGAGATAGAGGGAGAGAGGAAAGGTGGAAGAGGAAGAGAGGGGAGAGGGAGTGGAGAGTGGAGAGAGAGAGGGAGAGAGGAAAATCACCCAGGTGGATAAATGGAAAGAGAGAGAGAGAGGGAGTGAGTGAGAGGGATAGAGAGAGAGGGAGGGAGAGATAAAGGGAATGAGAGATAGAGGTAGAGAGAGAGGGAGAGATAGAGATAATATAAGAAAAATTATTATAAGGAAGGATATAGAGAGAGAGGGGAAAGGAGAGAGGGAGAAGTATGGAGGGAGATAGAGGTGAGATAGATAAATTTAGAGATGGAAGTAGAATGTGTGTGAGAGAGAGAATTTGATATAGATACAAGTAGAGAGGTAGGATGAAGGAAGAAGGAAGGAGTAGAGAGAGAGGGGAGAGAGAGAACTTTATCTAGATAGGGTGCTAGAGGGGAAAAAACTAAGATATAGGGAGAGATAGGGAGTGGGAGAGAGATAGAGGGAGTGAGAGAGAGAGAGTTATCTAGGTGGGGTTCATGAGGGAGAGACCTAAGAGATAGGGAGGGAGAGGGAGTGCAATATAAAGGGAGTGGGAGAGAGAGGAAGTGAGAGAGAGAGGGAGTGGGAGAGAGATAGAGTGAGTGAGTGAGTGAGTGAGTGA
>VDFB02105785.1:330918414-330937049 GCA_007258455.2 Sequoia sempervirens
GAGAGGGGGAGAGAGAGAGAGAGAGATACTTGAGAGAGGGAGAGAGGGTGGGAGGGAGAGACTTGGGAGAGAGGGAGAGAGAGGGAGTAGGAGATGGAATGATGGGAGAGAGTGAACCAAGTAAATAGAGTGTGCTCCACCTTTTAGGAGCTAGAACACATAAAAGGGGAACAAAAGCGACCCCTCTTCCTTTCCTATTTCACTCTTAATTCATTCAAGGAAACCCTAGAGATCTCAACCTAATGATTCAATTGAGAGAAGGGGTTGTTACTGTATTGCATGGTGAATTGCATAAAGTGAGTAAATGAGTAATAAAACCACACAATCAATGAAACATTTAAATTAAGGAAATCTAAATAACAAATAAACTTGATAAAACTATTCCTCAAAACCATTCCATTGTTCTCTATTCTCAGGGATTCGTTAAATCATGGTGGCTCTCAAATTTGTGTATGCACTATGACTGTTAGAATGACAACCCAAGAAATGAGATTCTTTCTAAAATGCAAGAAATATTTTCCTACATTTACATGATTGATCTACAAATGGTGTGATGCTAAGATTATGATCTTGTTGTGTTCAAAATGATGCTAAGATGTTGCTATGATGAAATTAGAGACTAATTAAATTTTTTTATGAAGATGCAATAAAACTAATGGAACAATTAAGATTCTAGAAATGAAATTTCCATGATAACATTACTTTAAACTAAATACAAAATGCTAAGATGGAATGATATGCTAAACTCACAAATGTTGATGATTTCTGTAGAGTATGTTTGCTCAAAGATGGGATGTCAAATGTTGTAGAATGATGCTATATTTATAGGATTTCCAAGGAATATTGTGATGTGGCAACAACCAACAGTCAGGATTTTAGCTGGAGAGATGAAGAGTGGAGAATGAAGAAGTTAGAGGGAATCATGGAGAATGTTCCCTTTAAAATAACACCATCCCAAGTATGAGAGAGAATGAAATTATGGAGAGATCCAAGTGTCCAAGGTTGTTTCAAAAAATTTTGAGGATAATTCCAATTTAAATATTAGAGATATTTAAATTCATGAGACACTTGATGATGTGGAAAGAGGAAAAGTTGGAGACATGCGACTAAATTCAAATTTGGAATTATTCAAATTTAGTGAGAAGATATTTAATTAAATAAAACAAACTATTGGAATTTTTTTATTTAATTAAAAATTATAGGAATATGAATTAAGAAAAGAAGAATTAGAAAGTTTGAACTATATAAATAAATTTAGAATTTATTTATAAGTAGACGACATAATAGGTTCATTAATTAAATAACTTGTATTTAATTAATTATCCTGACCGATTTTAGGTGCATAGATTTTTCCACTCTTTGAAGTGATGTGTTTACACATTGCTTCAAAGAAGAACTTTGCTGGTGATGCTGACAAAAAAAAATCCAATATGCCCCAGATGATGATTTCCAAGTGATGATGGATTATGCCCCCTCAGGAGATAAATCGATGAATTTTTGAATTTTTAGGATTTTTTGAATATTTTTATGATTTGCTGATGATTTCAAATTTTATGATGCAGAGATGATTTATCTCCAAAAAAATGATGATGAACCTACTAGATGATGAATTGATTAATTAAACCTCTTTTTTTCTCCTTTTGTTTGATATTTGATAATTGCTTCAGTCGATGATTTGATGATGTTGATGATATTGATAAGATAGTTAATGATTGATCTCATGATAGGTGAGGATCAATGATAAGATGATGATGGTTGACCTCATGATAGGTGAGTATCAATGATATGATGATGATGATTGACCTCATAATAGGTGAAGGTCAATGATAAACACTCAATGAGATTTGATCAAAATCTCATTGGAGTTGATTAGATTTGATAGGTTGATTGATGTTGATTGATTGATAAGATTGTTGATTTGTGATACATTATGATTATAGGAGTATTTTAGAGTTCTTTAGTCTCGGGAGCGCTTCCTAAAGATGTGGGACATGATTTTTCATTTGGTGTAGGCCAATTTAGGTACTATCAAGCGATGTGGTTTATTATCCTTGATTGATATGCCCTAGTATAGGATTGACTAATGTACTAAAACTTGATGATGTAATGAGACTTGATTTATACACTTATTTAGTCAAAGACTTTATGATTATGTGTCATGTTATTGATGTGTCTCTCCTCATTTTGGGATATCATTGTACATTTGACATCGATTATTTTGAGATTATATGATATGCATCGGATACCCTTTGAATCCATGTGTTGTCAATATGATTTTATGATGGATGCCTATGATGGATGCATTTGATTTCGTGTTCTATATGCTATGTGATGTTTAATATGCTTATGTGATGATTATGCATGGATGCAATGATGATATGATGATGTATGGATGATGATTCTATATGCTTTATGGATGATTTTTTTTATGCTATATGGGATGGATTTTGTTATGAAAATGCTATGTGATTCAATTTATTTTTGGTATTTTCTAATGGAAATTAATGATGTAATGCATGGATGGATGAATGATGTAATAATGTTTTCTAATGTATGTATGACATGAAAATGATGATGCAACTACATGATAGTGATATGTTTTTTTTAATGTCAAATGTACTCAATCCATTAATGATAGAGATAAAATCATTTTGAAAATTGTGCTTGCCTTGGAAAATTCATAAATGCATATGCAAAACTAACATGGATGCAATCTAACTTAGCCATGCAAAGTTGTCATTTTATCAGTTGATTTGTCATGCTTGGTATCATCATTGAGCCTTTTGAATTGTTAAAAGTGAGTAAAAAAATTGATGGTATAATTAGACCATGATGACCTAAGTACTACTTCCATGATTTTTGATATTACAAGTTAACACAAGCATCTAAGTATAATTAAACCGAGATGACCTGAGCATATCTCACGTAAACAAACAAGAGTTAATCATTTTCCTATGAAAATTCAGAATGCCATCAATGATACTTTGTAGAGCATGTCCCACAACAATTTGCATAGTAGTAATGATTAACTGATAGACAACAGACAAAGAAAAATCATTCTCCTTCCTTGTTCCTCTAGTTCATGACATCACCGAATGGCTCTAGAGAAATTATAACAAAAATCAAAGTACAACAATTGAACATACATGCCAAAGTGATAAAACCATGATTCAGAAGAACATCATCCATTTATTTTTTTTAGATTTGATTGATTTAGTTGTTTGATATGGATGGTTGATGTGTAAAGTTTGATGATCGATGTTCAATGTTAAGTTGCACTATGATCGGTGTGTTTGATATGTCATCTAACTACTTTTTGTTTGTTGGTTTAAGCTCAAAGTTTATTTACCCTAGTAAGTTTAGGATTTTTCCCCCAGGCTAGGGTGAGACATGACCGCAATGTCGAGATATGTACATGAGGTTTCCGATGATAGGTAGAATGATGGAAAAATCGAACAGCAAAAAAATTCTCAAATAGATGGAAAATTTAATCTATCACAAATAGTGCCTATTGCCAGGTTTTCACTACTTGTTTTTATTGCACTTTTTCAGATTTTCAGATTTTTTATTTTATTTTTTTCACCTTTTTTGTATTTTCCTTTTCTTTCTTTTTTCTTTTTTTGACTTTTTTTTTTGGATTTTTTGTGTTTGTTTTTATTTTATTTTTATTTTCTTAGGATATTTAAGATGAAATGATATGATATGATTGATTGAAGGAAAAAGATGCTTCACAATAGAGGTAATGCAACCATGGATAAATGATAAATCAAAATGAAAGATTCATTGCAAAACATGTCACAGAAGCAACATATCTCTTGTCGAAAGATGATAATGGTTGATTGAGTAAAATTACAGGAATGATTGATTCCATAAGGCATGATGATGATAAGTACTTATGATCACTAATTTACTTTCAGTACGATAAGATTGATGATTGTTGATAATTGATTAACAAAAGATATGAGGATTCGATAATGTTTTACAGCTCAGTTCAAATATGATTTACATGATAAGATTCAAGGCTGCAAAGGGACATGATGACATGACTTTTGATAAGCTAGGAGATATGGAATGGAAAAAATTAAGGATAGGATAATGAATGGGATGATCAAGATCAACTAGATAGGATACAGACACAAGGCCCAAGTACTTTACCCCTATTCCTCATCAAGACCAAGGAAGGGAAGAAAGGATGTATTTAGAAAGAAGGATGTAATATGGATAAAGCGAAGGATATGGAATGAAAGATATGGATAAAGTGTATAGGATAAGATATATGATGTTCAAGAAGATCCTTAACCTTTTCAATATAAAAGGTGGAGATGTAAGGAATGATAAGGTGGAAAAACACTTGCCCCCCAAGTGTAGAGTGCAAGAGGAATATGGAAAATAGGATATGGATGATAGGGAGATGGAGGAAGGACTTAAGCATCAAGTTTCACAACCAAATATCCCTTTAATAAACCATGGTAAATGGGAATTAGACTCATAAATGTTTTCCTATTAAAGGTATGATAGAAGAACTAAGGACTTATCCAAAGGTTTGGATTAAAGGAAAATAATGGGGGATGAATGTTGGGTAATGGATAGAAGGTAGGAAAACTTGCTAATGGATAGATGGAAAGGATTGCAAGGTCAACATTGACACACACCTTGAAGGGTGGTGGAGTGATGGTGGAAAAATGGATTTGAAAGATGATAGGTTTTTATATGGAAGATTGGAGAAAGCTTTTGGATTAGCAAATTTGGATGCCAATTTAGATTTTATTGCTTCTATGAGACTTTTAGGAATCCACATAGCTTTTGACTTTGATTTTTTCTTTGTGGGCCTTTGTGGCCTTTGAGATTTTTCTTTTTTCTTTATGTAACTTTGTGGTCTTTGAAAATTTTATTTTTTCTTTGATGGGCCTTTGCAGCCTTTTGAAAATTTCTTTTGATTTATGGACCTTTGTGGTCTTTGAAAATTTTATTTTTGCTTTGATGGGAATTTGTGGCCTTTTTTATGTTTCTTTTGATTTCGGATCAAATTTTCTTTTATTTTTGCATGACTCTTCGAGGAGACATGTTGATCCTTTGATACATGTGGATTTTGATATGGAAGTGTAGACATCTAAATTTAATCACTTCCATATGATTAAATTTGTTGCATTTATGTCTATCATATTAATATTAATTTATTAAATTAATATTACACCCTTTGTCTCATACCGATAAAGTATTTAATTTAATAATTAATACTTTGTCTTTTACCTTATTCCTCTCTAAATTAAATAAATACACTAATTTATTTAATTTAGTCATTCTTCCTCTTTTTGATTTAAAAATCAATTTAAAATTCCTCACTTTCTCTCTCCTTGTCACATCCTCCTACATTTGCCACTTGCCTCTAATCTTCTGTTAATTAGCCTAATCCAATATTTGCACAACCTTAACCAAAATCATTAGCTAAATTTAGCACCACTTTTTGGTCAATTCTTCCATTTTTCCTTTTTATATCGACCCCCTTTCCTATGTGAATTTTTAATTCACATTTATTTGCTCTAGATTCCTCTCCTTTAAATGTGAATTTTTAATTCACATTCCATTCTCCCAAGGCTTCTAGAACCTTGTGAACTTGTCACAATCTCCACATGTGATCAAGTCCCACCTTTTTGGAGCCCACCTTTTACCCTCTAGATCATCCTAGGAATGTGAATTTTTAATTCACATTTATCCCCCCAACCACCTTTCCTTTTCCCATGTAGATTTTTGAGGAATTCTAAAATTCCTCAAATGTCCCTTTCACTCCCACTTAGGGACAAGAAATCACTTTTTGTGGAAATCCTCTCATCCCCCAAGGTGCATGTCCTTTTCCACCTCATGTACCTTTTTGACAACTCATCTCCACCTCATACCCTCTTGTCCACTTCACCCTCCACATGTCAAGATGTGAGGGCTTGTGGGTTCTCAACCTACCATAGCCCTTCATCTTGACCTTGTTGGATCAATCTTGACCTTTGAATTCTCTAGAGAATTCAAAATCTCCTATAAATACCCCCTTCTCAAGGGCATTTCCAACACTTTGCATTTTGATAACTACATGCTGTCCATTTGAATCCTCAAGCCTTTTCAATCATTTAGCCATCTTTTTTCATCATCTTGCATATTGAATCTTGCATATAGTCACTCAATCCATCATCTAAGGAGCACACAACCAATCGAAGCAAGGGCCAATCAAAGGGGTATCAACAACAAGGGAGGTAAAAGTGTTTGGGTTTTATCTTGCTTGCATTCCTTTTCGTTGAACCACTCTTTTGGCTAATCTTGAGGTGTCCTTGGTATTTTGTTATTCATGTTTCTTAGTTAGTTTTGCACATTTAGAGCAGTAGGAATTCTAAGGTATACATTTCTGGCACGCCCGGTGGGACCCACACATGGGTCTTGCATTTAATGTTTCTTTGAGTTAAGGTTTTTGTAGGAAAAGTTTGCAGAAGTGTGGTAGCGCCCCTCGTAGACGTGCGGTAGCGCCCCCACAGAAGTGTGGTAGCGCCCCCATAGAAGTGCGGTAGCGCCCTCGCAGAAGTACGGTAGCGCCCTCACAGAACTGCGGCAACACCCTTCACAGAACTGCGGTAGCGCCCTTCACAGAACTGCGGCAGCGCCCTTAACAGCACAGTTTGGAGGGTAAAATGGGCGTTTTGGCTTCGTTTTTGCTCTAGTTTTTTGCTATATTCACGTGATAACTCTCTAACGTTGTTCTGGCAAGAATATTGCTATTTTTCACTAATATTTTTGCAGCATATTGTGGCAAAATTTGACCAAAGGCGAAAAGAAAAAAAAAGGACAACTAACATTTGTTTGCAGGGGCATCTACATAATCAGACTTTCAAACATTATCTTTGCTGCTCTCAAACATAGTCTAATTAGGGGGATTAAATCTCATTGTTTGTTGTGGTTGCTTATTTTTGTGTTACCCAAGGGGGCATTGATTTATTTTCACTTTCCCCTTGCACTTCGTGTGAGCCTGGGGAGTAGTTGGAAATAGTTGGTGTCTTCCTTTTAGTGGGACCTGCTTGGGGATTTCATCACCCCAAGGGATGATTCCAACCACGTGTACCGGCGGGGTATATAAAGGGGGGAGAACGAAAGTTGTACCCCAATCCAGTTGCATCGTAATTGGCAGAGCGTCGAAGCTAGGGTGATACCTAGATAGATGTGAAGAGTTGGTCCGAGCCTTTCAGTATCTCGCTGGGGTTCCCGACTCACGCTTGTGACTGACTGGTGTTCACGGTTGTGCCTCACATACCGAGAGTATATCGAGGACTCCCTAGAAGCCTTGTGCATCCTAGATTAAGACTTTGCCTTGCCATACCCGTAATATTAATCATAGGATTGTGCTTGCTTGAGGTGTTTTCTTGTGGAAATTCTGTCAAATTTTGATACCTTTGACTTGTTCCATCATTTTGCGTCCTTTCCATAGCCTTTTCCATAAAAAAACTAAGCTTTTCCCTCACAGAAAAGCAGTAGCGCCCTGCGCAGAAAGGCGGTAGCGCCCCTGATTTGCTGCATAAAGGCAGTAGCGCCCCTGATTTGCTGCATAAAGGCAGTAGCGCCCCTGATTTGCTGCAGAAAGGTGGTAGCGCCCTTGATTTGCTGCAGAAAGGCGGTAGCGCCCCTGATTTGCTGCAGAAACGTGGTAGCGCCCCTGATTTACTACAAAAATACGGTAGCACCCCTGATTCACTGCAGAACGCTGCCTACGCCCCTGATTTTGCTATCAACGCCCCGAAAGTACCCCATTCGGATTCATTTAGCCTCTAAATCACCACTTAATCATTCCCAACTATTATCCCATTATCCTAAGTCTCCATTTTATCATTTTAAGCCTCCCAAAACCTCCATTTCATCCATTTAAACCCCCATTCTATCACCCCAAATTTTCACGAATCACCTTTAATCTACCTTTTCATTTTAATTCTCCATTCACAAGTCAATACCCTCACCTAACAAGCATCACAACTTTACCATTCACACCTCCTAAACACCACCCATAGCCAAACCGCCCTAACCTCGCATTACAAAGTGGTTATCTAAATTGACTATAGCGCTTGAACTTGATTATTGGTCTTTAACTTCGGCCCCAATCAATTTGCCTCCATCTTGAGGTGAATTCGGTGTTGCAAGTTATCATCCTCGGCCCAATCAATCCATTCCTAGCTTAAGGTGGATTTGGTGCCGTAATCATCCTATCAATCAATCAAAGCTCTAGGGTTACTAAAGGTAATCTCACGTGATCAAGCTTGAGGTCTCTCTCTCACGCCTTCCAATCAAATCCAATCCAATCCAATCTAATCCAATCCAATCCAATTCCAATCCAATCTAATCCAATCCAAATCCAATCTAATCCAATCCAATCCTCAATCAAATCCAATCAAATCTAATCCAATCCAATCAATTTCCCCCAATTCATCTACCTAATTCAATTCAATCAAATCCAATCAAATCCAATCCAATCCAATCAATCCCAATCCAATCAATAATCCAATCCAATCAATCAATCCAATCCAATCAAATCCAATCCAATCCAATCCAATTCAATCCAATCTAATCCAATCCAATCAAATCCAATCCAAATCAAATCCAATCCAAATCCAATCCAATCCAATCAAATCCAATCCAATCCAATCAAATCTGATCAAATCCAAATCAAACCCAATCCAATCCAATTGATCTAAGTCCAATTACATCCAATCCACACTCCATCACAATCAAATCATTTGAAAAAGGCATTAACCTCCTCATCTAGCATTTGCATGCCCGTTCAGACCCGTTCACAAGCAAAGAAGATGGCCAACCTTCAAGCTCAAAATGCCCAATCCAACAATCCTCAAGATCCCAACAACACCTCATCAGATCCCAACAAGGGTACCAACATCTTACATGACCCTCACAATGGTACTTCATTGCACTCCAACACTGAGAATCAGAATAACTCGCCACATGGAGAAGAGAGCATGGTTAATCAACCTGAACTCACACTTGAGGAACATTTTAGTAACCTTGCCAATGTGTAAATGACTGACCGTTTGCTTGCAAAACATGGGGAAGAAATCTTGGCCCACTTGATTGAGAAGGGTGTTAAACCTCCCTCCAATGTTGACTTGTCCAAATACAAGGGTGCCCCATCTCACGTACTCCAAGGGTCCCAAAATGCACCTGAAGGTTCATACTTTTCCAATGTTCCTCCAATTGAGGGTTGGCATCAACCTGAATTTGGCAATGCCATCCTTTATCAGGTTAATTATCCCCCACATGCTTTGACCTCCATTATAGATGGATCTCAGGTGCCCGATCCCAATAATCCTTTTGCTTATCGCATGCCACAAAACATTCCGCAACCTCCACCATTAACATTAACCGCACCCCCTCCTTTGAACCCACCTACAGTCAATATTGTGGGTACCTCCTTTGCTACATCGCTTCCTCCTCCTGGGACCACCAACACATCACCTCAACAGATTCCCCAATCTACTATCCCACCTCAAATACCACCACAAGGTGCACCCCAACTGAACATTCCGAGCGGAACCCAACAACTTCCTTTACAAAGTGTGCCCACACAACCCCCGCCGTCTCATCCGCAACAACCTATACCCAATACTTTGACCGCTTCACAACAACCATCCTACCAATCACAAGGCAACCCATCTCAACCGCCTACCCAAACCATATCTCCCTTTCTTGCGTCCCTTTTGCATCCAAAGGTCCAACCACAACATAATATCCCACCTCAGTCCATACAACACTCGATGTCGCAACAACAACCTCCACAACACTACTACCACCATAATCAACAACAATTTCACCAAAAACCATTTTATGCAACCTCCCAACAATCACAACAATATCTTCAATACCAACAGGCCAACACGCAACGTCCTGTCTAGGTCCCTCAGCAACCTACCCCACACCTTTACCAAACAAATTCATATTATGCCCCACAACAACAACCTCCATATCAACAAAACCCCCTACCTTACCATCAATTCATGTCATCATCCAATCATCCAAACCCACATTTTAACAATCCGACACCCTTTCAACACGATCCCTCATCTTTCTATCATCCATATCCCCCCAACCCACCACCAGCTAGCTCAGACTTGTTGGAAATCAAAGCTGCCCTTAAGGACCTTCAAGCAGGGGGCACAAAACAATCATTTAAATTTGAAGATATATGCCCATATCTATTCGATCCATCCATCTCATTGATCCCATTCCCTAAACACTTCGAGATTCCAAAATTTGACAAGTACAAGGGAGACAAAGACCCTAAGGCCCACTTGCAAGAGTTTTATGCACAGTGTCAAGAAGTCATGTATAACGATAACTATCTCTTACATCTATTCCCAAGAAGCCTAGCAAGCCACGCCCTAGATTGGTTCATGACTCTTGAAAAGGGGTCTATAAAAACTTTTGCAGACTTATCAGAACAATTTGTCTCCTACTTCTCCTTCAATTTATGGAAGGATACTGACACCTTAGATCTCTTGAAAGAGAAACAACGGGATGGAGAAACCTTTACCAGCTACCTCCAACGGTGGCGTGCATTAGCCAGTCGAATGAAAAATCCTTTGAAAGAAAAAGACATGGTCACTCTTTTTGTGGAAAATTCACATCCCGACATGGCCCATAATTTTAGACTACACTGTGTCACCACTTTCGCTGAGATAGTGGAAAAGGGACCTATCCTTGAATGTGCCCTTATCACCAAAGGACACATTAAAATACACAGTCATGACAAAGAACGGTCATTCGGAGATAAATCATGATTTTGGAACAAAAACAAAAATGCAGTAAATGATGGAGTGACAGACACCAAACATGTCCAAGTGGCTAATGCATCCCAAGGGCAACAACAGTTTGTACCCAATGCCATATCAGTACCGCAGGGGGCACCTCGTCCCCCTCAACAGTCAAACCAAAGAAATCAGGGGAACACCAAACGTCAATACGCCCAATTGGGTGAACCCTTGAGTGTTGTTTTCAATAAATTGTTACAAATCAATTATCCCATCACATATCCTATCACCAAACCATTCGATGAGTTCAAACCCAAGCTGGCATGGTTTAAAGAGAATGAGTATTGTGACTTTCATAAAATCAAGGGACACTCCTTGAATAAGTGTCAGGGTTTAAAAAATTATGTCCAAGATCTCATTGATCGAGGAGATATCAAGGTTGACCCCAGTCAACCTTCGTTGTCCAATGCTCAACTGCAAATCTATCAAAACGCCTTCCCAAACCATAGTCAAGGTCCTAGCACCTCCACTAGTCATCCCCAAAATAATAGCACCAATAATGTGAATTAAAAGAATGTGCCCTTCAATTATGAAGGTGTTATTCATTACATTGAGCAGGTGGAACCTCGAATATCCATGATCCACGTTAAAGCCAAAGACCCTCAATGTGCTGTGACTACGCGACGAGCCCGCATCACCGTCCCTGCAGCCTCCACACCCATCCAACCCGCTCCTGTAAACTCTCAATATAACATCCTTGATTACCTAAGGAAGACCCCCGCTCATATATCTATTCTGGATTTGCTTAAGTCTTCCCCGGTACATCAAGAGATCCTCAATAAAGCCTTGCAGGAAACCCATGTCCCAAACGACATCGACCCCACACAATTCCAAGCTTTGGTGGGACACTTGGCTTTGTATCACCACCTCCATTTCAGCCACAATGATATGCCCAACATTGGAATCAATCACAACTGCCCCCTACATATCGAAGTCATAATTGCCCGTCATAAAATAAAAAGGGTCTTGGTAGATAATGGCTCTGCCCTTAATCTATGTACTTTGAAATTCATAAAACAGATAGGGTATTCTCAAGCGGACCTAAGCAACTAGATAATTACAATCAAGGCTTATGACAATGCAGAAAGAAATTCAGAAGGCATCATCAGTCTTCCTATACAAGTGGGACCTGTGCTCTAGTATACTACCTGCCATGTCCTTGATCTGGACTTACCATATAACCTCCTCCTTGGCTGCCCATGGCTCCATGCTATGCAAGTTGTTCCATCCACATACCACCAATGCCTCAAATTCCTAGTTAATGAACAGGAGGTCACCATCTATGCTGACCCCCAACCGTTTGAGTATTGTCAAGCTTTAGAAGCATCTTTCCCCCATTTACATTATTGTCCTGGGGTCGAAATGGGGGCCTCCCAGTCAATCCATCATCCTCCAATCCATCATCTACTGTAACAACCGCTCCATCTTCCACTGATCCTACAGTCACAAAAGTTCAGATCATTGACAAAGGGTGTGGCGAGTATGAAATGCATACTGCTCTTAATGTAGCAACCATGCCACCATCGCCACATGAGTATGGTCAACCTCCCCATGCTACCCCAAAGGAGGACAAGACTGTCACCTTCCGTGGCAAAAATATTCCTACCACCACCTTTGTATCTCCAAGTATCAAAACAGATGCACCAAAAGAAGACATAAGTCAGTGGGTCTACCACGAAGAGCCCAAACCAGAAACTCCTCTAAAGAAATATTTTCAGGAAAAATATCCTTGGCCAACAAAGTTCATGGAAAAACATAACTACCAAGGTAGAGGCCTAGGTAAAGAGGAACAAGGGCGATTGCAACCCATTGATACGTCTCTGCTACCAAAAAATGTGGGCATTGGGTATGACAGAAAGCAAAAGAGTCCCACAACATCATCTAATACTTCCAATAGTATCACCGTGGATGATGGCTCATTGGAAGATGTACCCGAGGAGGAATCCATCATACATGCATACGATGATGTCGATCACACTGATTTATCCTCCATGTTCGAATGCCTATCTATTTGCACCATCAGCCTATCCCTTCGTCACCCTGAACTCATTGATTGGGACCTACGCAACACCACACCTGTCAGTATGACTACGGACACCTACATCAACCTTATGGGATTGGGGTAGGATGAACACTCCAGTCACAAAAATAAAAATCAGAAAAATAAAAAGAGGTCATCTAGTGAAAACCTCCCTGAGGCGCTTCCTGACCTAGAAAAAGTAAAAATAAAGGATGCATCTGAAGGCGAAAACCTCGAAGAGGCACCGGAAGATGGAGATGTTCATCTTCCCCTTATGGGAACTCAGCTATCCGCCAGATCATCTATCCTGATTGAAGAGACACAAGAAGTTAATTTGGGAACTGCTGAAAATCCGAAGATCACCTATGTAGCCAAGTCACTCTCCGAACAAGAATATCCGATCTTTGCGCAACTACTCCGACAAGGCATCATCAATTTTGCCTGGTCATATTCAAACATGCCAGGCTTAGACCCTGCTTTAGTGGTTCACCATCTAGACATTCGTCCAGACACCAAACCTGTCAAGCAAAAACTTCGTAAGATGCATCTGCAAGTTGCGTTGTTAGTAAAGAAAGAGTTGGAGAAGTTACTGGACACGGGTTTTATCAGACCTATTGACTACTCCGAATGGATCTCTAATATAGTGTCGGTTGCTAAACCAAATGGTGGCATTCGGGTCTACACAGATTTTAGGGATCTCAACAAAGCCTGCCCAAAAGATGATTTCCCTCTTCCTAATATTGACATGTTGGTTGATTTAATGGCAGGACATGAGATGTTGTCCCTCATGGATGGCTTCTCCGGTTACAACCAGATCCGAATTGCACCTGAAGACCAACACAAAACCGCCTTCACAACTCCTTGGGGCACCTTCTGTTACAATGTTGTGCCCTTCGGTCTCAAGAATGCGGGGGCAACGTATCAAAGAGCTATGACCGTTATCTTCCATGACCTTATTCACATTATCATGGAAGACTATGTTGATGACCTATTAGGGAAATCCAAAACATGAGCCGAGCATCCCACCATCCTGAAGAAGATATTTGAGCGACTAGAACACTATAAGTTGCGGTTGAATCCAAAAAAGTGTCTTTGGCGTCACGTCAGGGAAATTGTTGGGTTTCATAGTCTCCCGTAGAGGTATTGAAGTTGATCCTGCCAAAGTAAAGGCTATTCTGGACATGCCGCCTCCACGCAATCTAAAGCAGTTAAGGAGCCTCCAGGGAAAAATGCAGTCCATCCGGCGGTTTATAGCCCAACTTGTAGATAAATGTCAGCCGTTTACCCATCTTTTGAAGAAAGATTCTACATTCCGATGGACAGCACAGTGTCAAATGGGTTTTGATAAAATCAAAGAATACTTAGCTCATCCACCAATTTTGATGCCGCATATCCTAGGAAAACCCCTCCTACTTTATATCTCTGCTACCTCAGTCGCACTGGGGGCATTATTGGCACAACACGATGAGTCACTCAAAGAAAGAGCAATCTACTACATCAGCAGAACACTAGTCGGCTATGAGTTAAATTACTCTCCTATGGAAAAAGTGTGCCTTGCGCTAGTCTTCAATACACAGAAACTCTGCCATTACATGCTCAGTCACCCAGTCAAATTAATTGCTAAAATTGATCCTTTGAAATATCTGTTGTCTAGAACCACCTTGACTGGCCGCATGGCCAAATGGGTCATGCTGCTAAGCGAATTTGACATCGAGTATGTAGAGCACAAAGCCATTAAAGGACAGGTTATTGCTGATCAATTGGCTGAAGCACCACTAGTAGATGCCTACCCAATAGACACTAAATTCCCAGATGAAGGAATCTACACAGTAACAGAAGCACCAACTTGGACGTTATACTTTGATGGCTCATACACTCACAATGGATCTGGGGCAGGAATTCTATTAGTCACCCCTCAAGGTGACTACATCCCAAAATCATTCAGAATAGCATTTCCCTGCACCAACAATATGGCAGAATATGAAGCCCTCCTCACCGGCCTTAGAATTGCAAAACAGTGGCACATTACACATTTGAAAGTCTTTGGGGATTCCTTGTTGGTTATCAGACAAGTTAATGATGAATTCCTCACAAAGGATGACAAACTGCTACCCTATAAACGCATGGTGGACGACTTCAAGAAGTATTTCACCTCCATACAGTTTGACCAAATCCCTCGGGTGCAGAATAAAGCAGCAGACGCCATGGCCACTATTGGCTCTTTGATTGACATGCCCAAAGATCGAGACAGAGTGTGAGTTTCTGGTCGAACAACTGTTAATCCCTGCGTATGATGTCCCTGACACTGACATGGTGTGCGATGTTGTAGGTCCTGCCTCCCCGTGGTACCAAGACATATATACTTACCTCCGTGACAACACCATACCCCCGGAACTTACACGCAACCAACGTAAATCCTTTATCCATCGTTCATCCCGATACCCTCGTTGGTGATATGCTTTATCGTCGCGGGTATGATGGAATCCTCCTGAGATGAATGACAGAAGCCCAAATGGTACTAACAGAAGTACATGGTGGTATTTGTGGGGCTCACTCAAATGGTATGGCTCTAGCCAAAAGAATCCTACGGGCTGGATATTACTGGCCTACAATGGAACGTGATGCTTGTGAATTTGTAAAGAAATGTCTTCCGTGTCAACAGCATGCGGATTTGATCCACGCTCCAGCACAAGATCTTCAGCCTCTCCTAACACTGTGGCCGTTCTCTCAATGGGGTTTTGACTTGATTGGCAAGATTCACCCACCATCATCTGACGGCCATACATTCATCATCACTGCAACTGAATACTTTACCAAATGGGTGGAAGCAATGCCACTCTCCCAAATCACTGGTACTCAGATTTCTAAATTCATCCTCTACCATATTCTCTACAGATATGGTATCCCCTCCACCATCATTTCTGATAACAGAAAGCCATTTAAAAATCAAGCCATGAAGCACCTATGCGATACTTTCCATATCCAACATCGTTGGTCAACGCCTTACTATCCTCAGGGTAATGGTTAGGCAGAAGCAACCAACAAAACCCTCATTCGCATCCTCAAAAAGGTGGTCAATAACACTGGACAAGATTGGCACATTCACATTCATCCCGCCCTGTGGGCATACCGCACATCCATCCACACCCCAACAGGCGCCACCCCATACTCGTTAGTATATGGAGCTGAAGCCGTCTTGCCAATCAAAGTTGAGCTCCCCTCATTGATAATTTCTTTGAAGAACCTCATCAGCGAAGAAGATGCTCGCGTCGCTCGGCTTGCACAGCTAGAGTTACTAGATGAATGTAGAATACAGGCCTATGATCACCTACAAGTATACCAGAATCGTCTCAAACGTCATTACAGTAAAAAGGTCCGTCCCAGGAAATTCCAGGTTGGTGAACTTGTGCTCAAGGAAAATCACCGCACTCAGCAAGATCGTGACAAGAAAGACAAATTTGAGGCCAACTGGTTAGGGCCATATATCATAACTGCTAAATATGGATCTGGAGCTTACAGGTTGACCACTCTGGAAGGGGATCCCCTCGATGAACCTGTCAATATTCTCCATCTAAAAAGGTTCTACGCTTAAGGTCCACTTGGTCTACCCTATCAAAAATCAAAAAATCAAAAAAATCAAAAAAAATCAAAAAAAAAAAAAATAAAAAAATCAAAAAAATCAATAAAAATAAAAAAAAATAAAAAATAAAAAATAAAAATAACAAAAATTCGTCCTATGGTGAAAACCACCTCTTGGTGGCGCCTTGGATAAATATGGATGGTGAAAACTTGGTAACAGGCGTCATCCATAGAGGGCTTAATCATTATCTACCTGGCATCCTAGTTACTTTATGTTGTCATCCACACTTTCATCCCCCCCCACATCAGCCTAGGCCGCTACTTGTTGATTGAGCATTGGATGGCTCACCTTACCTATCCCTCATCCTGAGCTTCCTTATATCCCACTTTGAGCTTTTGTCTTTCATCCGTCGGCCTGTGTCGTCATATAGAATCTTCCATCGTGTCGATCTCTATCTAGATCTCATCCTCTTGTCCTACTTCCATCCTTTTGTCAAACTACGTTGCCCCTGCGCTTTCACGTAGGCAAGGTTGGTCATTTGATCCTCCCCCGGGGGCATTTGTCGGTCATATCTTGTGTCCATCATCGGTCACCATTGTCCTCTTTCCGCTTTATCCATGGTCCTTTTCCATGAACTACGAGGGCTTTGCGCTTTCACGTAGGCAAGGCCAATCTTTGATCGGCCCCCGAGCCCCTAAGTCTTTAGGTTGTGTCTTGTCCCCTTTGTGGTTGTCTCATCAAGCTATGCCCTTATCTAGCTAATTCTTAAACAAACAAAGCCCACTTGTACCAAGGAATCTAATCATTTCTAAATATCCTTTATTATATCGATCTTTTCGCTTAGCATCCGGCATAGGTCTTAATAGGATACATCCTTCCTAACAGACCTCATCAATCCCATCCATCCCCTTAATCCTATGGCAATGGACATTTGAAATTGATTATGATCTTTTGATACTTTTGGTTTTTGTCTATCTTTTGAGCTCCCTATAATCACTTGTCAAGGCCACCATGATCCATCATATTATGGCGTGTTTTAACTAGTCCACATAGGGGCGTATCTTGATATTTTCTTTGATTGTGTCTTCTTGGTTGTCCCACATAGTACCCACCAAGATCCTCGAGGTCTTGTGTTATGTTGGGGCATCCTTCTGTGTTTGCGGTTATCCCAATACTGGGCCCGGCTAAAGTCTTTTTTTTGAGACTTTGGGGTATTGGGATAGCCTTTTTGTCTAGCGTGTTTGTCTCATGCATTAGACACTGATCTACCTCGGTCCTCTATACCTTGGTGTGTCATGTCTTATGCTATAGCAAAAACTAGTGCTCCAAAGATGATAATTTGAATTAGGATTGCATTTTTCATAATCATTGCATTCACACTCACCCTATGGTTTTGGTTGTGCAAATACTTGCCCTCATTCTCTTCCATTCTTCTCAGGATACTGATACCTTTTGACAGATGCCAGACTACATCCATCACCACGTACCCACCTCCCCTCCACTTACCCTACCAGTTCTTATTGGCACCTATAGCCGCATACTATCCATGCATCCATTGCTACCTGCATTCCCACATGTTAGGTCCATATCTCCATCACCACCTGCATCACAAAATATTAGACGCATAACACAACACATCTTGCATATATAAACTATTCATACAAAATCCATCTCACACATATACATACATAACGCATCTATCAACTAGCCATCCATATATCTAAACCATCATAGATCCCAATAGGTACACATAACATATCACCATTACCATACATCCATAGAATAAGCACATATCTTCAATCATTCATAAACATAGCATAAATGAATATAAGCATGATCATTAACATTCCAACATCTAGATCAACATTTCATGAATATAAGCATACATAAACCAACACATGAGCATAAATAAGTCACTGCATCCATCCACGAAACACATAATGATACACACATATGCATATAGTCCTCCATAATAAATAGAAACATACTACATGGTGCTAATAAGAACTGTCACATATCCATCATACATATATCCGTCAATATAGCATATGTCACATATACATCATACATATATCCGTCACATGACAAAGTACAAAATCCAGGGATATAGAACATCCCTGATATCCATCCTACACAATCCATCCTGCATCTGTCAAAAATACAGTACCCTGTCACCTCCCGAATGAACTCCCCA
>VDFB02105785.1:330937872-331000844 GCA_007258455.2 Sequoia sempervirens
TCTGCAGCACCCCTCGTACCCACCACCTCTACCTCCTCTGTATCATCCACCTCCAACACCTCCACCCTCTGCTCCTCCTGTGGCTGCCCCCTCTCCTGCCGCTAACTATCTTTGCCTGCCCTCTGCCTCTGGGCTCTTTGTGACTGCCCCCTCTCCCGCTGCTGCCCCTCTCCGTCCGCCCCTGCCTCTGAGCTCTTTGTGGCTACCCCTGCTCTTGCTGCTGACCCTCTCTGTCTGCCCTCAGCTCCTGGGCTCTCTGTGGCTGACCCCTCTCTCGCTGCCAGTCTCGCCTCTGATGCCTCCTCCTCCTCCCAGCTCTACCTGCTAGCTCTCGCTCATTCCCCTCGGGCTCCTCCTGTCCCCCCTCGCCTCCCAATATCACCCCCATTACCCTCGTCGTCGGATGCCCAGGTGTGATCCTCTCCCATACCTTGTTCTGGAACCACCTCTGATACCACTCTATCACCACTGGTATCTGCTCTCCCCTTGTCCTCCCTGGATAAGCCTCCTGTCCTGCTGCCATCCATGATGCCCTGGCCGTCGCTGGTGATATGTGACCCCCCCATGACACCTCTCTGCTATACCGCCGATACAAGATCGGTGCCGCCGGGATATCCTGTATCCTCCCAAACTGCCTGAACACTCTGTCCGGTCGATGACACTCTACTATACGTGGTAGAGTCTCAATAATGAAACACCGGCTCAGAAAATATCCCTCATGCCTCCCCGTATCTGACCATCCCCTGAACTGACGTAACCTATATGGCCGCCACTCTATCTCCCCTAAACGCAAATCATCAAACGCCCTCCTCCATCCCTCCATATCACCCAGCATATCATAGCGGAAAATCCACCCTCTCTCCTCCCCATACTCCCAAGCCACAGGCTCACAGTCGTCCACTGTCCCCTCCCTCACCACTACTGGCCTAGTCAAGGCGATATGCTCCCACGCCCAAATCTGCAATAATGTCCCATGCGTAATACTCGAGATCTCCCGATAGCAAATCCCATGCATATCCCTGTACAGCTGCACCAATACATAGGAACCCCATGAAAACGGCCCCCCTCGCCACTCAATAATGTGGCGGATCACCTCCATATACCGCAAGCTACATGTCCGTCCACTCCGGTCCAGTAATAATATCCCACTAATCAATCCACACAAGAACAATGGTAAGGCTGGCACCCCTATCGTCAAACACTCATCCAAGTCCAAATTCCCCTTCACCAGGGGCAACCTCACATCACCAAACAAAACCCTCAACGTCTCGTCTAATGCTGCCCCTATGGACACCACCTCACTCACTAACCGGCCAGCAATCGGTAGTCTCAAAATACGCCACACATCCTCCAGGGTCACAGTCATCTCTCACAGTCAAAATACTAGTGCTCTCAGCATCACCGGATGGGCTCTCACCACCGGAAACTGCACACAATGCCCCAATCCTGCGTGATCTAACGCCACCAGGTCCTCCCCGTTCATCGCAGCTCTCGTCACCGCTAGGTGAGTATCAATGATATGATAATGATGATTGACCTCATAATAGGTGAAGGTCAATGATAAACACTCAATGAGATTTGATCGAAATCTCATTGGAGTTGATTAGATTTGATAGGTTGATTGATGTTGATTGATTGATAAGATTGTTGATTTGTGATACATTATGATTATAGGAGTATTTTAGAGTTTTTTAGTCTTGGGAGTGCTTCCTAAAGATGTGGGACATGATTTTTCATTTGGTGTAGGCCAATTTAGGTACTATCAAGCGATGTGGTTTATTATCCTTGATTGATATGCCCCAGTATAGGATTGAAAAATGTACTAAAACTTGATGATGTAATGAGACTTGATTTATACACTTATTTAGTCAAAGACTTTATGATTATGTGTCATGTTATTGATGTGTCTCTCCTCATTTTGGGATATCATTGTACATTCGACATCGATTATTTTGAGATTATATGATATGCATCGGATACCCTTTGAATCCATGTGTTGTCAATATGATTTTATGATGGATGCCTATGATGGATGCATTTGATTTCGTGTTCTATATGTTATGTGATGTTTAATATGCTTATGTGATGATTATGCATGGATGCAATGATGATATGATGATGTATGGATGATGATTCTATATGCTTTAGGGATGATTTTTTTTATGCTATATGGGATGGATTTTGTTATGAAAATGCTATGTGATTCAATTTATTTTTGGTATTTTCTAATGGAAATTAATGATGTAATGCATGGATGGATGAATGATGTAATAATGTTTTCTAATGTATGTATGACATGAAAATGATGATGCAACTACATGATAGTGATATGTTTTTTTTAATGTCAAATGTACTCAATCCATTAATGATAGAGATAAAATCATTTTGAAAATTGTGCTTGCCTTGGAAAATCCATAAATGCATATGCAAAACTAACATGGATGCAATCTAACTTAGCCATGTAAAGTTGTCATTTTATCAGTTGATTTGTCGTGCTTGGTATCATCATTGAGCCTTTTGAATTGTTAAAAGTGAGTAAAAAAATTGATGGTATAATTAGACCATGATGACCTAAGTACTACTTCCATGATTTTTGATATTACAAGTTAACACAAGCATCTAAGTATAATTAAACCGAGATGACCTGAGCATATCTCACGTAAACAAACAAGAGTTAATCATTTTCCTATGAAAATTCAGAATGCCATCAATGATACTTTGTAGAGCATGTCCCACAACAATTTGCATAGTAGTAATGATTAACTCATAGACAACAGACAAAGAAAAATCATTCTCCTTCCTTGTTCCTCTAGTTCATGACATCACCGAATGGCTCTAGAGAAATTATAACAAAAATCAAAGTACAACAATTGAACATACATGCCAAAGTGATAAAACCATGATTCAGAAGAACATCATCCATTTAATTTTTTTTGGATTTGATTGATTTAGTTGTTTGATATGGATGGTTGATGTGTAAAGTTTGATGATCGATGTTCAATGTTAAGTTGCACTATGATCATTGTGTTTGATATGTCATCTAACTACTGTTTGTTTGTTGGTTTAAGCTCAAAGTTTATTTACCCTAGTAAGTTTAGGATTTTTCCCCCAGGCTAGGGTGAGACATGACCGCAATGCTGAGATATGTACATGAGGTTTCTGATGATAGGTAGAATGATGGAAAAAGCGAACAGCCAAAAAATGCTCAAATAGATGGAAAATTTAATCTATCACAAATAGTGCCTATTGCCAGGTTTTCAATACTTGTTTTTATTGCACTTTTTCAGATTTTATGATTTTTTATTTTATTTTTTTCACTTTTTTTGTATTTTCCTTTTCTTTCTTTTTTCTTTTTTTGACTTTTTTTTTTGGATTTTTTGTGTTTGTTTTTGTTTTTTTTGTATTTTCTTAGGATATTTAAGATGAAATGATATGATATGATTGATTGAAGGAAAAATATGCTTCACAATAGAGGTAATGCAACCATGGATAAATGATAAATCAAAATGAAAGATTCACTGCAAAACATGTCACAGAAGCAACATATCTCTTGTCGAAAGATGATAATGGTTGATTGAGTAAAATTACAGGAATGATTGATTCCATAAGGCATGATGATGATAAGTACTTAGGATCACTAATTTCCTCTAAGTACGATAAGATTGATGATTGTTGATAATTGATTAACAAAAGATATGAGGATTCGATAATGTTTTACAGCTCAGTTCAAATATGATTTACATGATAAGATTCAAGGCTGCAAAGGGACATGATGACATGACTTTTGATAAGCTAGGAGATATGGAATGGAAAAAATTAAGGATAGGATAATGAATGGGATGATCAAGATCAACTAGATAGGATACAGACACAAGGCCCAAGTACTTTACCCCTATTCCTCATCAAGACCAAGGAAGGGAAGAAAGGATGTATTTAGAAAGAAGGATGTAATATGGATAAAGCGAAGGATATGGAATGAAAGATATGGATAAAGTGTATAGGATAAGATATATGATGTTCAAGAAGATCCTTAACCTTTTCAATATAAAAGGTGGAGATGTAAGGAATGATAAGGTGGAAAAAACTTGCCCCCCAAGTGTAGAGTGCAAGAGGAATATGGAAAATAGGATATGGATGATAGGGAGATGGAGGAAGGACTTAAGCATCAAGTTTCACAACCAAATATCCCTTTAATAAACCATGGTAAATGGGAATTAGACTCATAAATGTTTTCCTATTAAAGGTATGATAGAAGAACTAAGGACTTATCCAAAGGTTTGGATTAAAGGAAAATAATGGGGGATGAATGTTGGGTAATGGATAGAAGGTAGGAAAACTTGCTAATGGATAGATGGAAAGGATTGCAAGGTCAACATTGACACACACCTTGAAGGGTGGTGGACTGATGGTGGAAAAATGGATTTGAAAGATGATAGGTTTTTATATGGAAGATTGGAGAAAGCTTTTGGATTAGAAAATTTGGATGCCAATTTAGATTTTATTGCTTCTATGAGACTTTTAGGAATCCACCTAGCTTTTGACTTTTATTTTTTCTTTGTGGGCCTTTGTGGCCTTTGAGATTTTTCTTTTTTCTTTATGTAACATTGTGGTCTTTGAAAATTTTATTTTTTCTTTGATGGGCCTTTGCAACATTTTGAAAATTTCTTTTGATTTATGGACCTTTGTGGTCTTTGAAATTTTTATTTTTGCTTTGATGGGAATTTGTGGCCTTTTTTATGTTTCTTTTGATTTTGGATCAAATTTTCTTTTATTTTTGCATGACTCTTCGAGGAGACATGTTGATCCTTTGATACATGTGGATTTTTATATGGAAGTGTAGACATCTAAATTTAATCACTTCCATATGATTAAATTTGTTGCATTTACGCCTATCATATTAATATTAATTTATTAAATTAATACTTTGTCTTTTACCTTATTCCTCTCTAAATTAAATAAATACACTAATTTATTTAATTTAGTCATTCTTCCTCTTTTTGATTTAAAAATCAATTTAAAATTCCTCACTTTCTCTCTCCTTGTCACATCCTCCTACATTTGCCACTTGCCTCTAATCTTCTGTTAATTAGCCTAATCCAATATTTGCACAACCTTAACCAAAATCATTAGCTAAATTTAACACCATTTTTTGGTCAATTCTTCCATTTTTCCTTTTTTATATTGACCCCCTTTCCTATGTGAATTTTTAATTCACATTTATTTTCTCTAGAGTCCTCTCCTTTAAATATGAATTTTTAATTCACATTCCATTCTCCCAAGGCTTCTAGAAACCTTGGACTTGTCACAATCTCCACATGTGACCAAGTCCCACCTTTTTGGAGCCCACCTTTTACCCTCTAGATCATCCTAGGAATGTGAATTTTTAATTCACATTTATCCCCCCAACCACCTTTCCTTTTTCCCATGTAGATTTTTGAGGAATTCTAAAATTCCTCAAATGTCCCTTTCACTCCCACTTGGGGACAAGAAATCCCTTTTTGTGGAAATCCTCTCATCCCCCAAGGTGCATGTCCTTTTCCGCCTCATGTACCTTTTTGACAACTCATCTCCACCTCATACCCTCTTGTCCACTTCACCCTCCACATTTGGCACCAAAATTGCTTCCAAGAGCAACGGGAGGGGTGGATTGAGATGAATGATATGTAGGTATTATGGATGAGTTAGTGTAGGTATAATTTTGAAGGGGTATCAAGGATGTGTGCCTTTGTTGTTCTTGAGGAATAGGATATGGACCTAGGATAGGGGGAAGGTTTGATGAACTAGGATGAGGACCTAGGATAGATTGAAGGTTTGATGGACTAGGATGAGGACCTAGGATAGATGGAAGGTTTTATGGACTAGGACACTTAGGTATATAACCCAGGCCACGATAATATGGATTTTGTTAGACATAAAGGGGTTCCAGGATACCTTGTTCATAAAGGCCTAAGCCTTTTCCTTTGTAGTTCATACTTTGACACATTCATTTACCAATTGGATATGTGTTGTTTGTGAAACAAGATGCGATTCCATTTTTGGGAGGATATGATATGGATGAAAGGATAGGTGTTGGAAGTAAACCATAGCGGATAAAGGTGGAGGATCCCAATTTGTAGGTGTGTGGTTCATGGATAGCTTGTATAGATGTGAAAATCTCTTGACATGGGGATGATGGGGTAATTTTTTCTTGACTTGGAAAAGGATCACGAGGTGTAAAAGATGGAGTGTCTTGTTCTTTATTAGGTATGGAATCATCATGTAGTGGTGTGAAGGTATATTTTGATCTTGATGAGAAAAGGAATCATGAGATTTTGTGGAAAGCATATCTTGATCATCAGATAGTAGGACATAATTAGATGGGATGGAAGAATTATCATGCTCTTAGGATGCAATGGAATCATGAGATGGTATGGATTCATTAGATGGGGTGGAAGAATAACTTGGAAGGATACTTTTCTCTTGAGATGGAAAGGAATTATCTTGGATGAAAAGTGGAAGAAGGGGATCATCATAAGATTCTTGAGAGATGGGATCTTGGTCAAAGATTGGAAGAACTTGTGGAATTATGGTATTATTGGATGTAGATGGACGAATATTTTGATCTTGAGGTGTAGGGGGGTCTATGGTAGCATTCTTTGGATTAAGAGATTGACATGAATCATTGGATGTAGAGGATATGATAGGAGAGGGTGGTTGGATGGAATTGTTAACTTGAGTGAAAGAATCATGAGGTTTATTTTGGCTTATGGGAGATGAAGATAGATGCATGACATGATAGGATTTCTCAATATCATTTATTTTTGAGGACTTTGATTTGGGCTTCTCATTTAAATTTTTTAAAAATTCAAAGACATTGAACATGGATGATGTAGTTGTTGGTGGAGAAGGTATCATGTGCACATTTCTATCAGAAGAACAAGGATAGATCTCTGGCAACAAATATCTTTCTGTGGTTTCTCTTTGCATGTCCAGGATTTGTTGTTGAAGGTTTTGTATTTTTTGAGTTAAAGCATTCAATTGATCCTCATCTATTTCAAGTTGATGAAATCTGTGAAAATAATTTCCTTCAGCTTCTGCCATGATGGTTTGATTTTTTGCTTCTTGTTCTCTGAGTTTTTTGATTTTTGGGATCTTGTTAAAACAGGCATACAAGTGTTAAAGTTTACAAGACTTTGATCTTTGTTTGAGAAGTGCCAAGGATATATCAAAGTCAACTAGAATGATGAATCCTAGTGATGAGACTAGGGTGAAATCTGATTATACAACATTATTTCGTGATGAAGGATGATAGATACTGATGATGAAAATTAGCTTAACAATCAGATATGTGATTGATGATTAGGAACTTTAAGGTGTTAGATATTAGTTTAGTTAAATAATTTCACTTGCAAATTCCATTTTTCTTCAAGTTTAAGACACTATTGTGACTAAGGAATGATTCTATTTTGGAAAGGATCCCGAATTCTAGTTTTAATTGTCTAATAGATGGTGAATTTTTCTCACTGCTTTTGAGTTCAATGGATGTGCTAAAATAGGGATGGGATGTGCTAAAAGATGACACAAATGCACTAGAATGTGACCTAGATGTGCTAAATTGTTCCTCGGATGCACTATAAAATGGACTTAATGTGTTAAAAGATGACTTAGATGTGCCAAAGAAAGTACTAAATGCACTAAAAGATGGTTTGAACACACTTGAAATAACTCTGATGCACTATAAAATGGGTTAAATGTGCTAAAATATGCTAGGGATGCACTAGAATTCCCCTAAATGTGCTTTCAACTTGGTATTCTATAGGTGAAT
Source organism: Sequoia sempervirens (assembly GCA_007258455.2). Classification (NCBI taxonomy): domain Eukaryota; kingdom Viridiplantae; phylum Streptophyta; class Pinopsida; order Cupressales; family Cupressaceae; genus Sequoia; species Sequoia sempervirens. The sequence goes on from VDFB02105785.1 coordinate 330,945,677, forward strand.
GTGTTAAATGGATGTGCAAATGCACTGTAAGATGAAACAAATGTGCCAAAAAATGACCTAGATGTGCTATAAGGAAAACTAGATGTGTTGTAAAATGACTCATATGTACTAGATTGTCCACTAGATGCACCAAAAAGCAGACTTAATGTGCTAAAAGATGTTATGAATGTGCCATAAAATACCCTCAATGTGCTTGAAAATATTGTGAATGCACTGAAACAAGGAATGTATGCGCTAATTTGGAAGTGTTCAATTTTTTTGACAGTCTGTCTAGTTATTTTGTTTTGAATCAATGAATCTGAATGTTTCCAAGGTATAATTTTTTGAACAATGATTTTTTCTTATTTTTTCCAATTTGTGAATTATGTGAATTAAGTACTTTAAATGGATGACTTCTTGAATAATGACTTCAAACACAACACCTAGTTGTAAAATAGTTGTTTCTAGCCTAGGAACTAAAAATTAAGTGTATGTCCAAGAATATGGTATGATTCCTTTGATTTCCATAGGTATAGCATAGGAGAAAAAAAATCAATCACTTTTCTAATGTCAAGGGTCACTTATAATATCATAGCCCACATCTTAGAACTATGTCAAATCACACAACCCTGTCACCCCCTAAAGGGTGCCTGTGTTTTTTCCTTTCCAAGGTCTTAACGAAAGTCGAATCCTTCACTTTTGGCTAGTAATCCCTGATAGTTATATGGTGAGTATCTTGGGGGCAGATTCTTCCCTCCCCTTGCACTGTGATATTAAAAGTGTTTGAAGACTAACTAGCTAGCTTCTAAACTTAAGGTTCTTAGTAATGGTTTCCATTCAATGTGGAAAATGATAAACTCCCTCAGAAGACCTCCCAACCTTTAGAACAAAGGCTTTGGGGATGGTTATCAATGCACACTATCGTTGAATTAGCGGGTTTCCCTGAATTCACTTTTGATTATAGTGGGTCAAAAAAATTAGATTTAGTTGTTCCCACTTAGGTCGTTCCCATAGGGTGATTAATTTTTCCCACTATGGCAGGACTTCTAAATGTGCTAACAAAGCAAGAAATAGTGAGTCTGGAATTCTGGTCACCCATTGAAGGGTAGAGAATAGGCCTATCACTTTACAAGCATAGTAGACAAGGGGTTCATTAACCTTGTAATTAAACTAGGTGCCTAATTTAATTAAAAGAAAGCAATAAAACAACTCCAGAACCTACAAAAATCATCAATAGTTTGATATTATTGTCTTTGACCAGTGTATTAAGCACGTGCAAAACATAAAATATCGATTAATTCTCATAATTTTGAATTTCTATGAAATAAACCAGATGCACTAAAACAGACATTAGATGCGCTAAAATATTGCACAAATGTGCTAGAAAAACTACTCAATGCATTATAGAAACTACTAAATGCACTGAAGTATTGACTAAATGTGCTAAAATAGGAGTTGGATGTGCTAAAGGATGCCTCAGATGTGTTGTAATAGGGACTAGATGCGTCAGAAGATGTTTCAAATGCACATAAAGAAATCACGGATGCACTACATAAGATTTCACATCCAGATCTATAAAATAACTTTCTAGAAAACATCAATAAAAAAGGGGTGAGGCCCCCATGGTGGGCGCCAAAATGTATTGTGTGGTGAATTGTGTAAAGTGAGTAAATGAGTAATAAAACCACACAATCAATGAAACATTTACATTAAGGAAATTGAAATAATAAATAAACTTGATAAAACTATTCCTCAAAACCATTCCATTGTTCTTTATTCTCAGGGATTCATTAAATAATGGTGGCTCTCATATTTTTGTATGCACTATGATTGTTAGAAAGACAACCCAAGAAACGAGATGCTATCTAAAATGCAAGAAATCTATTCCTACATTTACATGATTGATCTACAAATGATATGATGCTAAGATTATGATGTTTTTGTGTTCAAAATTATGCTAAGATGATGCTATGATGAAATGAAAGACTAATTAAAATGTTGTATGAAGATGCAATAAAACTAATGCAACAATTAGGATTCTAGAAATGAAATTGCCATGATAACATTACTTTAAACTAAATACAAAATGCTAAAATAGAATGATATGCTAAGCTCACAAATGCTGATATGATTTTTAATTAAATAAAAAAAAAACTATTGGAATTTTTTTATTTAATTAAAAATTATAGGAATATGAATTAAGATAAGAAGAATTAGAAAGTGTGAACTATATAAATAAATTTAGAATTTATTTATAAGTAGACGACATAAAAGGTTCATTAATTAAATAACTTGTATTTAATTAATTATCCTGACTAATTTTAGGTGCATATAGTTACAAGGTCTCCTTGGGTGTGACTAAATGAAAGGGGGATTCACCACTAGGCAAAGGCTTAGAAAGAAGGAAACACAAGTGATATGAAAATCTAGCTATGTAACCTAGGAAATGAAATTTGAAATCAATATAATGAACTAGAGATAAATAGAGGTGCACCTAAAAGACTGGATATGCCTGAAACAAGGTTTGCAATCCCAAAATTATGACCTTTAATGTACATTGTGACTCATACGCTAGACTACATGATTTAGTCCTAGTTTAGGGTTTCAAGCCAAATATAGAATCTACAACTATTAAACCAGGATCTATAGGAAATGATTGAAAAGTGGTATACTAGGACTCATACACCCAAGGTGGTGATTTAGTCCCAGTATTAGAGTTTGGCTAAAACTTTGGTATCCTCTAGTGATTTTTTGTAGCTTCTCTCCTGTCTGATCACTAAGCCTAAAAATCTAAATTCTAGCCTATAGGTGATGATGAGGGATAAATGTGTCTTTATTTTTACCCCTTTGTTTACCTTTTTACCTCTTTTATCCTATAAAATCCCTTGTAGTTCTTGTCACTATTTGTTAATGAGTAGGGATATTCAATAAAATCCAAAGAGAGGATATAAACTTGAGGATATGTCAAAACCCTTAATTATTTACTAATTATCCTTGTGACTATGAAAAATAGGGGATGATTAGGTGGATGATGCATGGGAGCAATAGGAGCATCGGTGGAATGAGAACAAGAACTGTTTCATGAGTCATGTACATCACTTGTGATTAAAGTTTGGTCTAAAGTTAATTTGTTTTTGGAACAATGTTAAATTTGTAAATCTATTGTTAAGAAGCTTTTAAAGGTTGTTGCTCATAGGCCATAACAACCCAAACAATCGCATACCATTTTGGTTAGTCTTTTGTGAACTTAGCAACATATGATCTCTATATATATGTATGCTAAGACTTGAGTTAGTAATCGGTAATATATATCTGTAATATGTTTTGATTAAAGAAAATCTGAAGTTTGAAATCTTGTTTTGCATAAGCATTAAGTAGAGTAGAGTAAGCTTTTGTTTCCTCATTGGAAATCAGAGAATGCAGGGCCCACTTCCTCGATCTCCCAATGATTACCTATAGCATCTGTGTGCTATATGGTAATGAAACTTTCTTAGTTTTAAATATGATTCGATATTTAATATGTTGTTAATTATTATTCAATGTATTAGTGATTGATGTGTTTATATCATGCTATAGGTATATTTGATTTAGCAGCTCACTTTGTAATCAAATTTAATCAATATGTTTAGTGTTCTGCATAAATTTGATTTGGCAGATTATTCCAGACAAGTGTTAATTGGAGTGCTTATTAATACGTGTGAACTTTATTTAGCACTTTTACATTCCATCATTTGTTGGCAAGAGACACTGCAGTTATGCTTTTGTGTTGCATTGATGGCAACCCTAGTCGATAATTCGATCCACATGACACTATTTGCTCCTACTGGAAAGCAGACTAAGGATAGTCATGATGAATAGAGTATCCGACAGTTTTGAGTTCATCAACTCACTTGCAGATTTATAGTTGGTATTTTAAGTTGTGGATCTCATGGGAGCTTTATCAATATATTTCTTATGTTATCTAAAAATATCAGTGCCTCGTGCCAAGCTTTGTGTAATCTTGATGATTCGGTTGATAATTTTTTGTTTATCAGTATTGTGGAGCCGACTTAGTTGATATAATGTATTGCAGATATTTGAGGAATGTGTATTCGAATATTTTTGTGATTGTTCATTATGTTTTGGGTCCAAGCTAAGTTTTAGCTGACCATTGTGGATGCACATTGAATTTTGTTAATGATTTGAGCCAACAAGTTGCAACTATTAAGTTTTTTTTTTATGAATAGGTAGCTATCTATATTAAATTAAGATAAAAATACATATTCACAAAAAAAGGTGGGTGGTAAAAAGGAACACCCTGAAAATCATATGGGCGGTGCCCAAAAAAACTAAAAGATCACATGGGTCAAGCCCAAAAGTCCAAGATTACAAAAAAAATAAAAATGGCCATTAAGCAGCTAGAGGACTGTCAGTAGAGCCAAGAGGGTCTTTGTCATCCATATTCTTCCCATACATCAGTGGGGTCTAGAGTGACATCAAAAGGAGGACCCCAACCATCATCAACATCTTTTTCCTTCTCTTTATCTTTATCCTCACACTAAGGAAATATTGCAAGTGCTAGATACGAAAAAAATTTACCAGTATCTAGCCAACTAGAGCCAGAAGTAGGAGGTTCATCATAGGGCCACCCAGAACTACCACCGCCGCTCCCCGAAGCACTGCCAGAAGGCCACCCCTAGATAGCCTATGGAAGAGGAGAATGGACTTTTCGAGGAGTGTGAGAATCCCACTAAAGTGAAGGCTAGGAGCAGGGACGTGTAGAGCCACTCTGCTGCTAGCCCCTCGAGGGTGACCGACTGTGGGAAGAGGTGGGTGAAGCAAGGACCTAAGCAACATTACAAGGAGAATTACCCCAGTGATCCAGTAGAACTTGAAGGTGAGCAACTTCAAGTGCAAATTTGTTAGCTTTCACCTAAACCTATAAAAGAACATTAGAACAAATAATAGCTTTAGCATACAAACATACATGAACATCCATTTGAGTATGTGAAAATTTGCAAGCATTTCTATCTTTCTAGATATTGAAGAGAATTTCCACCTTGAAAGTGTGTCAAAGCTAGGTGAATTTTGTAGGAAATCTAGGAGAAAGGCTCTGGCCTAAAGGGATGAAAAAATTCATGAATCTAAGTCCAAAGTTGCTAAGCTCTGGGACAAAACCAAAAAAGGTGCTTAAAACTATCAGCTTGCCCACAAAAAGGGCAATGAGGGTCTTGGACCCCCAAGTGAACAAGCCAAGAACCCATTGGAAAGCCTTGGAAAAGAATACACAAAGCAAAGTGGGCAAGTTTTGGCTCAACATTTGCAGACCAAGTGGAAACAAATCTTTTACACTAGACATGAACGGGAGATTGAAGAATCCACAACTAGTTCAAACTCTGATTCATAGGAAAGTGTGGTGAAATCCACTGGTAACCAAGTCAAGGCTTGTAGTTCCTGAAAGGGGTGTCTAGATACCACTTCCAATCTTTCCAACAAGGTTTGGTCCCATGAATTCCAACCTTATGAAGAATTTTTGCAGGAATAGCATTTACCAGACCATCATAAGTAGCATGGTCCTGGTTATGAAGCCTGTTCTGGGCACAAAAAATCTTCCCACAACATGATATGTATGGTGGGTCTATGAAATAACTATTACAAGGTCTGGATACCCTTCTTGTGGAATCTAAGTGACTTAGCCAATGGCTGACCATTACAAGAAAAAAGAAGCAACCACCAAATATTATACTAGTTGAGAGAGAGCTCATCTAAAAAATCAGAGTCAACCCAATGGAGCCAGGGTTTGACAACCTCCCAGGCTCGCTAGATACTTTTGGCCACAAAAGTCCCAACAATCTAGACTAGTTCTTCCATGAATAGAAGGGTTTGAAAGCCAATCCCCTTCCAAGTGGGTCTTTGGATAGGGAAGGTGGATTGAATACCATGCCTGAGAAGAATTTTATAGGCCTCGTCCCCAATAAGGGCACAAATAATCCATTTAACACATAAAGCAATCCCTTTCCATTGAGTGGACAGCAACCCAAGTCCTCTAGAATCTCTGGGAAGGTAGGAAAATTCCCAAGTCACATCGTGAAATCCTCTGTGGGATTCAAAGGAAGCCCAAAGAAAGTCTTGAAGTAATTTTTCAAGCTTTTAGTAGGTAGCTTTAGAAGGGGCCCAACAGGAAGAATAGTAGATGTGGGTGGCCGCCAGAACTTTGGAGCACACCTAAAATTTCCCTGCCAGAGAGAGGGGCTTGGTAATCCAATAAGCAAGCTTTTGCTCAACCTTGGAGAGCTTAGCTTGCCAAAGTTTGGCAATGGGTGGCTAGAAAGCAAAGGGAATGACCAAAAACTAAAAAATATCTTCTGGCCCAATCCACCTCCAACCATATTACTATAACCAAGGAGAAGGAAAGATAGACTGTCTATAGCACAAATTTTTGTGCCACTGAATGGTAGAACCAAAAGCAAGACAAAAGATATTAAGGCACTCTAGGGCCGCAAAAATAGAATCTTTTTCTTCTAGAAGAGTGAGGAAAGATTCATCAGCAAAATGGCCATTAATTAGCTAAGCCTAAGAGTTGGTTAGAGAGATGCCCTTGACACACTGCTGGGAAACTGCATTGGCTAGGAGGTAGCCAAATCCCTCAACAAAAAGCACATAAAAAGAGGGGAAAGCAAGCACCCTTTTCGAATGGAATGAAAGAGTCCAAAGGCAGAGGATTGATGGCCATTAATGGTGATGCATGTTGAGGAATCCATAAAGATATTTCAAACTAATTGAATTAAGTTGGGCCCAACACCCAAAGCTTGTAGCAAGGAAAGAATAAAAAGCCACTCAATATGGTCATAAGCCTTGGAAAAGTCAATTTTGATAAACATGGCTTTCTGGTTTGAATGCCTAGCCCATTCCATGCCTTCCCAAACAACAATAATATTATTTAGAATAAACCTATATTTGATAAACCCAATTTTCTCTGGGCACACAATCTGAGGTAAAATATGGTGGACCTTTAGAGCCAAATCCCTCGTGATGATCTTGTAGGAGACATTGAGAAGCGTGATAGGTCTCTAGTTGCAAATTTCTTCTGGGTCACAAAACTTAGATATGAATTTTATATTACCTTTTTTAATTAAGTCACCTAGAGAATTAGCCTAAAAAGCCTCTAAGTAAACATGATGTAGATCTTGCCCAATACAGTCCCATAGGGCCTTGTAGAATTCACAAGGGAACCCATCAACCCCTGGGGCTTTGTCATCAACCATGGAATAAATAGCCTCTTTGAGATCATCATTTTTTAAAAATTGATCAAAAAAAAAATTGGGCTGAAGAAAGCCTATTTGGCACCACAGCAAGGAAATCCTTAAGGACTTGTTGTCGCACAGGTGTGGATTCCTGTGCAGTGAAAACTTGCTCATAATGACACAAAAAATCCTAGAGAATGTCAGGAAGCTCATAAATCACTTGAACAACATATTTAATTTTTTTAATGTCTGGGGATGAGTGTCTGGCATGCAGAGCCAAAAGAAACTCTTTAGAGGCACGATCAACAACTTTTAACCAATGTAACTGGGCTTTGATTTGCACACCTCGAGCAACATAATTGTCTACAACTTGCTTTTTCTGCCTTAATTATGCCACCCTGACTTGCAATGATGGAGAAAAATGGTTGGCCGCCAAAGCCTTAGTAACTAAGTGGAGGTCAATGGTGGTAGCCTCATAAGACCACCGATGAAAGATAGCCAGCTAGCACCCATAAATGTGCAAAAATATAGCTATGTGAGTGATAGCATCATTCCACCAAGTAATCTAGCATGTATGATGAGTTGGCCTACACTCTAGATTCCAAACTCTATGAATGTGGGCTAGGGTAGGCTTGTGGTAGAGTAAAGATGTGTTTAGAAAAAAATGAGTTTTACACGTGTGAGACTGTCAAGTCTCCCATTCAATCCAAAAAGAAATGGGGAAGTGGTTTGAAAAAATCACATCCACTAACAACTTAACTGGGAGAGAAGAGGTGTCAAAAGAGAAAAAATATTGAGCTAAGATCATGGCATGATCAATGCACTTAAATATTCTATCAGAACCAGCTCTATAATTACACCAAGTGTGCCAGAGAGAATGAGAATGGTGGTGCCCAATATTGGGATCAAAGAGCCTCAATTTATTGCGAATGTAAAACCATGCCTCCCTTTAGCCAACTGTCCATCTGAATGGAAAGGTGTCATCTTTGTCATACACCATCTCAACCATATTGAAATCCCCACACAGTAACCAAGTACCAACTGGCAATGAATCAACAATCCAGCACTAGAGCAAAGCGTATTCCACAACATCATTAGAAGCATATACATTAATAATCCCAAAGGAATGATTATCAATGTTGAGAAGGATCTAGACGAGTCGATGAGTGGGATCATAACTATGGTCGACCACACAAGAGTGAAACCATAGGGACAAAAGGGTGACAACTCTGCCATGCCCAGCATCATGAGTGGTACAAAAAAATTTACTAGCTGGCCAAATAGAGGGACAAGTTGTAGCAAGCAAAAAGCCAAAAAAATTAACTTCTTGCAGAAAAATCACTTCAATACCATAATACTTACGCAAGGTATCCCTAACAGAATACTTCCTAGAGAGGTCTGTCAGACCTCAAACATTCCATGAGAGGAAATTCATGAATGGAACTCCTCCATATTTTTGAAACCTTGTTCCTCTTCATTCAGAGAAGAGAAATGATTCTGCAAAAATTCTGGCGGTACTGACCCAATCTAGATGGAAGGAGACAAAAACGTCCACTTTTCTTGAACATATTCCCCTTCTTCCCTAGGAGGAGAAGGGTTGCAAGACTGCCTTTGAGCTCCCATCACGGGAGAAGAAACATTTGGTTGAGTTAACATGATAGCAGTAGGCTAAGGCATAGCCTTTGGTCTAGGTTGTTGTAGAACATAATTAGCTCTGACAGAAGCTTCCTTCCCCATCAAAGAAGGGTTTGAAACATCTTTCATTGGTTCGGAGACCTTGGGGGCCGACCTAGAACTAGTGGACTTATTCTTGCAGTTCATAACCATATTCCATTTTGCTTTAGGTTTAGCAGTAGAGGCATCTATTGGACAAGAATTTTCAACATCTCATGGTGAAGAAGGTGTACAAGGCACTTCCAAAGGAAATTCCTTGATCTTGTGGTCTACAGACTGAAACCTATAACACATGTTGGGTAGATTAAAATATGTGACCTTCTGGGTATGCCAGAGAGCTCCAATTTGGATATCAATGGAGTCTTTCAAATCTTTGGAAAGGTCCACTTCCACACAAACCCTCTTTTGGGATCAGGCCTAAAAGAACATATCTGGCTCAATGCAAATAACCCTCCCTAGTGAGGAATCTATATGATTCAAAAAGGGCACACAAGGAAAGGGTAAACCATGAAATTCAATCTAGACCGGAACCCGCAGCTTGGTGTCATCTGAGACTCTAAAGTCCTGGGTCCATGCCTGGAAAACTAACAAAGAAGACTAGACATACTAGGAACCATGGGCTATGATATCCTGGACATGATTGACTTCCACAAAGTGAAACAAAAAGAAACCCTTGGTTAAATTTTGGACCATGTCAAGGTAGACCCCATGAGGGACCCAAGCCTTCCTGACTTGCTCTTTAAGCACACTTTCATAGGGAGTTCTCCCAATAAAATACCCGACAATGGTATGCTGCTCAAGCCATTGACAAGTAGTATCAAAATCCGGTAAAGGAAAAACCACATCAACTAGTGAATTAGAACACTTACCTCATGAAATACTTTCAGAAAAAAAATTGGGGACGATTGTTTGGAGGAGGAGCCATTGAGCAAAATTGATGAACCACTAACACTAGCATGAAATCTCAGGTTAGAGTAGGTTGAAGGCATATTAAAATACAAAAACTGCACTAAATGAGGTCGTACACATAGGAAAAGAGTATTTTTCTGCACTAATAGTTTAGTATGATGCAAGAGGGGCCAAGAATGACTGCAAAAACACAAAACCCTAGCAGAGCTCATACACCTCCCTCATCTATTTCGTACTAGTAAAAAAACAAAAAAAATATAAGTTTTATTTGAGCTGACCTATAGCAATTAAATCCTTAGTCATGGATATATATATATGATCAATTATATCATTTTGAGATAAGAAGGTGTGTTGATGTGTGTTGTGAATATCTAAAGAGTGTTAGAGTGATTTTATGCACAGTTTCACTTGTGCATAAAGATCTTGTGGTGTGAATCATAGCAGAGCAGAGAAAAAGTTTAGTATCAGTTAGAAGGATTGAATATCGACAACAGAGCCTAACTAGAACTATAATCAAGCATTTGTAGATGCTAATCTTTTAGTTCATTCTCTTGGATCTAATCCAAATCTTTGTAAGGAAGTGAGCCTTCCTGTTTTGAGCAGTGAGCTCTAGGAAATGTCCCTAAATGCAAGTGCATTCCCATTGTGTAATCTTTCTTTTGGGTATACTCAGAACTTATTGTGGATTGGCCATCCACCATGGTTTTTCCCCTAATAGGGTTTCCACATAAAAATCCTTGTGTTATGGCGTTGTGGTTGTTTTCTTTCTATTTTTGCATATTACTTTTGGTTGAATGTTCTAAGTGGATTAAAGATTAGAATAATAAAGTTAATTTTTGTAGAACATTGATTCACCCCCCTCTCAGTGTTGCTTGTTTCCAACAATTGGTAGTAGATCTAGTTCCTCGAAAGAATTCTAACAACTTGGGGAGATCTTGCAAATTATTCACAATGGACACAAGCAGTCTTCAACAATAACTTATGGTGGCACTGGATGATCTTGACCAATCAAAATATGAGAACCACGAATTGCAAGAAAACCTTGAGAATGCAGAAAAATTCATCCAGTCATTGAAAGACAAGATCAATGAATCAAGGGAGAAAAGAAAATAACTATGTGATCAAATTAAGCAGAAGAATAGAAGTGTGGAAGATGAACAACTAAGTGATGCCTTGAAGGTGAAAATAGAAGAGTGTGAAAAGTTCTCCAGAGAAAATGTTGTCCTGAAGAATGAGATGGAATATAACATGATGAGAATGACCAAGTAGATTGAAGATAGAAAGAAGAATGAAGAAAAGCATGCTCAATCCTTGAAAGAAAAATCTAAACAATGCAGCCGATTGGATAATGAATTGGATAAATCTAAAAACAATGAGGAGGTGCTTGAAAAACAACTTGATGATCTTAGAAATGAACTTACTGCTGCAAATGAGTACAAGGAGGAATTCAAACAAGCTCAAGCAAGCTTGATGAACTAATTAAAGGTAAGAGGACTAATGGTGACAAGTGAGGTCTTAGCTATGAGGAAGGTGACATTTTGAGATCTAGACAAAGGAACTCTCAACAAAGCAATTTCAGACAAGGAAGATTCTAGAAAGGAAATCAAATGAATGGAGCTAGAAGGAATCTAGTAAGACAACCAAATGCTCAAAGATTCAATAGCTATTGTTTTACCTACTATAGGTTTAGACATATAGCTTCAAAGTGTAGGAGTAGGATGAACACAAGTAGACCATCATTCTTAGGTTAGTGCTTTAATTGCTATAAGTATGGTCATAAATCAAGTGAATGCAGATTTTTCATGAATAACTTTCATAGAGATGTCAGATGCTATGCATGCAATAGATTTGGGCATATTGGTGACCAATGCAGATCAAGGAAAAATTAGTGGAACAGTTGGTCTAAATAGAGAAATGTTGTGTGTTACAACTACAACAAATTCAGCCATACTGCTAGATTTTGTTGGAATAGAAGAGGTTTGGTAAATCAAAACAGATAGTAGGATGTCAAAGGAAAAGGTAAAATTACTACATATGTGATCAAGAGGCAGATGTAGAAGAAATGGGTAAAGAAGGAACTCTCTGTTGAAGAAAATGTGCCTGCACCAAAACCTGCTTCTGGTAATTCCTCAGGGATTTAATTTTAGGCCTTTGGCCTAGGGGGAGCTATCAGAAAAATATTTTAACCCCCTGCAAGAATTTGATACTGGAATGTGGACCAGTCTAGTAGGTGGATCAATACTTTTCAAATGGTGTTCAACCAATTTGATAAGGTATTATGTAGTATAGAAGATCTGCAGAAGGTTTATCTATCTTAGTGCATGAAACAAAGTAACAAGATGTACTAGGATAAAAGCACGTATTGTGTCAAAAGGGTTAGTTGTATGAATGATAAAAAACCACTCATATCCTTCATTTGTCACTTTGCATTTTGGAGGAAAGCAATTTGAAGAGCCCTGGAGTGAACTTTGGTCAATTTTGGAGAGATTCAAAGATTGCAAAGAAGAATTTGTGATCAAACCTTGATCCGGCAAAAAGGTATTTATCAAAAAACTAGTAAATTTGTGAATTTGCAAGAATTTCCACTCCTCTGGTAGTCAAATTCAAGGACAGATCTCATCCTAAGTTTGAATGGCACCCTTTTAATTCTATTGAGACCGAGCCTCTTGGTGCATTTTCATCTATATCATTTAGAGTTTTGCACACTAAGGATATTAGGGCTTATGTTCATGCTAACATTGATGAGTTAGGCACCTCTCAAATAATGAATTTGTATTCAAGCCATATACTTGAAGGAGATTTCACTATCAAACCAAAATACCAAACCCTAAAACAGAATAAGTTCACGTAGTTTTTGATATTTCCCATATTTGAGGAGATTGAATGGGTTAGATACATTTTGATTCATGTTCATGATGACTTCATGTGGCTAAGCATACCCTTCAAGATCACAAGAGAGGCAATATGTGCTATCATGGGTCTAAATTCCACTGGTAGACTTCCACTCTTAAAATCCATGAAGAATGAGAAGGTTACAGAGGCAACAGGTGCTCAATGCGAGAGAAGGGAAATGACACTAGAAGACATTACTGAAGTGGATGTAAAATTTGCATCAATGGTTATTGGTTATAAGATATACAACTCTATCTGGGATAACTCTGCATCCAATATGACCATCTATGTAGCTTATGAAATGGTGAAGCAAAATGGAGAATATGACTTGTGCGAGTTGCTCAAAAGTCAATTGATGGAAAATCTGAGTAAAATCAAGAAAGATAAGAACACTTTCAAATATGGAAATTTGCTATTGTGCTTATTTTTCTATTTCATGGATGAGGTTCTAGGTATTGGAGAAGTACATTGGAAAAATAATGAGCATGTAGTTGTTTAGATAAGGAACATTTTTTTTGGATTTGGTGATCATTGGGTTAGAAATACTGCCCTTTGGGGGTACTTCAAAAATTTCCAGGATATGATGCATGTCAGGGAAAGAATTCCCACTTCAATTGTGGAGCAATACAAAGATATAAATGCTTCATGGTGGATATTGACCGATGTCATATGGAAGTTGTTGATCCCAAAACAATATAGATCATGCCTATGGGATACAAATTAGAGGAGAACATCTTGAAGATGTATGTAGAACACTTGTTGAGTTCAACTCTGGATCAATGAGAAGAAAGGTTTGGAAACTATGCAAAGAAAAGTATGCAAGTTCAAGTAGAACTAAAAAAACTGGTGATAACTAGGAAAGTAAGGAAAGAGGTAGAAGTTCTTGCAAAAAATATGGGTATACCAGTAGAGAATTGAAAGAATTAAGAAGGAAGAGAGAAGAGGCTGAAGCAACAAAAGAGAAAGAGCAAGCTAGTCTGGGAATATCTTCTACCTACACTAGGTCTACCAGGAGTTCCCCTATAGCCAAGCCAGCTCAAGACAAGCCTTCTAGTAAAAGAAAAATAAAATCTCAAGAACATATGAAGCTAGTTCAGAAGATGGGAAAATAGAATCAAAAGAATTTTTGAGAGAAATGAAGGCTACAGAAACTCAGGCTATCAAGTTAAACAAGAGAAAATCTTCTGGAAAAGAAGAAAAAGAAAAGAAGGCAAAAATTGGCAAACCTAGTATGTCAATTGAGGAAGTTGAGAATGAAATTGTCAAGGATGGTAATCTTAAGCCCCTTTATGACTGAAGGCAATCTGGAAACATTCTCAAAAGAACCCAAGGTTAAAGAAGTAAAGGTTCAAGTCAAGGAAATCAGAGTGGAGGCAAGAGACACTACCAAGGTAGTGAAGAGATCTTTGGTGGAGCAATAGGAAGTTTTTGATCTTGAATTGGATGAAAGCTAAATCAATATGTTTGCTTTGTCCCCAATTCAGATGATGAAGGTTGCATCATTTGCTCAAGCTAAGGCTAGTGAGAATATTCTAAAGTCTCACATAGAGGATAGTGAATTGCTAAGTCTTGCATCTAGACTCCTACATAAATTAATGCCTACTCATGTCATGGATCCATCTAGTTCCTCTTCTGGTGAGCTAAAGAAGCTAATAAATGTTGTAAGTACTCAATTTGAGTCTCTTGAGAAATATGTTGGGAATAAAATGCAAAAATAGTTTAATGAAAAGACACATAGTTGGTTGAAGGAAGTGATTGCAAAGGATAAGAATCTATTAGCCACTTGCATGAAGAACATTCAATATTCCATATCTAAAGCTAGAAAGGCCTATAAGGCATGTTTGGTTTTGTCCAAGTTTACTGAAGGTAATGAGAAAAAGGTGAAGGATCTTGAAAATCAATTGTCTTTCATTTCTAATACTTTTGATCCATTAGCCAGTGATGTTCCTCAACAAGAAGGTCAAGTGACATCTCTACTTGACATATTAATATTCTTAAAGAATGAATCTGATAGGATTGTTGGGAGATTTAGTGAACTCAAAGGACTAATTTTTCTAAAGATTGAGATAATGGTGAGTGCTTTGAAGGAAGTGAAACTTGATGTGGTAGTTAGTGACCCACAGAATCTAGAATCTACATAAGCTCAATCTTATTTAATGTGTGGTCACATAACATTTTTGGAGGGTCTCAAAAAGGTTTACGATGACAATATAATAGTGCTAAAGCAAGACTTTGTAGATGTTTTTAAACTTTTGTAAGTTACAAGTTCTTGCTTGTACAGTCTTGGATTTTTTTTTTGGTTTTTTCCATTGATGTCAAAGGAGGAGAAGTGTACAGTGAAAAAAGTATAGTCATTGTAGGGAGAGTTACTTTTTCTGAGCTGAGATTGAAGTTTCTCTGTGATGTTTTGAAGTGACAGTGTAATTCATGTTGGTTTTGATCCAACACTTAATCATTTTTCACTAAGTGTTTCCATCAATGCCTAAGGGGGAGATTGTTGGCAAGAGACACTCTAGTTATGCTTTGGTGTTGTCACTGACGGTAACCCTATTCGGTAATCAGATAGGCAAGACACTAGTTGCTTCTACCAGCAAGCAGACTAAGGACAGTCAGGATGAATAGAGTATCCAAAAGTTTTGAGTTCATCAACTCACTTGTAGATTTCCAGTAGGTATTTTAAGTTGTGGATCTCATGGGAGGTTTATCAATATATTTCTTACGTTATCTAGAAATCTTAGTGCCCCGTACCAAGCTTTGTGTAAGCATGATGATCCAGTTGATAATTTTGTTTTATCAGTATTGTGTAGCTGACTTAGTTGATATAATGTATTGCAGATATTCGAGGAATTTTATTCAAATATTTTTTTGATTGTTCATTATGTTTTGGGTCCAAGCTAAGTTGTAGTTGACCATTGTGGATGTGCATTGAATTTTGTTCATGATTTGAGCCAACAAGTTGCAAATATTTCTCAGTTTTAGTGGAGCCAACCTATAGAGATTAAATACTTAGTCACGAATATATATAGATGATCGATTATATCATTTTGAGATATGAAGAAGGTGTGTTGATGTGTGTTGCGAATATCTGAAGAGTGTTAGAGTGATTTTATGTACAGTTTCACTTGCACATAAAGATCTTGTCATGCTAATCAGAGCAGAAGTTCAGTATCAATCAGAAGGATAGAAAATCGACAACAGAGCCTAACTAGAACTATAATCAAGCATTTGTAGATGCTAATCTTTTAGTTCATTCTCTTGGATCTAATCCAAATCTTTGTAAGGAAGTGAACCTTCCTATTTTGAGCAATGAGTTATAGGCATTGTGCCTGAATGCAAGTGCATTACCATTTTGTAATCTTTATTTTGGGTATACTCAGAACTTATTGTGGATTGGCCATCCATAATGATTTTTCCCCTAACAGGGTTTCCACGTAAAAATCCTTGTGTTATGGTGTTATGGTGTTGTGGTTGTTTTCTTTATTTTTCTACATATTATTTTTGGTGGAAAGTTCTAAGTGGATTAAAGATCAGAATAATAAAGTTAATTTTTGCATATCACTCATTCACCCCCCTCTTAGTGTTGCTTGTTTCCAAAAATTGGTATTAGAGCTAGTTCCTCGAAAGAATCTAACAGCTTTGGGAGATCTTGCAAAGTATTCACAATGGACAAAAGTAGTCTTCAACAGTAACTTATGGTGGCCCTCAATGATCTTGATTAGTCAAAATCTAAGAACCAGGAATTGCAAGAAAATCTTGAGAATGTAGAAAAATTCATCCAGTCATTGAAAGACAAGATCAATGAATCAAGGGAGAAAAGAAAAGAATTATGTGATCAGCTTAAGCAAAAGAATAGAAGCGTGGAAGATGAACAACTAAGTCATGCCTTGAAGGTGAAAAAAAAAGAATGTCAAAAGTTCTCTAGAGAAAATGTTGTCCTGAAGCACGAGATGGAATTTATCATGATGAGAATGACCAAGTGGATTGAAGATAGAAAGAAGAATGAAGAAAAGCGTGCTCAATCCTTGAAAGAAAAATTTGAACAATGCAAATGATTAGACAATTAATTGGAACAATCTAAAAACAATGAGGAAGTGATTGAAAAATAACTTGATGATCTCATAAATGAACTTACTGTTTCAAATAAGTACAAGGAGAAATTCAAAGCAAGATCAGCCAAGCTTGATGAACTGATTAAAGGTCAAAGTACTAATGGTGACAAGCGAGGTCTTGGCTATGAGGAAGGTGAAAGTTCTAGATCTTGACAAATGAACTCTGGACAAAGAAATGTCAGACAAGGAAGATTCAAGCAAGGAAATTAGATGAATGGAGCTACAAGGAATCTAGTAAGACAGCCAAATACTCAGAGATTCAATGGCTACTACTTTACCTACAATAGGTTCAAACATATGGCTTCTCAATGTAGGAGTAGGATGAACACAAGTGGACCATCATTCTTAGGTCAGTGCTTTAATTGCTATAAGTGTGGTCATAAATCAAGTGAATGTAGATTTGTGATGAATAAATTTAATAGAGATGTCAGATGCTATGCATGCAATAGAATTGGGCATATTGCTAACCAATGCAAATCAAGGAAAAATTAGTGGAACAGTTGGTCTAAATAAGGAAATTTTGTGTGTTACAACTACAAAAAATTCGGCCATAATGCTAGATTCTGTTGGAACATAAGAGGTCTAGTAAATCAAAATAGATAGCAAGATGTTAAAGGAAAAGGTAAAATTACTACATATGTGATCAGGAGGAAGATACAGAAGAAATGAATAAAGAAGGAACCCTCTATTGAAGAAAATATGACTGCACAATAACTTGCTTGTAATTCCTCTGGGAATTAGTTTTAGGCCTTTGGCCTAGGGGGAGCTATTAGAAAAATATTTTAACCCCCTGTAGGAAGTTGATACTAGAATGTGGACCAGTCCTATAGGTGGATCAATACTTTTCAGATGTTGTTCAACCAATTTGAGAAGGTATTATGCACTATAGAAGATCCGCATAAGGTTTATATGTATCAGTGCATGAAACAAAGTAATTGGATGTACTAGGGTAAAATAATTTATTGTGTCAAAAGGGTTAGTTGTGCAAATGATAAACATCCACTCCTATCCTTCATTTGTCACTTTTCATTTTGGAGGAAAGCAGTTTGAAGAGCCCTAGAGTGAACTTTGTTGAATTGTGGAGAGATTCAAAGAGTGTGAAGAAGAATCTCCAATCAAACCTCGATCCAGTGAAAAGGTATTTATCGAAAAATAGTAAATTTGTGAATTTGCAAGAATTTCCACTCCTCTGGTAGTTGAATTCAAGGATAGACCTCATCCAAAGTTTAAATGGCACCCTTATAAGTTTGTCAAGACCGAGCCTCTTGATGCATTTTCATCTATGTCATTTGAAGTTTTGCACACTAAGGATATTAGGGCTTATGTTCATGCTAATATTGAAGAGTTCATCACATCTCAAATAATGAATTTGTATTCAAGCCATATATTTGGAGGAAATTTCACTGTCAAATCAGAATACCAAACCCTAGAAGAGAAGACATTCATGCAATTTGTGAAATTTCCCATATTTGAGGAGAGTGAATGGGTTAGATACATTCTGAGTTGTATTCATGATTATTTGATGTGGCTAAGCATACCCTTCAAGATCACAAAAGAGGCAATATGTGCTATTGTGGGTCTGAATTCCACCGATAGACTTCTAGTCTTTAAATCCATGAAGAATGAGAAGGTTATAGAGGTAACAAGTGCTCAATGGTATAGAAGGGAAATGACAATAGAAGACATTGTTGAAGTGGATGTTAAATTTGCATCAATGGTTATTGGTTATAAGATATACCACTCTAGCCGGGATAACTCTATATATGGTATGACCATCTATGCAACTTATGAAATGGTGAAGCAAAATGGAGAATATGACTTGTGCAAGTTGCTCAGAAGTAAGTTGATGGAAAATCTGAGTAAATTCAGGAAAGATAAGAAGAGCACTTTCAAATATGGAAATCTACTATTGTGCTTATTTTTCTATTTCATGGATGAGGTTCCGAGTATTGGTAAAATACATTGATAAAATAATGAACCTGTAGTTGTTCAGATCAGGAACATGTTGTTTGGATTTGGTGATCATCAAGTCAGGAATACTACCCTCTAGGGGTACCAAAAATTTTTTTAGGATATGATGCATGCCAGGGAAAGAATTCCCACTTCAATTGTGGAGAAATACAAAGATACTAAATGCTTCATGGTGGATATTGACCAATGTCATATGGAAGTTGTTGATCCCAGAATAATATGGATCATGCCTATGGGATACAAAGTAGAGAACATCTTGAAGATGTATGTATAATACTTGATGAGTTCACCTTTGGATCAGGGAGAAGAAAGGTTTGGAAACTATGAAGAGAAAAGTGTGTAGGTTCATGTGAAATTGAAAAAACTGGTGATAACCAGGAAATTAAGGAAAGAGGTAGAAGTTCTTGCATAAAATATGGGAATACCAGTAGAGAAATTGAAAGAAGTAAGAAGGAAGAGAGAAGAGGTTGAAGCAGAAAAAGAGAAAGAGCAAACTAGTCCAGGAACATCTTCTTCCTACACTAAGTCTACCAGGAATTCCCCTATAGCCAAGCCAACTCAAGAAAATCCTTCCAGTAAAAGGAAGAAAAATAAAAGCTCAAGAAAATATGAAGCTATTTCAGAAGATGAGGAAACAGAATCAGAAGAATTTTTGAGAGAAATGAAGACTACCGAAACTTAGGTTGTCAAGTTAAACAAGAGAAAATCTTCTAGGAAAGAAGAAAAAGCAAAGAAGGAAAAAATTGGCAAAACTAGTATGTCAGTTGAGGAAGTTGAGAATGCAATTGTCAAGGATGGTAATCTTAAGCCCCTCTATGAATTATATGAAACTTTTGAAGAATCTGGTCAAAGAGTTCTTGAACAAGCCACAATAAAACATATGAAAATTTTCAATAAGGTTCTTGTTGAGATTATGTCTGGCTTACCAAAGAGTCTATATAATATTTTGGAGTCGAGAAGATTAAGTGCTAGAATAGAAGAAGAGAATCTAAGGAAGTGAATTATTGCTGATTTATGTCCTCAAATGTCAATTGAGGAGATGAATGCACTCCTTGAAAAAGATAAAAAGGAATTCAAGAGCAAGAAAGGGGTGAATAAACTCATGATTGGTGAAATTGATGTTGTTGTTAGTGAAACCAGGTAATGTTTGGAATATTTTCTGTCAAAGAATAAGATACATGTTGAAGAAGTGAATACTGAAAATGTTCTAAAGAATGAGGAAGTGAATGCAGATGCCAAGGATTTTCAAATTCCTCCTAATGTGTAAAATAAAGAGACACCTATGGAAACTGAAGTTCCTAAGGTGGTGTTAGCTGAAGAGAAGGTGATGCAAAATGAAGAGGTTAAAGTGACTAAAGGAAATCTAGAAATAGTCTCATAAGAACCCAAGGTTGAAGAAGTAAAGGTTCAAGTCAAGGAAATTAGAGTGGGGGCAAGAGACACTGCCAAGGCAGTGAAGAGATATTTGGTGGAGCAACAGGAAGTTTTTTATCCTAAATTGGATGAAAGCTCAATCAATCTGTCTACTTTTTCCCCAATTCAGATGATGCAGGTCGCATCAATTACTCAAGATAAGGTGAGTGATAAGATTTTGAAGTCTCACATAGAGGATAGTGAATTGCTAAGTCTTGCATCTAGAGTCCTACATAAATTAATGCCTACTCATGTCATGGATCTATTTGGTTCCTCTTCCGGCGAGCTAAAGAAGCTCATAAATGTTGTGAGTACTCAATTCGAGTCTCTTGAGAAATTTGTTGAGGATAAAATGAAAAAATAGTTTAATGATAAGAGACTCAGTTGGTTGAAGGAAGTGATTGCAAAGGATAAGAATATGTTAGCTACCTACATGAATAACATTCAAGATTCCATATCTGAAGCTGGAAAGGCCTATAAGGCATGTTTGGTTATGTCCAAGTTTACTAAAGGTAATGAGAAAAAGGTGAAGGATCTTGAAAATCAATTGGTTGTTAGTTATGATACTTTTGATCAATTAGCCAGTGATGTTGCTCAACAAGAAGTTCAAGTAACATCTCTACTTGAAAAAGTAGGATGCTTAAAGAATGAATCTAACAGGATTGTTAGGAGAGTTAGTGAACTCAGAGGACTAATTTTTTTTAAAGATTGAGATAATGGTGAGTGCTTTGAAGGAAGTGAAAGTTGTTGTGGTAGTTAGTGACCCACTAAATCTAGGATCTATAGAAGCTCAATCTTATTTAATGTGTGGTCACATAACAGTTTTGGAGAGTCTCAAAAAGGTTTGCAATGACAACTTAAGAGTGCTAAAGCAATACTTTATAGATGTTTTTAAACTTTTCTAAATTACAAGCTCTTGCATGTACAATCTTGGAATTTTGTTTCAGTTGTTTCCATTGATGTCAAAGGTGGAGAAGTGTAAAGTGAAAAATGTATAGTCATCGTAGGGGTAGTTTGTTTTCTACGCTGAGATTCAAGTTTCTTTTTGATGTTTTGAAGTGATAGTGTAATTCATGTTGGTTTTGATCCAACACTTAGTCATTTTTCACTAAGTGTTGCCATCAATGCCAAAGGGGTAGATTGTTGGCAAGAGACACTACAATTATACTTTGGTGTTGTCATTGATGGCAACCCTAGTCGATAATTGGATCCGCATGACACTATTTGCTCCTACCGATAGGCAGACTAAGGACAATCAGGATGAACAGAGTAGCCAACAGTTTTGAGTTCATCAACTCACTTGCAGATTTCCAGTTGGTATTTTAAGTTGTGTATCTCATGGGAGGTTTATAAGTATATTTCTTATGTTATCCAAAAATCTCAATGCCTCGTACCAAGATTTGTGTAAGCTTGATGATCCAGTTGATAATTTTTTGTTTATCAATATTGTGGGGCCAACTCAGTTGATATAATGTATTGTGGATATTTGAGGATGTTTATTCAAACACTTTTGTGATTTTTCATTATGTTTTGGGTTCAATCTAAGTTTTAGTCAACTATTGTGGATGTGCTTTGATTTTTTTTCATGATTTGAGCCAACAAGTTGTAAATATTTCTAAGTTTTATTGGAGCCAACCTATAGCAATTAAATCCTTAGTCGTGGATATATATAGATGATCGATTATATCATTTTGAGATATGAAGAAGGCATGTTGATGTGTGTTGTGAAGCTTGTTGATGTGTGTTGTGAATATCTGAAGAGTGTTAGAGTGATTTTATGCACAGTTTCACTTGTGCATAAAGATCTTATGGTGTGAATCAGAGCAGAGAAAAGTAGAAGTTTAGTATTAGTCAGAAGGATAGAAGATAAAAAATAGAGCCTAACTAGAACTGTAATCAAGCATTTGTAGATGTTAATCTTTCAGTTCATTCTCTTGGATCTAATCCAAATCTTTGTAAGGAAGTGAGCCTTCCTATTTTGAGCAGTAAGCTCTAAGCAGTGTTCCTAAATGCAAGTGCATTCCCATTTTGTAATCTTTCTTTTGGGTATACTCAGAACTTATTGTGGATTAGCCATCCACCATGGTTTTTCCCCTAACAGGGTTTCCACATAAAACTCCTTGTGTTATGGTGTTGTGGTTGTTTTCTTTTTGTTTCCGCATATTACTTTTGGTTGAATGTTCTAAGTGGATTAAAGATCAGAATAATAAAGTTAATTTTTGTAGAACACTTATTCACCCCCCCTCTCAGTGTTGTTTTTTTCCAACACATTCATCTACTTCTAGTATTCTAGTGTCAATAAGAATTATTATTTCTATTTTAATAGTTAGTTTTAATCTGCTTTTGTTGTAAATTGTTCAACTCGAGTTTTTGTCACACAGGTGATAGGAGGTCAGAAAACTAGATTTCTGAACAAATGCAATTTGCATGTGGTTGCATCCATCCCCACTTGGCTTTATAGGTTAATCCCTTAGGCAAACAACCCCAATATATTTCACAAGCCTACACTCTTGGATTGACATTGAGGAGTAATTTGAGGAACTTGTGGAATTCTCGAAGATTGATATCAACCCATTCAAGATAGAATTACAAGGATAGTTATGCTTAAAATATCAACCATAGTTTAATCCAATCATTTTGGAATTGTTTTCGAGGAAATATATTAAAGGCCTAAAATAAAAGAAAGTCATGTTAGGACCAGTACGTCAAGAGGAAAGCCTATAAAATTGTTGACCTTGTTAAGGTTAATATTCCTTATTTGTGTTGTTGTAAGTCATTTAGGTGCATGAATCATAGTAGGGATAGTAGAGGAAGATTCATTATAAAATAAAAGGGAAGTAGTTCACAACCTAATAAATTTATATCAAAAACATTCATTAAGGGAACACAACTTGAAGAATTGAAAAATAGGTCAAAGCCATTCGTTGAAGGAAGTAGTTCAACTCAAGAGAAATTGAAAACTAGATTGCAATCATTAGAGCTACCCAAACTTGATATTGAGAAGTGTGTTATAGAGTCTACTACTATTGAGACACTTGTAGGTACCCGTCCAAGTTTTTTTCAAATATTACAAAGAAAGGTTGAAAAGTTCTTTCGAGAATCTTACGGGTTGGAAGCTATTCCATTCTCAAAAACCCAATATCCATTTAAAACCTACTTTACCCCTTGGGAACTAGACATCATTGATCCCAACAACAACAACATCAACAATAACAACAATCATAACATGGCATTGACCAACAATAATCTGGTTACCTTTGAGTTTCCAATCACACATCCCAAACAAGATGCCCTTATGAAAAACATTCCTCATTTTGCTTTTCCCATTTTTCATGGTCTTTCGATTGAGGATCCTAATATTTTTTTGTTTGAATTTGATGTGTTGTTCCACAACTATTGTTATCAAAGCAATGCGTAGAAGCTCAAATTGTTCCCTGCCATATTAAAGGATGCAACCCTGCGATGGTTTATGAACCTTAGGAATATCAGAACATGGGAAGTCATGAAGGAATTATTCCTGACCAAGTACCAGGAGTATTGCAAAACAAAGGAGGTTTGGGATAAAATCTTCCATATGACACAAAAGGAAGATGAGTCCGTGGAGGACTACCTCAAACACTTCATGTTTAGTCTTCACCGATCTTGCCAATAGGGCCTAAATGAGGATGATGTTAAAATGTTGTTTCTTAGAGGCATAAGAGATGATACTATGGAATCATTAAATTTAATAGGTAAACTAGGGAATATCTCCAAAATGGACTTTGATGATATATGTGATATTTGTAGGAACTATTCAAGGTCTCAATGTTCGGAACAAAACTATCCAAGTAAGCCTTATGCCCCAAGTATTGCTATAGGTATAGCAAAGCATGAAATAGGAAATTTACTTGAAGTTCTTAAGACTAATTTATTAAATCATATGGGTAAATAGATAGAAACTCTCTACACCCGTAGGAAGCAAGAGGAAGTCAAAAATTCCTTGGCTATGTTTTTTCTGACTTGTCATAATAGACATGGTAGTGAGGATTTCCCTTACAATAGGATAAACATTTCACCCTTAGAAGAAGTCTATAGAAGTTCTACCTTAAGACCTCTTCCTGTAGGTATGCCTGATATGGAATATTCTAAGCAACTTGTCTACTACATGGCCCCTAGGTGACCTTTTCCACCTCAAGTAATGCACCCTCGCATGATGAATGATTATCCTATTTTAGGACCTAGCCAACCCAATTCTTTTTCTAATCAACCCATATGGTATGGGGGTTGGAAACAACCATTGCCATACTCTTAATGGATGCAACAATATCATAATGTTTCACAACCATGGCAATAGGAATGGAGGCCATAATTGCCACAACCTTCACTTTACCAACAACCATATATGTCACAACAACAATTTCCACCTCCTCCCATGATCAACTGATAACAACAATCAGAAAAATTCCTTCTAGCTATACCATCATCATCTACTCAACTATCCAATCTAGCACAACCACTGAAGCCTACACCAATGCCAACCTAGCCAAACCCAAATCCCAACAATGAGGCAACCCAACCTATAATGAGGCAACAGGTTACTCCAACTATCCTATAAACATAGTATAATTAGATGGAGTTCAATTAAGATCAGGAAAGGCTCTTCAAGGGCCCACCATCACAAAAATCAATGAAGAATCTACAGTAGAGCTAGTCAAAGAACCTCCCTTTCCTAAACGATTTCAGTCTGAACCAATACAAAGGGATGTCTCTCAACCTAAATTTTATTTTTTTAATGAGTTATGCAATGTTAACATCAAGATTCCTTTGTTGCAGGCTATCAAGGACATTCCTGTCTATACAAAAATAGTTTGGGATCTATGTACTCAGAAGGAAAAGAAGAAGAAAGACCTGAAGACCATCCAGGTTATTGGACAATTAACAGATCTTATGCTCGAGAACATAACCATTCAGATCCAACGAGTCATGTCATTAAGGTATTTATTGGTAAAGTAAGCATTCCTAATGCCCTTGTCAATTTGGGCACTACAATTAATGTTATGACAAATGAAATAAAGAAAATATTGTTACTTGAGGGACTTAGACCTACTCCCACAATTCTTCAAATGGAAAACCGATATTTGGTCAAGTAAGAGGGTATGATTGAAGATGTAATCCTTTCTATTTATTTGTGGGAATACCCAACTAATTTTATGATTTTTTAGCCGAAGATTAAGTTGGGGGGATACCCCTTGATCTTGGGATGACCTTGGTTACCAGCTACAGATACATTCATCAATTGTTGATCAAGAAACATGGTCATTTCCAATGGAGAGCTTAAGAAACAATTGAATCTATATCCACCAACACAACCCTTGTTGGAGATGAAGGATCCAGTATGGGTTGATAGTGACTTGGATGAGTCATTGCCAAACTTGACATTTGATCAAGCATTAGATATTGAAGAACCCAATGAAGATAATATTCTTGTTAATTTTCTTTAGAACAACTATACATTTAATGAAATTTTTGAAAGCATGGTTCTCCATTCAGGTATAAATATTCATTGTCCTTTTGGAAACTTTCCATTGGTAGGTAGCTCATGATTTGTTCAACACTTTGTCACATTACATCAGTTGCTACCTCATAATTGTTTATATAATTCATTTTTATCTTCTGTAAATTCTAGTGATATGGAATCCACCTCCCAAGTACAAGCCATTAACTCACCTACACAATCAGAAGCTATGGAAGTTTTTCCTAATCACACACTTAATATTAATCCACAATTAACCACTGAAAAAATCCAAGACCTTATTTCCATGCTTAGATCTAATAAAGATGCATTTTCCTAGGAATACCAAGATATGCATGGCATTCATCCTGACACCTTTACCCACCATATTTACATTGAAGAAGGTAGTTTTCCAATCACGCAACCACGACAATGGCTCAATCCTATCTTGCAGGAAACAATTAAAGAGGAGTTACAAAAACTATTAAATGTTGGGTTTATATATCCTATTTTAGATAGTCAGTGGGTCTCTCCTTTAGTTGTTGTTCCCAAGAAAAATGGTAAGTGGAGAATTTTTGTTGATTATAGAGCACTAAATAAAGCTACTAAAAAGTATCACTCTCCATTACCATTTATTGATCAAGTGTTGGACACTCTTGCAAGTTAGAAGTTTTTCTCTTTTTTGCATGGGTTCAATAGCTACAACTAGATTCACATAGCACCTGAGGATCAGGACAAGACTACATTCACTTGTCCTTGGGGCACTTTTTCCTATAATATTTTGTCATTTTGTTTATGTAATGCCCCTGCCACTTTTCAAAGGGTAGTTTTGATCATTTTTGTAGATCTTGTAAATGATTGTGTTGAGGTGTATATGGATGATTTTACCATCCATGGTAATACTTATGAAGAGGCTAAAACAAGTTTAGAAAAGGTACTTAGGAATTGTATAGGCACAAATTTATCATTAAGTCATGGAAAGTTCCATATGCTTATGACAGAGGAAATAGTACTTGGTCATTATATTTCTACTAAGGGTATTCAAGTTGATCCCAAAAAGATACAAATTATTCATGACTTGCCTACAACCACTAGCCAAAAGGATGTGCATAGTTTTCTAGGCCATGCAGGGTACTATAGGAGGTTTATCCAAGATTTTAGTAAGATTTCCTCCCCCTTGTTTTCTTTGCTAGTGAAAGATGTCATTTTCTCTTGGACACTAGAGTGTTAAGAGGCTTTTAAAACCGTCAATAAAAAGCTTGTCACCATGCTAGTACTTAGAGGTCTGAACTGGGAACTACCTATTCATATCCACACTGATGCCTCAGATTGTTCCATGGGGGTTGTCCTTGGATAGAAAGAAGACAATATCTTCTACTCCATTTACTACATCAACAAGAATTTCATAAGGGCTAAGGTAAATTATACGATAACTGAAAAGGAGTTCTTAGCTATTTTTTATGTAATAATAAGTTTTGACATTATATTATCGGATATAAAGTGCTTGTTCATACTAATCATTCTGCAATTCGATTTCTAATGAATAAACCTATTGTAACTGGTAGCGTTATTAGATGGTTGCTTTTGCTTCAAGAATTTGAAATTACTATACTTGATAAGCCTAGTCGTGAGAATGTGGTTGCAGAATTTTTTTCCAAGTTACAATAGCAAGATGATGAACCAGTCCCAGTTGATGATGCCTTTCCATATGAACATTTGTTTTCCATATCAGCAAAGAGTCTATGGTACGCTGACATGGAAAACTACCTGGTCACTTATAATTCCCACCTTATTTCTCTCCGAGGGAATGCCAAAAGCTGGTCAGAATTAGTGGTGATTATACATGGATCAATGGATTTCTCTTATGGCATGGCCTTGATAATATCATGCATCGATGTGTGCCAGAGGATGATGTATTCAACATACTTCATGCATGCCAGATAGAACCCTGTGAAGGACATTTTTCTGCTCATAGGACTACTCAAAAGAGCTTAACAATAGGCTACTATTGGCCCACACTCCACAAGGATTATAAATGCTATGTTCAACACTATGACAAATGTCAGTGTGTAGGTCATCCCACATGCTCAGATGAAATGCCTTTGCATCCTCAGTTGTCCATTGAGCCTTTTGTAAAATGGGGACTTGATTTTGTTGGACTTGTCAACCAGCCATCTCAAAACAAGGAATATATCCTATTGTGTATAGATTATTTAATAAAATGGGTTGAAGTCACTACTTTGAAGCATGCCAGGGACACCAAGGTAGGTGAATTCCTCTATTCCAAGATTTTTACTCAATTTGGTGTTCTGTGTGAGATAGTTACAGATCAAGGTCCAAAATTCACATCTGACCTCATTTCTTCTTTGGTTCGTGAATATGAGATTCAACATCTCAACTCTTCACCTTACCATCCCTAGGCTAATGGTCAAGTTGAAGTCACCAACCCAAAACTTGATAAAATTCTTACAAAGATAGTTTCCCTCCATAAGAAGGACTAGGCTACATGACTTCTTGAATCCATGTGGGCCTACTATACTACATGGAAAGCCACCATTGGTTTGACACCTTATGAGCTTGTCTATGATAAGAGGGTTGTTCTCCCTATCAAGTTTGAGGTAAAAACTCTTCACCCCGCACTCTAGCTGGGTATGAACTTGTCTGATCCATAGAAAGAAAAAATTGCATAGCTCCACTCATTAGATGAACTTCACAAAAAAGTTCTCTTACATGCAGAGATAGTCTAGAACCAATGTTCTCTCTAGAATGATCGTTTCATTCGACAACGTCAATCAGGTGATTAGGCACTCTTGTATGAAACCCATTTTTAGGATTTTAAGGGGAAGTTCCACACCTGGTGGCTCAAGCCCTATGAAATTGATATGTTCTACACTATCGATGTTTTCAAACTCCACCTAGTGGACTTTGATCACATGATTTTAGTTGTCAATGGTCACCCGTTGAAGTTGTACAAGAGGCTTGGTGTAGGGGCACCATGTTTGATCAATTTTCCAAATAAGATGTTTTGTAATAGGTTTTTAGGAGTTTTAGTTTAAGTTCATCAATAAGGTCATGATAGGCCATTTAGCAAGTATTAGGGGTTCATTTTGATTAAGGTTGTCATATTTTATAATTTTGTCAATTCTTGTCATGTTAAAAGTTGCAAAAAATTCAATCTTGGAGGACAAACATTCATTAGGAATTCAAATGGTAGTTGAGGTCAATTAGGAGGGTTAGTTGTGATGTTTTGATGTCAAAAATGCCTCTCACAATTTGAGGCAGCTCTCTAATGTTCAATTTTGGTAGAAGAAATCAAATAAAACTTTATTTTTTTGTTATTTTCAATGAATTTTGTTGTTCTTAGAAACTATACGGTTTTGTATGTGCTCCAATTTCTATGAGTTTATCTGGAGTTGGTAGAGTAGATAATCTCTTCATTTTGGTTGTGGTTTGATCAAATTCTATAAATATTTGAGCATTTTATAAGCCTTATGTTGAAATGGGTCTATATAGTCAAGGTTGAGGGTTTATAAATAATCAAAAATGGATTAACACCCATTCCACTATTTTTTTTGTTTGTAACTTGGTGGAATGGGTGGTCTAGGGTAGTTTTAGGCTTCCATGAGATTTCAAGAGTAGGGAAGGCCATTTAATGGGTTTTATGTGATGTCCTAGTTGGCAATTTTGTGTATTTTTGGTGAAATTTGGGGGTTAAAGAGTGGAAATGGTTGTAAACTCTTGAGGAAGAAAATTTTGAAGGTTTATTAAGCATAGCAAGACCTATTAGAGTATTTTTGATGCATTGGAAAGGTGTGGAGAATTTTGGAATGTAGTTTTTCAATAAACCCCTTTGGAATGGCTTAAAATGAGGGTTTTAAGGTTTGTGGACTTAGAGGGCATTAATTTGGTTGAAATTTGTGAATTTTGAAGTTTCATAGGCTAGGTAAAGAATATCCATAGGAATTTTGGATAGGAAAAAACTTTTACGTAGAGTTTCCTTATAAAAATGGGCTAATTATGCCCTTGTTCAGTGTAGAAGTCTAGTTTAAGAGGTGTTGTTCCAAAATAAGGGTATGAGGTTTTGAGATATGTTGAATAACATCCTAATGGGTTCCCGAAATGCTATTCGGGTTGTGGGTTTGATGTGTATTGTAGAATTTATGATCAGTTTTCACTGTTTGCACTACTATAAGACAAGAATGGTGTATTTGAGAGACTGTGCCAAGATAGAGTTTTGGTGATTGGAAAGTTGGTTATTTTTTCTTGAATTGTGTTTGTAAGAAGGTTTCGTCCCTACTCTACATCAGTTGGTATTAGAGCTTAGGAAGTAGATCTTTTGAAGGAGAAAGTTATAGTTTGAAGTAGTGAAAGGTTGAAGGTTGAAAGGAAAAGATTTCTCCAAAAGGGAAAACTATGGCTAGATAAATTAATTAATTGAAGGACAAGCATGTTAAGGAGATGAGATATTTTAAATAAAGGTTGGATACTCTGGAACAAAATCAGAGAAGAGGTATGATTCTAGGAGATGAGATTGACTATGATGACGAAGAGGAAACTGATAGTGAAGAGGGAGAAGAATTGGACTCTGATGATTAGAGGATGGCTAAGTTGCTGAGAGCAGTCAAGGATGATAGACACAAGGTGAAGATTGATGTGCCAAAATATGGAGGTAGTTTGAATGATGAAGAATTTTTGGATTGAATTGCAACATTAGATAATCACTTTGAGTGTGAAAATGTTCCTAAAGACCAAAGAGTGAAGATTGCAAAAGAAAAGTTGAAGTGTCATGCACTTTTGTGGTGGGATTATGAGAAATCTAAGAGAAGAAAGAGAGGTAAATCAAATATTGTTTCTTGGGATAGAATGGTATCCAAAATGAAAGGTAAGTTTTTTCCTTTTGATTATGCTATTAAAATGTTTAGAAAACTTCAAGGTTTAAATAAAAAAGAAATGGATGTTAAAGCATATACTAAAGAATGTTATAAGTTGAGTATTAGGTCTGGTCATAATGAAGATGAAGTTGAAAATATTGCTAGGTAATTGGGTGGATTGAGATTTAACATTTAGGATGAACTAACCTTGGAAAATCCAAGAATTGTTGAGTGTTATCAAATGGCAATAAAGGTTGAAGAAAAGGTGAAAAGAAGGCAAGAAAAGACAAATAGAGGTAGAGGGAGTGCTTAAAGATGAAGAGGATCATTTTCTCCTTCAATACAATCAAGTGAAATCCAAGAAGATGCACACAAAGGTCAAGAACAAGTTACTGATCAAAGAGGTGGATTCAGAGGTTCTAGAGGAAGATTTGGTGGAGGTAGAAGTTCAAATACATGTATAGGTAGGTGCTCTCATTGTAATCAGTTTGATCATCCAACATACAAGTGTCTTGAAAAATTAGGCTCTACATCAAGTGGTGGTGACAAAAGAGTCTAGTTGGTGCAAGAAGATGAATGTGAAAGTGTACATTCTCCTAGTCAACTTGTTGCTCTAGAAGTAGGAGAGACATTGATGGTGAGAAGACAACTATTGAAGGCATCCAAGGAGAAGGAATCTACACAAAGGAGGACATTATTCAAGACCACATGAAAATGAAAAGGTAAGGTATGTAAAGTTGTAGTAGATTCAGGGAGCATTGATAATATGGTGTCTAATGAAATGGTAGATAAATTGAACTTAGAGAAAATTCCTCATGAAACACCATATAGAGTAGCTTGGTTGAATGATGATCAGTCCATTTTGGTTAATGAACAAGCTTTAGTTGAGTTTCAAATTGGTGGATATAAGGACAAGGTACTTTGTGATGTTTTACCCATGAGTTGTTGTCATTTATTACTTGGGAGGTGGCAGTTTGATAGACATGACATTTATGATGGGAGAGGAAATACATATCAAATTGAGAAGGATGGGAATGCTTTTACATTGATTCCATTGGTTGAGAATGTGAAGGAACAAGGAAAGGAAACAAAAGTTATCATGTTTGGAAAGGAGTATATAAAGGTTGAGGAAGACAAAAATAAAGTGTGTGTAACAACTATAAAGGAAGAGGATGCTAAGAAAACAAGTGTAAAACATGATTCAAAGTTGGAAAGAAGAGATGATGTGTTGGTGTCAAGGTTTGAGATAGAGAAGTTCAAGGATGAATTGTTTGTGAGGAAGCAAGATGAGTTGGAAAAACATGATAATATTTTGATTGGGATAGTATTTTTCCTTTGGTTTCAAAGAAGGTTAGTGGTCAGTCATATATTGACAGTGCAGAGGTTGGTAAATTTGTAAAAATGATGGTTTGTAATTTTGATGGTACATGGATTCTTGGGGCAAAGAAACTAGTGATAGAGATGAAGAAAAACAATGAGCTAAGTGATGGTGTTTGGCAAGGACAAAAGAGTGAGTCTTAGTATGTTTCAAGAGTGAAAGAAAGGATAGTCACAAGAAATGTTGACAAAGGTCAGTTTGCAGGTGTCAAAGTAGGTGTAACATCAATTTCTGATAAGGGAAAGGTAAGAGAACAATCATTTGATCAGTTTGTAAAGATGGAACACTAAACAAGTGGCAAAAAGTTTAAGAATGTCAAGCACAATGCACATATGTAGTATTTGGCACAATGTCATGGTGTACCTGATGAAAGGAAATTTTCAAATCCAAGAGAAGAAGTGCTCAAGGGTGGACAAGTTGCAACTCAATTTCCAAGAGACTTGGAATCTTTTTCAAGTCGGGTGTATGGTGCAGGGGCACCATGTTTGATCAATTTTGTAAATAAGGTCTTTTGTAATAGGTTTTTAGGAGTTTGAGTTTAAGGTCATCAATAAGGTCATGATAGACCATTTAGCATGTATTAGGGGTTCATTTTGATTAAGGTTGTCATATTTTGTAATTTTATCAATTGTTGTCATGTTAAAAGTTGCAAAAAATACAAACTTGGAGGACAACTGGTCATTAGTAATTCAAATGGAAGTTGAGGTTAGTTAGGAGGGTTAGTTGTGATGTTTTGGTGTTAAAAATTCCTCTCACAATTTGAGGCAGCTCTCTGATGTTCAATTTTGGTGGAAGAAATCAAATTAAACTTTGTTTTTGTGTTATTTTCAGTGAATTATGTTATTCTTAGAAACTGTACAACTTTGTATGTGCTCCAATTGCTATGAGTTGATTTTTATTTGGTAGGGTAGAGAATCTATTTCATTTTGGTTGTGGTTTGATCAAATTCTATAAAGATTTGAGCATTTTATAAGCCTTTTATTGAAACAGGTATGTACAGTCAAGGTTGAGGGTTTGCAAACAATCAAAAATGGATTAACACCCATTCCACCATTGGTTTTGTCTATAACTTGGTGGAATGGGTGGTCTAGGATAGGTTTAGGAGTCCATGAGGTTTCAAGAATAGGGAAGGCCATTTAATGGGTTTTATGTGATGCCCTAGTTGGCAATTTTGTGTATTTTTGGTGAAATTTGGGGGTTAAAGAGTGGAAATGGTTGTAAACTCTTGGGACAGAAAATTTTGAAGGTTGATTAAGCATAGGAAGACCTATTAGAGCATTTTTGATGCATTGAAAAGGTGTGGAGAAGTTTGGAATTTAGTTTTTCAATAAACCCCTTTGGAATGGCTTAAAATGAGGGTTTTAAGGTTTGTAGACTTAGAGGGCATTAATCTAGATGAAAATTGTGGATTTTGAAGTTTCATAGGTTGGGTAAAAACTTTCCATAGGAATTTTGGATAGGCAGAAACTTTTAAGTGGAGTTTCTTTGTAAAACTGGACTAATTGTGCCTTTGTTCAGTGTACAAGTCCAATTTAAGAGGTGTTGTTCCAAAATAAGGGTATGAGGTTTTGAGATGTGTTGAAGAGTGTCCTAATGGGTTCCTAAAATTCTATTTGTGTTGTGGGCTTGATGTGTATTGTAGAAGTTATGATCAGTTTTCATTGTTGCACTACTACAAGACAAGAATGGTGGATTTGAGACATTGTGCCAAGATATAGTTTTGGTGATTGGAAAGTTGGTTGTTTTTTCTTGAATTGTGTTTGTAAGAAGGTTTCCTCCCTGATCTACATCAAGGCCTCTCTCTAGGTAATATTTTGTATCAAATTTTCGTAAGGAACTCCATTTGCTTGGCAAGGTTTGTGTTGCCTTTCCCAGTACCTTTTAGGTACTTTTCAAAATGTTAAAAAAAATGCAATAAAATATCAAACAATGAAAACCCTCAGGAATTGTTGGTTAGTTAACATTTGAAAACTGGTTTCCAGTGGATGTTAACTGCTAAATAAATCTTAGAAATGAAAACTAGGTTTCTAGTGCTTCTAGGCGATGATAGGACAAAAACTAGGTTACTGGCGGTCTATCATTGAGATTAAAATAAATTAAAAAAAGAAAAGAAAAAGAAAAATAGATAGTTCCTGTCACTTTTGTGATAGGATTTTCTTTCTATATTCCACAACCCTTGTTTTTCTTTCATCTTTGGTATTCACAGGGAAGGATTTTCATTCTCTATTACTTAAGGGCCATTGTTCAACATCTGGTTCTTCTTTTCCGCTAGGTGTATCATCCTCCTATGAGCTTCATTCTTCCTAGTGTCAGCTATCATTTTCTAGAGAAGATATTTGGGTCAGCTTTTTTTGCAGCATGATGTTCCTTGCTAGCTATCTACTTATGTTGTGGCTCATTCCCCTCCTTCCTAGTGTTGCTACCATTTTGTACATTCTGAGGGGATTTTCATTCTTCCATCCAGTTGTTCCATCATTTCTAGTTGTGCTTCCTCTCCCATTGATCTCATGGTGTGTCTACTTGCTCGACCTTGCTTACTCCCGACCTTCATTTTCCATGTGGTGATATGGCATGTGTGATACATTGTTCTTTGTACCCATCCACTTGAGTAGCAGCTTTAATGATGCACTTTATTGCTACCTCATTCTCAGCATCACTGTGTGTCACCTTACTCTCAACTCTATCACTGCCTTGTTGGAATCTTCACATCTACACCATGTGATTTGATTGGTTCTCTCTTCTTTTTCACTGGTCCTCGTGCCTTCGTCTCCACGTCATCTTCCATACACATGATGGTTTGGTATTGGTATATTTCAAGTTTCTATTTTTCTTTGTTTTATTTTATATCTTCTATTTTCTTTAATAAATTGTGACGTGTCTCGTGGATGGGCCATATGCTAAGTTGGGGGGAGAAACCATCTAATCATACCTATCCTATACCTAGGAACTATCAAATCGTAACCAAACCGTATATTTTTGTATTCATTACACCTTTCTTTTCTACCCATTCTATCTTCATTTTTTGAGAAGCCATATTTATTTAACACACCAAAAATATTTATTGTTTGGCCTCGGTCATTTCATAACATTATTACCATTTCCATCCCCTATTTAGATCATAAACCGTCATCATTACCATTTTAAATTTCCATCCAAATTTAGTTAATGACTTGCCATATTTACCTATTATCTAGAAATTTCTCTAAATCATTCCTAGTATCTTTCCCTTACCAGTGGCGGTTTACTCTATCTGCTAACAATTGTTTGCACACTATTCCAAGTTGATGAGAGTGCCTTTTTTTGGTTTGAAACAAACCTCTTGGTAACATTATGGCAAGATAACATAGGAACCATTTTGAGCCTCTGAATATTAATGAATTAAAGGCTCTATCAATGGCTAAAGCATATAAAATATTTAAGCAAGCAGGGTAGGATGTGTACTTCAGAATATTGTGAGGGTATGATGAGAAGCTGGCACGCATATTTTCCATGACATGTCACAACAAATGAGCATGGGTTCATTGTTTTAAAATCCCTATTTCAGTTGAAGCTATAGCAGATGTCACCATATTGCCTCTATTGGGGAAAATTACTTCCCTAATAATTCAATGTGGGAAAAATATATTAAGCACCTTCACAAGAAATTCCTGCACCATGGGGAGTTGATTGAATTCATCACTAGACAAGGCACAAATCTAGCTTCACTTCTGCTGCCCTAGAATGATGTGGTGAGGTTTTTCATCTAGTAAATAACTTGTGAAGGAAGGTATTTGTATGTATATGCTAAAAAAATTTGGCTCATGATACATTTGTGGTGGGGTTCATTCGTGAATCTTCCTTTCTTTCTATATTCTTCTATAATACAAATGAGAAAAGAAGTTTAAAAGGATAGTAAAAACTCGTTATCCCATCATAGACTTATCAAATTATTAATTGTGAGGGAGTTAAACAAATTATCTCCTCCACAAAATTTTGATTCGCTCATTGTAGATGACACCCCAAAAAATTTTGCGAAGGAAGACCTTAACACCTCAAAACACTCTGAGGAAGAGGGATCCCCCAATAAGGAAAAATCTCTTGTTAATTTTAGGGAAGAAGGGTTTGGTCATGTGAGTTTGAATGAAGGAAGTAAAAATGAAAACCCTTCTGAGGGTTCTAAATTAGGGGATTCCCCTAGTAGTTCAAAGAAAAAGGCTAAACAAACCCTAGGGTTGAGTGGTAAGTAGGTCAAGAGTTCCACTATTCAACAAGAAAATGTTGAGACCACTACACCTGACTGTAGGGGTAAGAATAAATTACACAGTGGGTCAACCTCAACTATTTCTCAAGATAAGAAACAATCACCAACCATTCAGATGGATAAGCTAGAAAATTTAGCTAATGTGGCTAGTAATGTTTTGAACCCTAAGGAAACTGATGAAGTTAGTGATTTAACAATTCTGGCCATAGTCTTTCAAAAAAATAAGAAAATGGAGGTAATCTATAGGGAACTGAGGAGTAAAAGGACAATGACATAGGAAGAATCTAGGGCCACTCTATTAGATCAAAAAGATCCCAAAAAAGAACCTGAAACACCTCCCCAAAACTCTCCAATTGCAAAAGAAATCCCAGTTGCCAAAGAGGGTATTCGTGGGGAGAACACCATTCAGGTTGAAACTATGTCAACTGAGAAACCAAGTGGTGACAACTTAAGGAATTTTTCATAACAAGAAATTGGTGGATATGAAACCCCTCATGTTGATAATAAAAAAGAAGAAAAATAATCTAAAGAGAGGAGAAAGGAAGAGGCAAATGAGTTGGTTGACCAAGAAAAGGAAAATGTTGAGATTCCTCATAATGAACAAGAAGAAGAACAAGAAACAAAGAAAGAGGGGGAATTTTTAGAGAATCCTCTATTAATCAATGATGAAATACATGACATGAAGAATCTGGTGACCAAATTAACTAATGAGAGTGTAGCTCTATAAAATCACTTCTAGGATGTAGAGGTCCTCAATTCTTCACAAAAAATAGAAATTGATCTGCTTAAAGTAGCCCTTGAGTAGACAAAGACTGTTAATGCTTCTCTTATGCCCATTCAGGAGCATAAAGATCAAATGCATGCGCATAAACAGTTATGGGTTAAAGAGATATCCAATGTAATGCATAAGTTGTCTTGTGTGTATCCTATGTTCCTTTGCATGAGGGCATGCAAAACCCTAAGCTAGGGGGAAATGATGAGGGATAAATGTGTCTTTATTTTTACCCCTTTTTTTACCTTTTTACCTCTTTATTCCTATAGAATCCCTTGTAGTTCTTGTCACTGTTTGTTAATGAGTAGGGATATTTAATAAAATGAAAAGAGAGGATAAGAACTTGAGGTTATGTCAAAACCTTTAATTATTTACTAATTATCCTTTTGACTATGAAAAAGAGGGGATGATTAGGTGGATGATGCGTGGGATTAATAGGAGCATTAGTGGAATAAGGATAAGAACCATTTCATGAGGCATGTGTCACTTGTGATTAAGGTTCCGTCTAAAGTTGTTTTGTTGTTGGAACAATGTTAAATCTATAAATTTATTGTTAAGAATCTTTTTAAGGTTGTTTTCCATAGGCCATAATAACCCAAACAATCGTATACCATTTTGGTTAGTCTTTTGTGAATATACATATGTATGCTAAGACTTGAGTTAGTAATCGGTAGTATATATCTATAAGTTGTTGTTTTGATTAAAGGAAAACTGGAGTTTCAAATCTTGTTTTGCATAAGCATTGAGTAGAGTAAAGTAAGATTTTGTTTCCTCATTGGAAATCAGAGAAGACAGGGCCCACTTCCATGATAACCCAGTGATTAGTTGTAGCATCTGTGTGTTGTGTGGTAATGAAAATTTCTCAATTTTAAATCTGTTTCACTATTTAATATGTTGTTAATTATTATTCGATGTATTAGTGATTGATGTGTTTATATCGTGCTACAAGTATATTTGATCTAGCAACTCACTTTGCAATAAAATTTAATCAATGCATTTAGTGTTTTGTATAAATTCGATTTAGCAGATTATTCTAGACAAGTGTTAAATGGAGTGCTTATTAATACATGTGAACTTTATTTATCACTTTTACATTCCATCATTCATTTGCTTCTGGTAGTCTAGTGTCAGTAAGAATTATTATTTCTATTTTATTAGTTATTTTTAATATACTTTTGTTGTAAAAATTTTAGCTCGTGTTCATGTCACACAGGTGATAAGAGGTCAGAAAACCATATTTTTGAACAAATGCAATTTGCATGTAGTTGCATCCATCCTCACTTGGATTTCTAGGTTCATCCCTTGGGAAAACAACCCCAATATCTTTCACAATCCTATGCTCCCAGATTGACATTGAGGAGTAAACTGAGGAAATTGCAAAATTCTCCAAGATTGATCTCAACCCATTCAAGATAGAATTATAAGGATAGTTATGCTTAAAATATCAACCATAGTTTAATCCAACCAAGTGATTGTCTATGAAGATGACAATTTTTGATAACTTTGACAACTTTCATCAATCTTGCAACTTAGTCTTCGAAGGATCTTCAAGCCTTAAAACACCTAGACCGACAATTAGACATGTAGAGGAGATAAAAAAAAATGTTTTGTTAGTGGATAGGGGTTTTCCTTGGTCAAACCCCATTTTGGTAATCAAACCTTGAAATGAAATTAAATAGAATGAAGGAATGATGAATGAAAAAATATGCTATGTTGAAACTCACCAAACCCTTGTAACAAAGGTTACAATCTTGTATGAAATGGCTAGCATGAATATAGATTTTGAGTCTTGATTGTATATTGTGAATCTTGACTTGTATGCTTTCTTGAACCATGAAAACCTACATCACAAATGTTAGCTCAAAAACAAACATGATGAATGATGACTTTGACACGATGCTTGAATCTTGAATGTAGCTCCAAAATTCTTGATAATCAGCTCTTGAATGCTCTTGAATGCTCTTGATCACAAATTTTATATAATGCTTGAATACTTGAATTGCTAGGAGAAAATATGTGAAATAACCTTGTATTTATACTTGTTTATGCCAAATTTCCCAAAATCACAACACTACAAGCTGACATTAGATCTAGAAGAATAAAATCATTCCAATAATTTAATTCAAAATAGGTCCAAGATAAAGTGAGAGTCATATGCTAGTTGGGGCATATGAGTCCCAGTAGCCTAGGCTTGGGACACAAATTTCAAGAAATTTTAAGTTCTATGCCAAATTTAGGATCAGGCCCTAAGACTTAGAAGGTAACTATATGCCCAAGGTGGTGTATGAGTCCTAGATCACTAAATCTAGGACACATAACGCAAGAACATGTATTATGATTCATCATTTAATAAATTTTGGGATTGTCCTCAAGAAAATGCATTAAATAAGGCTTGTGGATGCAAAATAGGACCAAATAAGGCACAAAGAAAGCCAATTTTAGCAAGAAGGGCCCAAAAAAGTGGGAAAATGTAAAGGGATACAATTTTGTACACTACATTTATCCCCCACTTTAGTGAGAGGAGGAACTTTCTTCAAACTCACACTAAAGTAAATAAACACACATCAAGAGGGGTCCAAGTGTACCGATGCTAGTGAGATAGGATTACAATGATCAAGAGGGTTGCACAAGCCCCTAAGATCAAGGTCATATGACAAACCAACATAGGAAAAAAATAACACACTTGTAAATGATGTAAGGAGCAATGACAAGGTACAATCATACACTACAAAATACAAAGAAAAAACAAAAACAAAAAAAGGTGGATCAAGCCTCAATCGTCTTTCTAGTGCGATGTGGATTAGATCTAAGTTGTTTTTCCAAAAATGTTTACAAGTGGAACACAATGTCCACTATGCAAACCAAAAACATTATTACAAGGGCTAGTGGAGTCTGGTATCCACTAGGTGAGCCCCCAATGAGACACATACGCACATGGACAGTATGCATTTACACAGACGAGCAAGTGGCGATGGGAAAATCATGCCTAAGTTCAGCTCCCATACACTAACCATACAAAAGCTATACCTCTTGATAAATTTTATAAGGCACCACACAACATGAGTAGTAAATTTCATGAGACAAGAAAAAAAATTATGCCTAACACCCATGAACAAACAAGATTGCTCCATAGGCAAGAAAAGTGTGTTATGCAAGGTGGCCATATAACAGATATTGTAAATAAAAATCTAGTGGAAGGTATGTTCAAAGGAGTTTTTATTAGTTCATGTAAGGTCTTAGCTTAGGGAACATTGTGCCTAATGTCTCGAAGAGAGGACCAATTGAAGAATAGAAGATTCATAACTTAGGGGACACAATGTGTCGTATCAAGCCACTAAGAAGAATATAATATGCTAAGAGAGATCATGCTCTTGAGGTACATCATACCCAATGTCACCACAAAGTGAAAGATGCATTGCATGAAGTAAGAAGACTACACAATGAAATGTGAGTTGTAAAAGAATAATGCCAATGTATGCCCCCACTTTAAAGAAATTCCTAAACACCATGCTTAGAGCAATTACTTTGAACTAGAAAATGATAAATGCTAATAATAAAGAGGACATGAGAGCTTATTTGGAAAGCCCTATGCCAATTCATATGTTTCCAAATGAAGCTACATCATGAAAAAATGTGGAAAGGGGGTTTCCCCCAAAATTAAATCCCAAAAATCACATAAGGGATCCATAGATTCAGGGTCAATATGTATTTTCTACAATGTTTTTAGAGAGCTCGGAATGTCATCATTCCCCAAATAATCATGGAACAAGAAGAATGACACAAAAAAAGTGAAGACAAAGGAAAAAATGTTGGGTCAACATGGAAGAGACCCAAATGTCTCAATGCCTTGAGTCATCCCCAAAATGAAAACACAAGACAAAGAAAAGAATAAAGGAAAAGCTTTTGGGTCAACATGGAAGAGATGTGAATGCCTTGATGCCTTGGATCATCCCCAAAAGGAAAACACAAGACAAAGAAAATATAAAGGTTTATGAAATATAGAAGAATTCACATACAAATAGAGGAATACATAAAGAGAAATATATCAAATAGAATAGTACAGGGGATCACATTATGCACATGCAATCACATAAAAGAAACTTGAAAATGAAAAATAAAGACAAGACTAGTAAGGCACATGCGAGTCAACCTATTATAAGGCCGTCTGCATCCCAATATTTTTTAGTGTATGCAAAAGGCATTCAACGATCCAAAGGGACAACAACAAGTTCCAAACAAGGGTCATCACCAAGTTCAACACTCTTTCTAGGAAAATTATCATTTAAGCTCATAGAAGAGGAAAACAATGTATTCAACTCATTATGCACTTTTTAATCAATTTTAGCAACCTTAGCATCATTTTCCAAGTTAATCATAAAAAGAGTTCAAATGATAATTTCTAAAGAATGATTTAGATCTTGTTGCAGTTGCGGTATAGAATATTTTTGTTGCAGAAAAGAGGGAGACTCATCATGTATTTCTTCAATCAAGTTTGGATGTTGATTTTATTTTTATTCTCTTTGTTTAAACTTTGAGCAAGAGCATGACATATTTTCCTATGTTCTTTAGCATTTTTGTTTCTTTTAGTATGGTTTTAAAGTTGTGTTTGTGTAGGAGAGGGTATATCAACCATAGGTTTCTTTTCTTCCCTAAGGGGAGGAACAGAAGGAACCATAGGAGGCTATTCAACCACTTTCTCTTTAGCTTTGTAAACTTTTTTTATCTTAGGAGGCATGACAAGATTTTTTTGGTTGTCTCTTGGTCATTTATAGGAAAAAGGAAAATGGTTTATCTTAGATTGGTCTTGGTTATTTGGAATGTTGTTTGGTTCAATCATAGTTTTTCCAAGGATAGGAGGCTCAATCATGGGTTGAGGCATGTTTCTACAGGATAGTTTTGCTATGCATTTCACCTTTAAATTTTGGTATGATTTGAAAAAGAATTCCTCACAAGGTTTAATATGCTCCATAGGTTCAGGCCAAATGAAATCCAATGAAAAATTCCCATGGGAAGACAAGATTAAAGCCACTATGGTGCATAGTAAATATTTCATTGTCAAAGGGAAACTTTAAACATTTATGAACAATCGATGGGATGGCTTCCATGGAGTGTAGCCATGGATAGCCAAGCTTCACATGGAATTGATTCGATGTCGGGATGATGGAGAATGAGACATCTAATTGTTTCAGTTTGATTTTTAAAGGAAGGGTGATCAATCCTATCATAGGGCAAGAAAAACCATTATGTGTTTTTATCCATCCTTTCATTTTATCATATGTTTCTTGATAGAGTTCATGCACAAGTAATAATTCTTCAGTGATCACATTCTCTCCACAAACGAGATCAATTAATATCCCATTATTGGGCTTGTCATTGATTTGACTGGCTATGTAAAGAGGACCATCAGGTGCATTGCTAATTATATCCTTAGATGAGAAAGAAATGTCGAGAGGCTTTTTAGTTCAACCCTTATGAGGTTTTTTTTTATCAACACATCCATATCATTTAGAGGAATTTGTTCAAAAGTATCCATAGGACCTTGTTCAATAGTATCAATAGGACCTTTTTTATTAGTATCCATGTTGTCATCATTCGTGTTAACATTCATCACATCATTCTTCTTTGTTTCACTAGCTTTAAAAAATGAAATATTATGATTCGGCATAGGGTTGGTAAAGATTTGCAATTTTTTGTTAGGAGGGGCAACAAACTTATCTCCTTGATCATTAACACCTCCAATTTGAATTCGATTAGAATCACTGAGATCTTGCACAAGATGTTTAAGACACTTGCAATGTTTCATATCATGTCCATTTTTCAGTGATAATGACAATAGTAATTTGATCTAAAGTTTGAGGGTAAAGGATTATTAGGATTAGGAGTTTTAACCAGAGGTAAGGAAATAATT
The DNA here is from genome assembly GCA_007258455.2 of Sequoia sempervirens. NCBI lineage: Eukaryota > Viridiplantae > Streptophyta > Pinopsida > Cupressales > Cupressaceae > Sequoia > Sequoia sempervirens. Next base: position 330,988,507 of record VDFB02105785.1, read on the forward strand.
TTATGTTCTATAAGTTGTAACATTGTGTTATGGAGGGTATCGGGTAAGGGAGTAAATTTTCTAGCAAGATCCCCAAATGTAAAAGGACTTGTCTTCTTTATAGTAGTCACTTGGGTATCAACATGTTGAGTTGGTTGAGGGGGATTTATTTGAAGGAAGCCTTTATTCTATTTCCTAAAGGGTTGGTAATTGTTTTCATCTACAGATTTAGAATTTTTAGGATGGCTAGTGGTTGGTTTTGTTTCATGATTACTAACCAAGTTTTGATAATCACAAAGGGCAGTACACAAGTGTACAAAGGAAGAGAATTTCATCATGCCAAACTTATCTTGTATCTTAGTTTGCAATTTATTAATGAACATCCATTCAAGATGAGGATTGGGAATCTTTACGTTTATTTGGGAATAAAGCATTTGGTAGTGTAAAATAAAGTTAGTAACCTTTTCATCATCCTTTTGCTTACATCTCATCAAATCAGCTAATGTCATCTTAAGAGTCATGTGCTCTTGGAAATGTCATCTTGTATTTAAGCTTATCAGCTAATGAACGAATTGAGTCTTTGGATAATGAGGAAAACCATTCTAATGTAGTATCTTTCAAGGACCTAGGGAAAATATTAGCCAAGACCTTATCTTGAAGGACGAAATCACTACATAAGGCGGTGTAAGCAGAAACATGGTTAGAAGGGTCTCATTTTCCTCCATATAGGAATCTCTATACCTTGTGGTATCGACGTTCTTAATATCTCCAAGGATAAGGGATTGCTTTTGACATAGTATGATGATTGGCCATTTGGATTTTGGTTAATGGTGGAAATTTTCTTTTGAAGGGATGAATTTTTTTGCAAAAGTTGGTTAAGGATGGCATCATTGGTTGTATTTTGAGATGGAGGTGAATATGGTGGATGTGTATATGTGTTTGAGGGGGAAGTAAATGGAATTATTATAGGAGGTAAAGTGGTAGAAGATATGACGTGACATGCCATAAAGGTACTACGATTGCTAGTGGAAATACCCAAAGTAGGAAAGATATTACTAGTAGGTTGCATTGTTGTTGTAACTTGAGGGTTGGTATAGGTAGGAATAGAGGAAATGGTTTTGGGAGGAGGAATTTGAGTTCCTCGACTTTCGACATTGTTTGAAGGTTGAGCACAACTAGTCCTCGAGGTAAGACGTTTCCCAAAAATATGAGCTAGGTTACACACAAGTTCTACTCCTTGTTAACTTTCAATCATGTAGTGTATGTTATCTATGGTAGGAATATCATTGTTGGAAATTTTTTCAATACTCACTTGATGTTGTCAGTTTGTTAACTCTTCATGGATTTGGATTATGTTTTTTCTGAGGGATACTAGCAACCATTTTTTCAACACTTTTCATACCACTTCAAGGCAAAGAGTTGTTAAGGGTATGGTCCATACCTAGTGAACTAGTGCCAACACTATGAGTGAAAGAGCTAGATATAATAAGATCCATAACGAGTCTATTATCATTGGATGAAATGAGTCTTGAACTTTTTCTCACTATAGTATTAGTAATAGGACACCAATTTGTAAAGCTCATGCAATGGGAAATCCATGAATGAAAGATAAATGCAATGAACACAAGATAGATGATATGCTTTAATTATGATTCTTATGTTTACAAATGCATTGAAATGAAACTAAATTAAGCTAGATCCAATGAAATGAATGAAACAAAAACTTAGTAAAATGAAACAAAAATCTAACAACAACAAACAGAAGCACAAAAACAAGGTTTTTAATGTTGTAAAATGAAGCTTCAAGGCTAATACAAGACTAAATCACCTAGAGGGGCTTATTAGTCCCAATTAGGGTTTTTGAAGGGTTCAAATGCTAAAAGAAACACATAATTCCCAAAAATTGGGTAAAACAACCTCTACCAACACTACATCACACAGAGGGGTGTGAGTCCCAAATTAGGGTTTTGACACTAAATTCAACAAATTTTGAGTGAATGTTAAGGTTTTTGGTTTGCATGTTGTCCTGACTATGTTTAATTATAGATTTCAAATATGAAATTCAATGATTGAAGATGCAAAAATGCAACCTATATGCACTTTCACTAATGCAATGTTTAGAAGCCCTGAATGCAAATTAACTAATGCAATATCTAATGCAAACTTTTAATGTAAGCTAGATCTAGGACTATGATGCACTCCAAATCAGAAATAAGGTGTCCAAAGGCTAAGTTCACCATAATGAACTGAAGGAAATAGGGTGTGCTCCACCTTTTAGGACATGGAACACATAAAAGGGGAACAAACGGGGTCCCTCTTCCTTTCCTATTTTGCTCTTAGTTCATTCAAGGAAATCCTAGAAATCTCAACCTAATGATTCAATTGAGAGAAGGGATTGTTACAAGATCTCCTTGGGTGTGATTAAAGGAAAAGGGGGATTCACCACTAATCAAAAGCTTAGAAAGAGGCACATACAAGTGTTATGAAAATCTAGCTATGTAACCTCAGAAATGAAAATTGAAATTAGAATAATGAGCTAGAGATAAATAAAGGTGCACTTGGAAGACTGGAGATTCTTGAAACAAGGTCTATAATCCCAAAATTATGACTTTTTATGCACACTAAGACTCATATGCAAGACTGGGCAATATAGTCCTAGTTTAGGGTTATGGGCTAAATCTGGAATCTACAACTGGTAAAATAGGATTTATAGGAAATGATTGAAAAGTGGTATAATGGGGCTCATACACCCAAGGTGGTGATTTAGTCCTAGTATTATGGTTTGACTGAAACACTAGTATCCTCTAGTGATATTCTCTAGCTTCTCTCCTATCTGATCTTTGAGTCTAAAACTCTGAATTATTGCCTATAGGTGACTTTCTATGAAGATGACAACTTTTTGAAAACTTTGAAAAATTCCTTCAATCTTGAAACTTAGTCTTTAAAGGATATTTAAGCCTTAAAACACCTATATATATAATAACACATGTAGAGGACATAAAAAATGTTGTTTTGTTAGTGGATATGGGTTTGCCTTGGTCAAACCCAAATAGAATGAAGGAATGATGAATGAACAAATATGCTATGTTGTAACTCACCAAACCCTTGTAACAAAGGTTGAAATCTTGTATGAAATGGCTAGCATGAATGTATATCTTGACTCTTGATTGTATGTTGTGAATCTTGACATGAATGCTTGGTTGAACCATGAAAACCTACATCACAAATGTTAGCTAAAAAATAAACATGATGCATGATGAATTTGACATGATGCTTGAATCTTGAATGTAGCTCCAAAATGATTAATAATCAGCTCTTGAATGCTCTTGATCACAAATTTTCTATAATGCTTGAATACTTGAATTTCTAGGAGAAAATATGTGAAATAACCTTGTATTTATACTTATTTACGCCAAATTTCCCAAAATTACAGCACTACAAGCTGACATCAGATCTAGGAGAATAAAATCCCACCAAAAATTGAATTCAAAATAGGTCTAAGCTAAAGTGAGACTCATACACTAGTTGGGGTGTATGAGTCCCAATAGCCTAAACTTGGGACAAATTTCAAGAAATGTTAAGTTCTATGCCAAATTAAGGATAAGGTCCCAAGAATTAGGTAGGACCCATATGCTCAAGGTGGCATATGAGTCCTAGATCACTAAATCTAGGACACATAACCCAAAAACATGAATTATGATTGGTTATTTAATAAATTTCGAGATTATCCTTAGGAAAATGCATTAAATAAGGCTTGTGGATGTAAAATAGGACCAAATAAGACATAAAGAAGCCCAAATTTAGTAGGAAGGCTCCAAACAAGTGTGAAAATGTAAAGGGATACAATTTTCTACACTAGAAAGAGATAGAGGGAATGAGAGAGAGACCTGAGAGAGGGAGAGGGGGTTGGGGGGAGAGACTTGAGAGATACAAAGAGAGGGAGGGAGGGAGAGAGAGAGGGGTGAGTGGGAGAGAGATAGAGGGAGAGAGAGAGAGAGAGAGTTATCTAGGTAAGGTTCCAGAGGGAGAGACCTGAGAGATAGGGAGAGAGATGCAGTGAGAGGGAGGGAGTGAGTGGGAGAGAGATAGAGGGAGTGAGAGAGAGAGAGGAGCAATTGGAGTGAGAGGGACTTATCAAGGTAGGTTGGGAGAGATAGTTGAGAGAGAGGGAGAGTGAGGGACTAGGAGATAGAAGGATGGGAGAGAGATAGGTGAGTGAGAGAGAGAGACCTGAGAGAGGGAGATTAGGTGGGAGGGAGATACTTTAGAGAATAGGAGAGAGGGAGTGGGAGATAGAGGGATGGGAGAGAGATAGAGGGAGTGAGAGAGAGAGACCTCAAAGAGGGAGACGGGGTGGGAGGGAGATACTTTAGAGAGAGAGAGAGAGGAAGATAGAGAGAGAGAGAGAGGAAGACATAGATAGAGAGAGATATTTATCTAGGTAGGTTGCTAGAGGGAGAGACTTGAGAGAGTGGGAGAGAGAGGGAGTGGGAGATAGAGGGAGTGAGAGAGAGGGTGTGGGAGAGAGATAGAAAGAAGAGAGAGAGAGAGATTAGGTTTTAGGGTTTAAGGGTCAAGGTATTAAAGGTTTAAGGGTATGAGGTTGAGGGATTAGGGTTTAAGGCATAGTGTCTAGGGTTGAGTGTTTAGGGATAGGGTTTAGGGTTAAGTGGGAGACCCTTAGAAAATCAACATTTTCATAACATGAGCAAGTTTTGAATAATTTGAGATATGCTACCAAATTTTCCATACATGTCTACTAAAAAATTTTGTCAAACAATCCCCCTTTATTTCAATGATCTAATTGATGCCTGGATACCTTGTTCTAAAGGTGGGATGTTGATAAAAGTTTTGGAATTTGGATTTATACTCAAGCCAATTGTATCTTCTTGAAAGTTTGTAATGTCTTTTAAAAATTCCAATTTTTTCCTATCTTGCAATCATGGTATTTCATGAGACCACATTTCTTTAAGGCATTCCATCAAAAGATTCATGCAAGTTTTTTCTATGCTACCACATTTTGCATACATGTCTATTTGTGGAAATTATATTGGTAGGTCATACGTTAGAAAATGGCTACAAAGCAAAGTCACATTCAATAAATTCTTGCAAGGCAGAAATACTTTAAAAAATTAGCTTTCCGCGAGGAATTTTTTCAAACAACCGACTACCTTTTCAATATAGTATAATTGAAAAGGTAGTAGGTTTTTTGAAAAAATTCCTCATAGAAATGGGATCTCATGGTGATAGTGGATTGTTTGAAAAAAATTCTTGATAGTGGGCACTACCTTGTCAATTCTACCTCATTAAAAAGCTAGTGATCTCAGTAGCTTGTCAATGTGGTTGCATAGACAAGGTAGTGTGCTATTTGAAAAAATGCCTCATAGAAATGGGGTCTCATGGTGATAGTGGGTTGTTTAAAAAAATTCCTTGATAGTGGGTTGTTTGAAAAAATGCCTCATAGAAATGGGGTCTCATGGTAACTTGTGAGACCCCATTTCTACGAGGCTTTTTTTCAAACAACCCACTACCTTGTCAATTTTATCGCATTGACAATCTAGTGAGCTCACTAGCTTGTCAATATGGTAGCATAGATAAGGTAGTGGGTTGTTTGAAAAGATACCTTAAAGAAACAGGGTTTCCTAGTGATGTAAATCACCAAGAAACCCCATTTCTTTGAGGCATTTTTTCAAACAGCTCACTACCTTGTCTATGCTACTGCATGGACAAGATCACTACATTGTCAATATGGTAGTAATGACAAGGTAGTGAGTTGTTCAAAAAAATGCATCAAACAAATGGGGTCTCCTAGTGATCAAGAGACCCTATTTCTTTGAGGAAGTTTTTCAAACATATCACTAACTTGTCTACACTACCACATTGACATGCTCACTACATTGTTAATGCCATAGCAATGACAAGGTAGTGAGCTCACTAGCTTGTGAATGCGGTAGTAATGAGTTGTTTGAAAAAAAATCCTCAAAGAAATGGGGTCTCATGGTGATGTGTATCGCCATGAGACCCCATTTCTGATGTAGGAGCATCCTTGGTTCTTGGCAATCTTTCATCAACTAAAGAAAATATTTTCTTTTAGTTTTGTTCTTGTTCTGTTCTTTCTCAGTTCATGCTAGTGGATTCATCATATTTTCTCACCAGACCTTGTGGATTTGTACTTTCATCATTGACATGTTCATTTCCCTTATTCCAAGATTTGAGTGTGATTGGATCTTTTTCCAGCAAGTTATCGCTTCCGGATTTTGTGGAAGTTTCTTGAATTAGCACTAGAATAATTTTCAATATTTTGGCTAGTTCGATCATTGTGGATCATTCCATGACTTGCATATCTTAACGGTGCAATTTTAAATGTTCTATGGAGTGTCCCCAGCCTTCATTTTGGGTCCACACTTTGTCTTTTGCACCTGTTGAAGAGATTCAAATTTGAGGCCGACCTATTCATGTGCACATTACATTTTCTTTCCTTGGAAGATGTGATAATCTTTGGCCAACGTGGATGATTCCTAAATCGCAGATATGCTATAAAGCTTGTAATAGATCACTATGATATAGTAGTGAATTAATAGTGGATTAAGAAGATTAAGATAGATTTTCTATGTAATATTCAGCTCGCATATAGGAGCATGTTAGAATGTTGTATTTTTGAGCATGTTTTATCAGGCATGTGAGCCAAATCTATAAGCCTGGATGTTGTCAGCCAAATGTTATTGAGATTCTTGTTAATGAGAATATTTTTATTTTCATTTCCCTCCATATTTTTTGTTGCTTTCATTGTGTTACTCTTGTTGCATGGTCCAGATAGTTCTCTTTGAGGACCTTCCTATCATGGTTGCACCAAATTGGTATCATAGCAAGATTTGTTCCTTGTGAGATCGCCAGATTTTGTGGATTCCTGTTGAAGATTTGTTGTGGGGTGGAGGATTGAGGATCCAACCTATAGCTATAGAGGACTTGTGTAAAGATGGTGGGAAGAAGAAATGGTAGAGGAAATCTAGTGCGTGGAAATGCAGACCCAGCTATGATGATGTTGTTGAAATGGCCCAAAGGAGAGGTTGACTAGTTGATGATGTGATTAATGAAGAAGTAGAAATACAGGAAGAAAGGGGGAGAGAAGAGTAACCTGGCTTGGATCAAGGAGAGGAGAGGTTCATAAGAGTCCTAACTAAAGTGAATACAAGACCAAATTTCAATCCACCAGATTATAATGGTAAGTTGGATTTAGATAAATTGTTAGATTGGATAACAGAGATGGAAAATTATTTTGAATTTGAAGGTACCACTGAAGATAAGAAGGTGAAATTTTCTTGTACAAAGTTGAGAGGACATGCATCCCTTTGGTGGGAACATTTGTAGATAGATAGACAAAGAAGAGGAAAGGAGAAGATCAAATCATGGGATCAAATGGTAAATAAGTTGAAGACCAAATTTATGCCTGCAAATTATTAGATCAGTTTGTTCAAGAATTTTCAAAATCTAAAGTAGAAATAATCGAGTGTGACAAAGTATACTGAGGAATTCTACAAGTTGAATATCAGATCTATAAATTCAGAGGATGAGATTGAACAAGTAGCCAGATATGTGAATGGTTTGAGGTCATCTATATAGGATGAAATAAGTTTGATCAAGTTGGTGAGTGTGGAAGAAGCATATCAGTGTGCCTTAAAAGTAGAAGAGAAGTTGAACAAAATACATGCGCAGAGACAAAGAGGAAGGGGTGGAATATTTCCAAGAGGAAGAACTTTTACTAGAGAAGGAAGAGGATCTTTAATAGATCATAATAAGGATAAGCAAGTCAGTAAGAATGAAAATTCATACCACAAAGGTGATGGAAACTCTTACAGAAGAGGAGGATATGGTGGTTACTAAAATGAAGGGTATAGAAGAGATGATAGAGGATAGGAGAAAATAATATTCAAGGGAACTTGTTATAAGTGTGGTAGAGAAGGACATAGAGCATTTGAATGTAATCAAGGAGAGATGAGCAGAAAAATAGAAAACAATAGAAGAACAAAATTTATTGAGGAGGATCATGTTGGATCATCTAATAAAATAGAAGATGGAGAAGTGTTGGTGAATAGAAGAGTATTGTGTCAAAGTGAGTTGGAAAAGGGGTCATTGCAGAGAAAGAATTTGTTTCGGATCAGATGCAAAGTAGCTGGAAAATGTTGAAAAGTTATTGTTGATAGTGGAAGTTCTGAGAATCTGGTTTCTGAAGAGATGGTGACTAAATTGAAGTTGGAAAGGTTGAAACACCTAAAGCCCTATCAGATTGCTTGGATTCAAGATGAGAATAAGATACTAGTAAGTGAACAATGTTTGGTGAAATTGAAGATAGGAAACTATCATGATGAAGTTTTGTGTGATATCATGCCTATGGATATATGCCATGTTTTGTTGGGAAGGATTTGGCAGTATGATATAAAAGCTATTCATGATGGAAAGATGAATATATACACCATTATTGCTAATGGGATGAAGAAAAATTTGTTTCCCTTGGAAGATGTTCCTAAAGTGGAGGTTTGTATGAATGTTAGGGTTTTTCTAGTTGATGAAAGGAGATTTCTTGATGGATTGAGACATGAGAATGTGTGTTATGCCTTGGTGCCTAAGAAAGCTAAAGACTTGAAGCATGTAGGAGAACACCCAGAAGAGATAAAGGAGTTGTTGATAGAGTATGAGGAGATCATTTCAGATAATGTACCTGATGGATTTCCACCTATGAGGAGTATAAGTCATTGCATGGATCTAATTCCTGGAGCTAGTTTTCCTAATAAAGTAGCACATCAGATGACACCTACAGAAAATGAAGAGTTGAATAGACAAGTGCAAAAAATGTTGAGGAAGGTTTTGGTCAGAGAAAGCTTAAATCCTTGTGCAGTACCTGTTGTGTTAGCACCGAAGAAGGATGGAGAATGGAGGATGTGTATAGATTCTAGAGCCATAAACAAGATCATGATGAAGTATAGATTTCCTTTACCCTACATGGATGACATTATGGATTTCTTGACTGTAGATAAGTACTTTACCAAGATAGACTTGAAGAGTGGATATCATCATATCAAAATCAAAGAAGGAGATGAGTGGAAAACAACATTCAAGAAAAATGAAGGATTGTATGAGTGGTTGATGATGCCTTTTGGATTGACAAATGCACCGAGTACTTTCATGAGGTTGATGAATGAGGTATTGAAGAAATTATTGGGTAAGCTTGTGATTGTTTACTTGGATGACATCTTGATTTTCAGTAAGACTAGAGAAGAACATTTTTTCCATATAAGACAAGTTTTGCAAAGGTTGAGAGAAGATCAGTTGTTGATAAACATTAAGAAGTGTAGTTTCATGAAGGAAGAGTTGGTATATCTGGGATTTGTAATATTTGTGGATGGATTAAAGATGGATCCTGAGAAGGTAAGATCAATTTTTGAGTGGCCTACACCTGAAAGCATTGGAGAGGTAAGATCATTTCATGGATTGGATAGTTTCTATCGAAAGTTCATTAGGAATTTCAGTTCTATATGCAATCCTATGGTAGAAAAGATGAGAGGAGATAAGAATGATTTTAGATGGACGTCTGGAGCAAGCCAAAGTTTTGAATTGTTGAAATAGAAGGGACTGAGCAGCCTATGTTGGATTTACCAGATTTTAGTAAAGTATTTCAAGTAGACTGTGATGCAAGTGGAAATGCAATTGGAGCAGCATTGAGTTAAAAAGAGAGACCTGTAGCTTATTTCAGTGAGAAGTTGAATGATGCTAGGAGAATATATTCAGTGTATGATTAGGATTTTTATGCCATAGTTCAAGCCTTGAAGAAGTGGATACATTATTTGTTTCCTAAGGAGTTTGTGTTATATACCGACCATCAAACATTGTAATATTTGAACAGTCAAGGTAAGTTGAACCAAAGGCACATGAGATGGGTGAAATTTTTGTAGAGTTATACTTTTTATTTGAAGCATAGGAGTGGAAATTCAAATAGAGTTGTTGATGCTCTGAGTAGGAGAAGAAATTTATTGACAGAAATGAGAGTGGAGGTATTAGAATTTGAAGAATTGAAGAACTTGTATGAGGAAGACCCAAATTTTGCAAAACCTTGGAGAGCTTGTAAAGAACCAGTTTTGGAGGATAGAAGTTAGTGGTTGGATTATTTCATTCAAGAGGATATGTTGTTTAGAGGACATCATTTGTTCATACCTCAGATTTCAATGAGGGATAACTTGGTGAAGGAGAAACATAGTAGAGGATTGTTAAGACACTTTGGGATAGATAAGACAGTAGCATTGGTAAGTGAGAATTAATTTTGGCCTCATATTCATAAGGATGTTAGGAGATTTGTGCAGAGTTGTAGATTTTTTCAAGTTGCAAAAGGGATTAGTCAAAATGTTGGATTGTATAAGCCTTTGAGAGTTCCAGAGAGACCTTGGGGGGATATTAGCATGGATTTCATACTTGGTTTGTCAAAGACACAAAGAGGTAATGATTATGTATTTGTGGTGGTAGATAGATTTTTGAAGATGGCACATTTCATACCTTGTAAGAAGACAACAAATGCAGTACATGTAGCAGACTTGTTTTTCAAAGAAGTGGTTAGATTACATGGATTACCTAGGAGTATAGTTTTAGAAAGAGATGTAAAGTTTGTTGGATACTTTTGGAGAATGCTTTGGAAGAAGTTGAAGATAGATTTGAAGTTTAGTTCTACTTTTCACCCTCAAACTAATGGATAGATAGAGGTAGTAAATAGGAGTTTTGGAAATTTGCTAAGATGTTTGGTTGGAGAGAAGACCAGAAGTTGGGATTTAGTCCTTGCACAAGTAGAGTTTTCCTACAATAATTTAGTGAACAGGAGTACAGGAAAGACACCTTTTGAGATTGTTACTGGAGTTCACCCTAGAGGTATATTAGAGTTGAGAGACATCAATATGGAAACTAAAAGGAGTGCAAAAGTAGAAGAATTTGTAGAACATATGAAGAATATGCATACTCAAGTGAAACAATGATTGGAGGATATGAACCAGAAGTATAAGGAGAAAGCAGATGAAAAGAGGAGACATAAGGAATTTGAAGTTGGAGATGAAGTGATGGTATATTTTTGGAAGGAAAGATTCCCAGTTGGCACATACAATAAGTTGAAGATGAGGAAGTTTCGACCCTGTAATATCTTGAAGAAATTTGATTCAAGAAAAGCATATGAAGTGGAGTTACCAGATGGCATGGGTATATCACCTCCATTCAACATTGTAGATCTACATCAATACCATGAAGTAGAGTTCAGTGAAGACAGTCAAGAAAATTTGGAAAGTCAGTTTCCTAAACAACAAGAAAATGAGATAGAATAAATTTTAGATGTCAGAGATGGTAGGAAGACTCATGGAAGGCAGTACAAAGAATATATGGTGAGGTGGAAAGGTATACTAGTTGAGGATTCTTCTTGGATTTGTCAGGCTGAGGTAGACAATTTTGGTTTTCCTTTGGCCCCTGAAAAGTGAGGGACTCACTTTTCAATAACCTTGGATTTCTGATGCAGGAGCATCCTTGGTTCTTGGCAATCTTGCATCAACCAAAAAAAAAATTTTCTTTTAGTTTTGTTCTTGTTCTATTCTTTCTCAATTCATGCTTGTGGATTCATCATATTTGCTCACTAGACCTTGTGGATTTGTACTTTCATCATTGACATGTTTATTTCCCTTATTCCAAGATTTGAGTGTGATTGGATCTTTTTCTAGAAAGTTATCACTTCTAGATTTTGTGGTAGTTTCTTGAACTAACATCGGAATAATTTTCAACCTTTCAGCTAGTTCGATCATTGTGGATCATTCCTATGACTTGTAGATCTTAATGGTGTGATTTTAAATTTTTTGTGGAGTGTCCTCGACCTTCATTTTGGGTCCACACTTTGTCTTATGCACCTATTGAAAATTAATTCAAATTCGAGGCTGACCTATTCATGCGCACGTTACATTTTCTTTCCTTGGAAGATGTGATAATCTTTGGCCGACACGGATGATTCCCGAATCGTGGATATGCTATAAAGCTTGCAATAGATCATTAGGATAGAGTAGTGAAGTAATAGTGGATTAAGAAGATTCAGATAGATTTGCTATGTAATATTCAGCACACATATGGGTATGTGCAGGATCATGGTATGCCAAACAAGCCCTTAAGTGGCAATGAAAATTCAGAACAATTAGAGTTAGGCAACTTGATGTAAAAATTTGAATAAGTTATCTATATTATTTCAAAAACATGTAAGAATAGATTCTATGGGAAATTGAATGTAGTTTCTAAACTACTAGGTTTTATTTTTTTAAAACAAAATCTATTTGGTGAAAATTTAAAATTTCAAT
>VDFB02105785.1:331000944-331063022 GCA_007258455.2 Sequoia sempervirens
GAATCTACAGACAAAATATGACAAGACTCTAGTTTGCATCATTTTCAAATTCCTCACGGTTTAATCGCTATAGGTGCCTGAATGTGGAGATTTTGTTAAAAAAAAAAAATTCAATGTCTAGTTTGTTTGGCCAAAAATTGTAAACCACTATTGTGGGATCACCCATGTGTCACCTTTTCCTCTTACATATTTTTAACCCTTGTCAATTTATTACTTTTTTTAGTTTACCCTTAGACCTAGCTATCTTTCTAATATACATGGCTCCTCATATCTTTACCTTGTCACATTTTCATCCCTTTAGTCAATATTTTTTATTTATTTTTGTTAACGATAGGGGTATCCTTGCGACCCAACCCAGTGTCCGAAGGGGTGAGTTGAGGCGAGACTAGTTCCTTATGGGGGGACCCAACAACCCGCAAGCTAGTCCCAATTGGGTAAACTCGGGAGCGGAATTGAACCCAAAACCAATGGGGAGCAAACCCACGGCTTAAGCCAACTCCGCTACCCATGCAGGCTCCCTTAGTCAAACTATTTAATAAAATCCTATATTACAATTTTAATAAAAACCCAACTCCAAGATCCTAAAATCTTAACCTTTAGATATCCTCAAGATTGGGAAAACTTTTCTCTTAAATGATCCTAAGAAACTGATATTTATTAGCTTTAAGACCTCCCCACCCTAGAGTGAATGTCTTATAATAAAATCCTTATATTGAACCAAGTTTAAAATTTTATAACTAATTCATCTAATTACAATTGGTAGGGCCTAATATATGCATAGCCCAAATTTCCTCGTAAAACTTATTAAAAAGGCCTCGTAATCACTCAATTTAATATCGTAGTAGAAAACTTTCAACCTAGAGAAATTTTTATACCCTGTCCTACGAAATACTCCCCCCGTCCCCCAAAGTCCCTAAAACAAAAAGCTATCTATTTTTATATAGTTGTCATTCTCTTCAATTGGTGAAATAAAGCATGAAATCCGCCGCTTAAAAACACGCCATAAATATGCAGATTACGGCTGTCCATCCCCAAGATTGGAACACAAATTTGGCGGATCCGCCATTTTTGCCTGAATTTGTGTTTTTTCCCAGTTGCCGTAGGTAGAGAAGTATGTTGGTGTGCTCACCAGAGCCGCAGAAGTAGTGTCGTCGAGTCCTGCACGGCCCCAACAGAAACAGGCAACTGCACTGAACAAGTTAAGGTTCGCTTTGTATAGCTTGCATCGGATAAGATCTCTGGGGCTATGTATTTATATTTATTGCTGATCTTTTCTGGAGTATCAGTAAGGGGTGACTGATTTTCTTGAACACGCAAAATAGGTCATCAGATTGAAAGCAGGGTTGCTCTATACAGCCATACAAAGCTGATATTTGGCATTTGTTTTATAGAAGGCGTGTCTTTATTTGATCCGCTCCTCCAAACTCTTTCTCGCTGGTATTGACCTTTCACTCCTCTAATTTGGTGAGCTGCAGCCTGAAAATAAGGTTTCGGCGAGGGTTTTAGAGTATGTTTATTATTAGCTATGGCACCTTGTGCAATGGGTACGCCCAAGAGGTGTGGAAGGTCAATTAGGAAAAAATTATTTTATTTTTTGTACATTTGTGTAGTGTACGAGATCAATTGGTAGGTCATATAGAAAATTATTTTAATAATATTATTAATCTTATTTTATTTTTTTACTATAGAATAATAAATTTTATGTATTAACTATTATATTATTATATAATGTCATTATTTTATATATTTATTATTATATTTATGTTAGTATTATATTATTATATTATATTTATTATTTATGTATTAACTATTATATTGTTATATAATATAACATTATATATTAAAAATTAAATTATTTATTATATATTTTTGATAATTGTTGTAATCATATTTTGTATGGGCATGTATTAAAATAGAAACAAATAACCTTACTCGAAAACTATTGAATATTTTATTTATTATTATTCTTTATCATTTTAAAATGTATATCAATAATATAAAATTATTTTACTTAGACTTAAATAATAAGTAAAACTATATAATCACATTATCAATAAATTAATTAAAAATTCTCATTATTGCTGTGAAAGCTCCTTTTATATTATTTTATAATTAATAAAATAATAAAATAATTATAAACTAAATATTATTTTATATTAATAAAATAATTATAAACTAAATATTATTTTATATTAATAAAATAATTATAAACTAAATATAAGTCTTGTGCCCTTTACTTTATAAAAAATAATTATAAATTAAATATAAGTCCTGCCCCTTTTACTTTATCAACTTGATTAATCACTGTTAATCCCACATAATTTTGTACCACGTGGAAAATGTAAAAGCATATACCAATTCTAAATTATGATTTTTTTTATAAATTATTTTAATTTGATCTCCAACCATTTTTCTCTAGTTCCCTTGACGTTTCTTTGCTGTGCAAATTTTATGACTACAAGTTGGTCTAGAGAGAACTGCCTTCTACCACATTAGCTTCTTCCGCTTACATTAGATTCTAAGCACCACATAGTCTTCAAGGAATGTCCTTAAAGCCTTGGCTAAAATGTAGTTTCTAAAAATACATCTCCTATTATATAATTAACTAATATCCTCAATTATCATTATTATTTTCTTTAAAATTTACTTTTACCTATTCCACTTTTAGATTTCTCCAATAAAATATATTTTGAAATACAGTTTTCTAAACCCTTCTTATTTTATACTTAGGAAGCTCTTAACTTATTTTATTATATTGTTTAATGATGAATTTTCTGTGGAGAGATCTTCAAGAGTATTTGAAAAATATCTTCATCACATTCGTCCATAACTTGCCCTTAACCTGATCCACTAAATACACCAAATACAAAATTAATTGTGACAATTTACGTAATTATACATTCAAATTTTGTCCGCTGTGGAATTGGATGGTCAATGACGGAAAATAACTGGTCAATGGTCAATAACGGAAAAAAAATTGGTCTATTTTTTTTTTTTAATGAATGCAGTCTCAACATGAATCTTATTGAGATATGAAGGAAATTAGAAATTCTCTCTTTGAAAACCTGATGTGAGTGTCATAGAAGATGGTCTAGAAATGGAAGAAAACAACAATTAAATAACAGGAGGAATAGGCAATGCAAATAAGTTCCACTTGTTTTGTTTTTATTGTGCAATTATGAAGTCAATTTATCTATCTAATAAATCTATGATATGCAAATTTGGTGACACCTATTTTGTAAAATTAAATAAATTAGATATTTGAGGGCTGTATTTTTAATTTGTAGATTTTTTATGTGAACATATTGCAACAACAAATTGAAATATTTTGATTGAAATGAATAATTCTTGTGAACTGTTCAACCTTAAAATAATTTATTTATTAAAAAAATATATACAAATTGAAATGTTTTGATTGAAGTGAGTAATTTTTCTGAACTGTTCGATCTCAAATAACTGTACCTGTATAGATTGGTAAGAGATTTTATTACAAGCTTGGTAAAAGGATGAAAACCCAAATGAGGGACAAATATGAACAATATATAAGACAATTGAAAATAAACCTTCATTTAGACTTCCATAAAACGGGTGTCATGCGAAACCAGAGTCTAGCTTGTGTTGAGATATAAAATTAAAAATTTTAAATCTACATTCTTTTAAAATTAATGTCAAACAATCTGTGATTTAAAACAGAATAAAATAATATAAATATGCCTGCAGTAAAGTTGCCTAGTCTGTAACCAACTACAAACAAAAATCCAGAAACCCAAGATCCATGTATTTTTTGGTACGAACAGCTCTTGGATTGAAAGAACAGAACCTCTGCAGTATATCATATGTAACAAATAGCAGCATGCCAAACAGCCTGACTAATTTCGTGTACATATCCATTATAAATTTCAAAGCCTCAACAGTCACAGGATCCAAAACCCATGGATTAATCTTTTAAAAAATATATAATAAAATAATTAATTATTAAAAACCATACAGGAGAATATGTGACCAATAATAGTAAAGAGCAGAGACGAATGGATTCAAACAAAGCGTTAGAGTTCAAGTTTCAAAGTATTTAAAAGGAGAGGATAAGAATGCTCAAGGGTATGTGCCGTTTGACCTTTTTTAAAAACCTGACGAGCTCTTACCTATATAGCATCTTTTCACTTCCTGAGAAATATTCAGTTGAGGCGAGGCTCCAACTATGATTGTTAGGGTAAAATTTTGACTATAGTGATTTCAGAGCTGACCGCCATGGCCGGAGGGATATGCTGGACGCAATTATTTTGTATGCCAGTAAGGTCTCCTGTAGTAGGTTCACTATTGCAGTACAGATCCAGGTTAGTTCCCTGTTAATAACAATCCTGTTTTTTTTTGTTTTTGATTTTCAATCTAAAACTTCTTTATTTTTTGTAAATATTAGAAATAGCTGTCTAGAACCTTTCGATGAGTAATAATTTATCACTTTGAGCTACCTACCCCTTTGAGAGTTCTGGTTGTAGGTGTGGTATGTATTCTATTGACACAAATTCTGCAGTGTGTCACAAGTTCAATCATAAAGTGCCAAATTTTATTGATTTCGATGAACCTGAGCTGAATTTCCTTTTCAGAGGCCTCATTTCAAGTTCAATTATAGAGCTCCAAATTTGATTGAAGTTTACAAGGAAAGAAAGAATATGACATACCAGTAAGAGCAACGAACATGATCGTTGCGGAAAACTTTGGACAAAAGGAAAGAAAAATACACTGTTCAGTTTTGCACAGAATAAACCAGGTGAAAGTGTATTGCAGAGAATACCTATCTCATTGCAAGTGGCAAAAGGACGCTGAGCATTTATTAGCATTTAAGTTTGGAAAAGGGTAGATCATCAAAGAAGGATAAGATATGCATGGAATTATTGCAATCTCGGGGAAAAGAATATGACATACCAGTAAGAGCAACGAACATGATCGTTGCGGAAAACTTTGGACAAAAGGCAAGAAAAATACGCTGTTCAGTTTTGCACAGAATAAACCAAGTGAAAGTGTATTGCAGAGAATACCTATCTCATCGCAAGTGGCAAAAGGACGCTGAGCATTTATTAGCATTTAAGTTTGGAAAAGGGTAGGTCATTAGAGAAGGGTAAGATATGCATGGAATTATTGCAATCTCGGGGAAATAGGTAAAGCGCAAGCAAGTGGCTGAGTTGATTGTGCTTAAATCACCTTATCCGTTGGCACGAGGATAAAATTCATTCTCTTAACAATGTGCCACTCTCTCAAATGAGTGGGCAGTGACATTCAAGTGCCTGCAATGGCCCATTCGCTTTGGTTTTGAACTTCGTGCCCGGGATATTTTTTGCACTGGCAGCGGCAGGGATTGAGGTGACAGTCTTGGCAGGCAGCGACTGCTTTGCAGAAGCTCTCTCCACTCCTCAGCCTACACGTGCCTGGTGGCTGCGGTCAGTGGGTAGACGAAGGCTGCAAACTCCTCTCACGGGTATTTTGACAGACTCATATTAAATGCAAAACGTAATCAAAGATAATGAAAACCGTTGTAAAATGATGGACGGCTATGGAAACCAATAGCCGCGGGAAAACGTAAAAAAGTGACGAAAAATATGCACGGTTGAGATTGATTTAAGCACCTTGCCAAGACTCTCGGGGTTTGTGAACCATTGATGGACAAAGTGAGCTTCAAAAGCTCATATAAGACACGCCTTCAGCGTAAAAATGAAAATTAGAGCCAACTTCCTAATAAGGAGCACATTTAGGTTTTAACATTAAGGCATCCTTACACTACGCAATTAAGTATATATTATTATAATTAATATATAATGTAAATTTTATATAATAAAAAAATAATTATAAAAATATATATATATATATATATATATATATATATATATTTTTTTTTTTGATACAATAGGGATATCTTTGCGACCCAACCCAACGTTCAACGGTCCGTATTCTTATATTCTTATATAATACAAAATATAATTAATATATTATATATTTTATATAATACTGATTTTATTACTAGCAATTGCACCTTGGTGTGCAATGGGTATGCCAAAGAGGTGTGGAAGGTTAATTATGGGAAAAATAGGTCTATTTTTTGTAGACATTTGTGTAATACATGAGATCTAATGGCAGATCATTTAGCAATTATGCATTCAATTAGATGGATTGAAACACAACTTAAATACAATCTTTGAACTAAGGAGATAATTAGGCTCCATTATCAATAGGCTAATGTTATGCTTGCAATAAGGAGAGAGGGAGAGATAGAGAGGAAGAAATTTAGACTTGGACTTAAACCTGACAATTGCATTTTTCTTGGAAATTTCTAAAGTCTTTTCAACAAATCCATTTTGTGCATATCTTGCAACCCTCTGCAATCCATGAGACCACATCTCTTTGAGGCATCTCCTCAAACACGAGGACAATTGCAACTATTGACAAAATTCCTCTATTCCAAAGTGGAAGCATTAACAAGGCACATGAATTGTTTGACAAAATACCTAAAAAATGATATCATCTTGTCGACTACAACGATTGCAAGATTATTACAAAATGGATTTGTTGAAAAGGCTTTAGAAACTTTCAAACAAATGCAATTGGCAGGTGTAAAGCAAAATTCCACAACCTTCGCCAGTATCCTCCATACCTCTACCAAAATGGGAGCTTTGGAACAGGTTATGAAAATCCATCAAAGCATCATGGAAGGAGGATTATTTTCATATATGTACTTGGAGGTCCTTTCTTGTAACCAATATTTAAAATAATTCATTGATTATGGACTGACTTTTGTATTACTACTGTAAGCATTTGTGCATATTAATAAATTTAATCATTAATACAACTTTGATGCAGTTGAACCAACATCATCTATTGAAAGTGTTGTTACTAGTTGTATTGATGGAATATTTGAGCATGGTTACCTAGTCAATGTGATAGTTGGGACAAGGAAAATGAGGGATGTTTTGTACCACGTTCCTCCTTCCAGCACTGTACCACAGCATGCAACTATATCTCCCTTTATGAATAGTATGAGCAATGAGCTTAAAGCCTCTATCATGGAACATCAGATTGAATGTAGGTAGAAAAAGAAGCTAATGACTAGGAAGGATCCCAATGCACTAAGGCAGAACAAAATTGGCTATAAATTTTTCTTTGCTGAGCAACGAGCTAGGTTCAAGTCAACCCAACCAGATAAGGATAGATAAATAAGCAAGATGATTGGAGATCTATATAATAGCCTTTTAGAGGATGAAAAACTTGTATGTAAATGACAAAATTAGTGTTTTACTTTGTTGTGTAAACAGAAGCATAAACCCAGAAAACTAATAATATTGCAGGATAAGTTAGATGCAAAGAAATACAAAAGATAATTAAATGGAAACACAGAATAATAGAGAAGACACAGATTCACGTGGTAAAACCTTGACAATATGTCAAGGAAATATCCACAAGGCAAAGTATCATTATTCTTATTGCTCAGAGAAATTGATTACAACTTTCACATAGTTGCTACTCTTCAATACATGACAATAATGATTTAGCCTTCAAGGCAACAAGATATAAATAATATCTTCAACTTGTGTTGCACATAGAAAAATCAAGCTTTATTTTTATTGCTTTGTTTTTTTTTTTTTAAATATTTATCTTTTTCTTTAAATCTTTATCTTTTCCAAAAGGATTTCAAAGATAAGATTTCCCGAAGATAAGACTTTGCTTTATTTCCCTTATCTTTCCAAAAGATAAAATCTTCTTTCTTTCTAATTTTATTGTTGTCATAATCTAACAATCTCCACCTTAACAATAATTTACTTGATCCTTGCCCATGCCCATTCATCACCTTTTCTGCAAGCCAAGAGAAGTCAAACTCCACTTCAACTTCTCTAATTGTACTGTTTTTGTTAACATGTCTGCACAATTTTCTAGTGTATGAACTTTCTCAAGAGCTACTCCACCTCCATCAATAACATGTCTTACAAAATGATATTTAATCATAATATGCTTAGTCCTACTATGATAAGTTGTATTTTTAGTTAGGTGTATAGCACTTTGACTATCATAAAATATAATCACCCTATCTTGTACCTTTCCAAACTCACCCAAAAGACCCTTCAACCAAATTGCCTCTTTACAAGCATGCGAGACAACCATATACTCTGCCTCAATTGTGGATAAAGCAATTGTTTCTTGAAGCTTTGACATCCAACAAATAGATCCTCCTGCAAGAGTAAAGACATAACCTGATGTAGATCTCCTTTTGTCCAAATCACCTACAAAACCTGAATCAACATAACCACAAACTAAACCACTACTACCATCAAAGGTGATACAATAATCACTTGTGCCTCTAAGATACCGAAGCACACATTTC
Organism: Sequoia sempervirens; assembly: GCA_007258455.2. NCBI lineage: Eukaryota > Viridiplantae > Streptophyta > Pinopsida > Cupressales > Cupressaceae > Sequoia > Sequoia sempervirens. Next base: position 331,009,310 of record VDFB02105785.1, read on the forward strand.
ACTACTACCCAATGCTTTTTGCCCGGATTTTCCATGTATCTACTAACAACACCAACTGCATGTGAAATATCTGGTCTTGTACATACCATCGCATACATTAAACTTCCTACTGCATTAGCATATAGTACATGAGACATATAATCCTTTTCTTCTTTATTACTAGGACATAAACTTGAAGAAAGCTTAAAATGGGAAGCTAAAGGGATATTAACTAGTTTCACATTTCTCATGTACCGAATATTATGAGGATATTCTCCACATACTTATGTTGTGATAACCAAAGCTTACCATGTTCCCTGTCTCTGTGTATTTCCATGCCCAAAATTTGTTTCGCTGCTCCTAGATCCTTCATATCAAAAGTCTTAGTCATCTAAGCCTTTAACCCATTGATCTCAACTATGCTTTTGCTTGCTACAAGCATATCGTCAACATATAACACCAAGATAATGAATAAACCAATTTTCAAACTTTTGAAGTAAACACAATGGTCATACTCACTCGTAAAATTTTGGTTCACCATGAAGGAATCAAACTTCTTGTACCATTGCCTGGGAGACTGCTTCAGGCTATACAATGAATTCTTGAGTTTGCAAACAAATTTCTTGTTGCGATCTTGAACAAACCCTTCTAGTTGTTCCATATATATCTCCTCATCCAAATCTCCATGTAAAAACGTTATTTTAACATCTAATTGCTCCAACTCAAGATCAAGTAGAGTGACAAGTGCTAAAACAACCCGAATAGAAACTAGCTTAACTGGTGAAAAAATTTCATGAAAATCAATACCTTCCTTTTGAGAATACCCTTTTTCTACTAGTCTTGCATTGTACCTTTCAACTTTATCATCAATACCCTTCTTCAATTTGAAGACCCATTTGCAACCAACAACTTTCCTACCCTTTGGAAGTTCTACCAGGTCCCATGTTTTATTATTCTCCAAGGCATCCATTTCTTCTTTCATTTCTATTTTCCATTTAGCATTTTCAGCACCATCCATTACTTCATGATAACAACTAGGTTGCCCATCATTAGAAATCAAAGCAACAGATGAAACATAATCATTATACCTTTTAGGTGGATTTCTGACCCGTGTAGATCTCCTTAAATCTTGTTGTGGAATTTCCACATTTTCTTGTAGATTTTTTGCATTCTCATCTTCTTCTTCAAAAGCTTCTTCTTGCTCCTTGTTTTCTATAGATGCATTAGTTTCCAATTGAATTTGTTGATGTTGAGGTACTTGTTCCTGTTTCAAATCAACTTCTACAATATCTAATTTTATGAGAGAAGATTCATCAAATACATCTCTATTAATAATGACTTTGTGGGTAGTAGGATCCCACAATCTGTATCCCTTAATTTTGTCACCATAACCAACAAAGATATATTTCTTAGATTTGGGATCTAATTTAGAATGTTGATCTTTTGAAATAAGAGCATATGCATCACAACAACAAAAAAATAGATTTGAATAATCACAAGAATGACCTGTCCCTACCTCTTCAGAAATCTTACAATCTATTACAAATGATGGTGATCAATTTACCAAATAACAAGCTATAGAGACTGCTTCTGCCCATAACTCTTGCTACAACTTAGCATTACTAAGCATGCTCCTTGCTCTTTCTAGAAGAGTCCTATTCATGTGTTTAGCAACACCATTTTGTTGAGGAGTGTAGATAGTGGTTTAATTCAAGTTTTGATCCCAACTTCCTTACAATAATTTTCAAACTCCAAAGATGTGAACTCACCTCCATTATCAGTTCTTAAACACTTGATTGATCTGCCAGTTTTCTTTTCAACTAAAACTCTAAAATGCTTAAATACATTAAACACATCAACTTTTCTTTTAAGAATATAGACCCACACCTTTCTAGAGTAATCATCTATAAATGTCACAAAATATGATGATCCTCCAAAAGAAACCATAGGGGATGGTCCCCAAACATCTGAATGAATATAATCTAGAATACCCTTACATGTATGAATCCCTGCTTTAAAATTTTGTCTAGATTGCTTCCCATAAACACAATGCAAGCTTGCAGAAATTCAAATTCAAAGATTTTAAATTTGGAAGTAACTTACAGTTTAACAATACCTTCAATCCTTTCTCACTCATATGACCCAACCGCTGATGCCATAAACGCGTAGATACATTTTCTTCCTCAGATACCGCTACAACTTCATTTATTACCATACTCCCTTCAAGCTTGTAAAGGTTTCTAACTTTTGTAGCCTTCATGACCACCAAAATTACTTTGGACACTTTCGTTGATCCACCTTGACTTGTAAATTTATAACCTCCAAAATCCAAAACTCCCAAGGAAATTAAATTCTTTTTGAGTTTAGGCACATGTCTTACCTTTGTTAATGTCCTCACAACACCATCAAACATTTTAATCTTAATGCTCCCAACCCCAATAGTCTTACAAGAAACATTATTTCCCATAAGAACAACACCACCATCAATAGCTTGGTAAGATGAAAACCAATTCTTATGTGGACACATGTGATTAGAAGCACCATAATCTAATAACCATTCCTCATGATACTGTAAGGAATCACAAACAGATAAAACTTCATCAACCGTACCTGAACTTGTCTTAACCGGATTTGCTTCTTTTTTGGAGTCATCATTGTCTTCTTTCCTCTTCCAACAATCTTTCTTGAGATGGCCTAATTTATTGCAATACCAACATTTTCCCTTACCCTTTTTTCCTTTTGACTTAGATCTAGATGTACCTCTTGAATCTTCCCCTTTTTCCTTGGATCGACCTCTAACCACCATTGCTTCAGATGTTGAGGATTCTATATTAGATTTCCTCCGCACCTCTTCAAAAAACAAAGCTCCCACAACAAAATCAAATTCAAGGGTGTCAGTTGTGCTAAAGCTAATAGAAGTGACTAAGTGATTCCAGGATTCAAGCAATGAACACAATAACATAACTACCTTGTCTTCATCTTCGACTTTTACACCCATACTAGCTAATTGACATATAAGAGTATTGAAAATATTTAAATGATCACCAATTTTTATACCTTCCTTCATTCACAAACTATATAGTTGCCTCTTCAAGTAGATCTAATTTGTCAAGGATTTTGTCATATAAAGACTCTCCATTTTACTCCATAGGCCTACAGTCGTATCCTCTCCAACAATATTAAAAAGAACATCATCTGCTAAACACAACCGAATTGTGCTCAGAGCTCTTGTATCAAGATCCTCCCAATCTTCATTAGTCATATTTGTAGGTTTCTTTAACTTTTTGACCAACGCTTTCTACAATCCTTATTGCACTGACAAATCATGCATTTTGAGCTTCCATAGCTCAAAGTTATTGTTCCCATTGAATTTATCCACCTCAAACCTTGCATTCAAAACCTTTTCCATCTGACGCTACAAAACAAAACACCAAATCCTAACACAGATGTTGCAAAATAATTGCTTTGATACCACTTGTGTAAACGAAAGCATAAACCCAAAAAACTAATAATATTGCAACACAAGTTAGATGCAAAGAAATACAAAAGATAATTAAACGGAAACATAGAATAATAAAGAAGACACAAATTTGCGTGGTAAAACCTTGACAATATGTCAAGGAAACATCCACGATGCAAAGTATCGGTATTCTTATTGCTTAGAGAAATTGATTACAACTTTCACACTACTGTTGCTCTTCAATACAATTCATTACAATAATGATTTAGCCTTCAAGGCAGTAAGATATAAATAATATCTTCAACCTATGTTGCACATAGAAAAATCAAGCTTTTTTTTATTGCTTTGTTTTATTTGTTTTTAAATCTTTATCTTTTCCAAAAGGATTTCAAAGATAAGATTTCCCAAAGATAAGACTTTTCTTTATTTCCCCCGGTGATTCCATAATAGTGATTTATAGTTTTTGGCCAAATTGGACACTGAAATTATTATTTTTAACTAAATCTTCACATTCAGGCACCTATAGCGGCTAAACCGTGAAGAATTTGAAGATGATGCAAACTAGATTCTCGTCACATTTTGTCTGTAGATTTTAAAAATATTTTTTTCAAAGTTTTTGGAATCCGATTGCACTTCTTTTTCCATCTCCCACAAAAACTGGTTTTTTTAAAAAAATAGCATTTTTAAAAAGTGACGTACACCGTATAATGCATAACTTTTTTTCCATGAAGGATAAAATTATAATTATTTCGAATTTAGATTTGTAACTCCGATATCTAGGTATTCCACTTGGTTAGACAATTTTTTATTGAATATTTTTTCTTTAATCAAGTTTCGAAGTCAAACCAATTACAATTCAGACATAATGCGACCGTATAACGCATAACTTTTTTTATATATATCAAAATTCAATTTTTATTTATTTTTGGATCAAGGACTTCAATATCTAATGCACTCATATTTTTCAATTTTTGTTTTTGATAATCTGCTATTTTTCCACATGTACAGAACAGAGACCTTTATTTTCGATGAAAAACCTATGTTTAATAAAACTAAAAAAACCAATACATAATAAAACCAAAAAATATTAAAATTATATTTGTTGGATAGCTCGTTCCGAGGACTACCTGATTCCAATTGGGTTTGTGAATATTCCTCCATTTTCATCCTCAACCGAGCTCCGAAGTGCCAAAATCTAGGTTTTTTTGCGTCTCAGGGGGGGATGAGGAATAAGGGGGGTTCGTTCGAACCAAGGTTCATTTGAACCCCCCTTCTATAAGGGGTTTTGTTGGATTTTTTGGTGGGAAAGAATTAAAAAGGTTCGCTGAACCCAGGTTCTAGCGAACCTAATGGGTTCGAACCAATAGGTTCGTACGAACCCCTAAAATCAAGTTTTTTTCCATGCATTTATTTTTTGTGAGTTTTCCTTCCTCACTTGAATTGTAAACCACTATTGTGGCTTCACCCCCCTTATCTTTCCAAAAGATAAAATCTACTTTCTTTCTAATTTTATTGTTGTCTTAATCTAACTTTACTTATAATCATATATACAAAATGTTTATATTAATTTTTTTTTATGGTAGCCTTATCAAGAGCATGGTATACAAGAAAAAGAGCGCTATAGAAAAGAGATGTGTGAATACAAGGAAAGATTGCGACTTCAGGCTCAAGGTGTTGTGGTTGGAACCAATAGTTCTTTGAGTAGCTTGTAGATGGAGACAAAACATGGAAGCATAGGAAATGCATGCGAACTGTTTGATAGAATGCCTCAAAGAGAGTTATCTCATGGAATGCAATGATTGCAAGATATGCACAAAATTTATGTTTTTTATAAAATATTGAAATATCAATTACACATAACTAAAAAGTAAACAAGATGAATAAAAAAAAACTTGATCTAATTTGAAGTTCTCAAAGTAGAACACCCTTTTGTTTGGTTCTTCCATAAGCAACCTATGATATGGATCGACTAAGGCCCATATATTTTGCGCAACAACTTCTCCTTCCTTGCATGCTTTAATGTTGAATTATGATTCTCTAATTTTTAGATGCTCATCCATAATAGGTCCTTCATTAACATAAGAAAATAGTATCACTTCTCTATTTTTCCGTGTGCTCCATGCTTCTCTACTTCATCCACTTAATGCTCCCATATTTGTAAGAGTGGAACATAAAATCACCTAACGGAACTGTAATGTTTTTCTTGATTCATTTTACAATGGCAGCAAAGGGTGAGTGTCAACAAATACTTTTATCAGAGGGGTCCACTGCACATAGTTGAAAATGTTAAGATGATTGGACTAGTCTGTAAGGGAGAGGAGCCTATCATGGGAAGGGGACATATGATGGGTATAGAATATGACAGTCTGGGACCAGTTTTGGGTAATAAAAGAGTCAATAAATTTACACTTAATATCTAACTAAAAAACACTTTAATTCATAAAATACACAAACTGACCAATCATGTGATGCCACATCAACGTACCAATAATACATGACTTAATGACCCACTATCGGTGGATGGCACATTTTGGCTCTTTTTTGTGGTTTTTGAAAAATAGTCCAAAAATATTGAAAAACGTGTGCAATGTTGATGTGGACCCCTCGCTCAACATCGCCCTACCCACCACTGGCTCTTTAGAAGGAATTTATCTTAAATTTTACAGTCATTTAGATGTCATAAGATTAATATTAATACTAAATATAATATTTTTAAAATAAACACAGTATATTTATAGTTTTCATTTTGATTTTATATCAATCAATATTATTATTACTTAATAAGAAAGAAGTATGTAATTATGCTTCTTTTGAATACAATTGTGTGCAAGCTAAATTTTCATCAACATTTGGTGTGATTGTAATCCAAAACTTGAAGAAAAAACTTGCACACAATTGTATCCACAAGCAGCATAATTACATTCAATATGAATTGTAGAAATATTATATCTTTAACAAAGAAGTTTTCTTCATAATATATTAAATTTTATGATATTTTATTTAAATTTAACTATATAATTTTGAATCAATTTTTTTTTTTTTTTTTTTTTTAAAGGTGCAATGCACCCATAATATTAGGGGTAAACGCTTTTTTTTTACCGGAGCTATGAACCGGATACAACAAACCACAAAAAACAACCAAACCCGCGAGCACAAAGGCCCAGCGAAGGCACAAGGCCTGCGAGCACTTTGGCCCAGCGAGGGTTTGAACCCTGGTGGCCATCACTACAACCAAGCGACTTGACCACCGAACCACGCCCTTATCGGCTTGAATCAAATTTATTGATTTTAATGAAAAAATATATATATTTTTTTCTAGATAAAAAGTTGGGTAGGGCCAGCACCTGATTATATTAAAATATCAAAGATTACATAGTTTAAATGGTTACATACCAGCACACAACCATCACCTCCATGACTACTTACAACTGCTGCTAGTTATAGAAAAAATGGAAAAACACTAAAAAGAAACCCCCCAGGACTACAAACAATCACTACCAACCATTACCAAAAAGGCGTAATTCAGCATAAACATAGCAGTCCATATGCCACCTCGATGCCAGTCCACCTTATTCGCCACGTAGAGCTCTCTTTGATAGCTCATCAGCCATCGAGTTCCCTTCCCAATATATGTGACCAATTTTAAAATCATCCAAGTCATCGATTAATGTCTTGATACCAGCCAACCATCTATTGATCTTCCAATTGGGGGCAGAGTTTTGGCGAATGGCGTTTACGATGATCAAGGAATCTCCCTCTAAATGAATCTTCTTCGCCCCGAGCTTTTTTCACAACTCTAGACCTCTCAATGCTACCCTGACCTCTGCAATGTTCTTTGTTGCAACGCCAATGTGTTCCTTGCTTTCAACAATGATTGTTCCTTGCTCATCCCATGCAACACAACCAATCCCACTTGGCCCCGGGTTTCCACTAAAATCTCACCATCAAAATTTATCTTGATCTAACCTAGGTTTGGTGTTGTCCATTTGACCCCCTTTCGAGGATCCACTAGTTGCTCTGATATCCTTGATCCCATAAGCTTTGGGACTACCAACCCTGCGAACTTCTTGGTCAACTCACTATCCCAACTAGTAAAGACATTATGTTTCAAATTTGAGGATTTAACTACAGAGTTCACCACTTCTACAATAAAGGTTTCAATATTCTTGACTAACAGCTTCCTTGGCATCCCCAATTTCTTGAAAATTCTACAGTTCCTTTCTTTTTATATTTCCCATATTACAATTGAGGGGGCAACCTGCCAAATACATCCAAAGAAGTCTTGTTTCTTGATGATAGGCCAGCTAACAAACTAGTCCACCAACTCCTAAGGAAGGGGGCATGAGAAATTTAACTTAGAACAAATGAAGTTCCAACAAAACCTCGCATATGGATAGGCCAGTAGGAGGTGGTTTGCATCTTCATCATATTTTTTGCAAGGAGGGCATCTCCCCGGGCCACTAATCCCAAATTTGTCCAAGTGGTCTTGTGTTAGAATCTTTTTTTGAATTTCCAACCATGAAAAGACTTCAGCCTTGGGCAGACCAAATTTTTCCCAAAGAAGTTTTTTCGGCCAATGTTTGTCATCCTCAATTGCTTCCCCTATCCTATATCCAGTCTTAACTTTGTATTCCCCATCCATCGACACACACCACCTAATCCTATCTTCTTCTCCTGAAGCCATCCATCTTCTGTATTTCAATATGTCTTCCAAAATCACCTTTTGATCTTGGAGGGCATTTAACTTTGTTAGTGATTCCCAGTTCCATCTCAGTTGACCATTCTCTACTATGAACAATCCATAATTACATACTTCCTTTCCCCATACTCAAATTGTCTCTCTACAAATATCCTCCAAATGTGGAAGAGACTTGAGGGCAGGATGTCCCTCCCAGGAGTTCTCTCATAACATTGCCTTTCTGCCATTGTTCACTTCCCATGTGATATGTTTGGTAACAATGTATCTACACTCTAAAATTAAATTCCAAATCATTGAGCCTCTTGGGGGATTCTGGATGATGAGTATTCTAGTTGCATCATTTGTGTCAAGATATTTCTTTCTCAAAATCTGAACCCACCATTGGTCCCCTATGCAATATATATTCCAAAGAAGCTTCGCTCCCATTGCCAAGTTCATTAGGTGTAATTGTTTCACCCCAACCCTTTTCGCCCCTTGTGGTTTACATATCTTGTCCCAAGCCAATAATGGGAATTTTTGAGATTCATCTAAGCCACTCCAAAAAAATCTCCTCACTAGTTGAATCAGACCTTCTTTAGTTGCTTTGGGTAACTTCATGCAAGACATTGAATAGACTGGAATGGCAGAGAGGACAACTTTTATCATCATGACTCTATCAGTCGAGGTAAGCCATTTCCCCTTCCAACCCCCTAGGTTCTTCCTATAGTTGTTTAGTAATGATTCCCAATAACTTACTTTGTTTACCCCTACAAACAGAGGCATCCCTAGAAACTTACCAGGAAAGTTGGAAATTTTCAGTCCTAGAATTCTTGCTAAATCCCTTTGAAGACTTGGTTGAATATTGAGGAAGAAAACTTTAGATTTGTGCCAGTTGACGCTTTGACCAGAGGCCAACCCATACTCATTCAACAATTTCTTAATGCACTTGGCCTCCACCCTAGTAGCATCCCCAAATAATAAAGTATCATCCAAAAATTGATTGTGAGTCGACTTGTCTATTCCCAAGGCAACTCCTATACCCTTCCACTTACCTTCAGCCCTAAGATGTGATATACTTCTACCAAGTTCTTCTGCCATGATGATGAAAAGAAAGGGTGAAAGGGGATTAAACTGTTTGATTCCACTTGAAGATTCAAAGAAACCTTGTGCTACTCCATTTACTAATACTGAGAATTTGGGTGAATTGATGCATCCACTAACTCAATCCACCCATTCCTGCTAAAAAAAAACTTATTCAATACCTCCAGTAGGAATTTTTGATCCACCATATCATACGCCTTAAGAATATCTAGTTTGATGATCATATTGGGAGCTCTAGTCTTTATTGTAGTAGGAATAGTTTCATGTGCCATAATAATGCCTTCAAATATGGATCTACCTAGGGAGAAACCGCTTTGCTCCTCTGAGATAATTTTCTTGAGAACCTTCTTGAGCTGATTAGCAATGATCTTAGTTATTATTTTTTAAATTTTGTTGCAGAGAGAAATGTGTCTATAGTCTCCAAAATTCTAAGGGTCTTTCTTCTTGGGAACAAGTGCAATGAATGTGTGGTTGAAGGCCCCAAGCACTGTGGCCTTTTTCCTTGATTCGTCAACAGCCCAATGCACATCCTTTCCAATGATGTCCCAGAAGGCTTGAAAGAATCTGGTTGTGAAGCTGTTAGGCCCAGGAGCTTTATCAGCTCCAAGCTGAAAGGTAGCAGCCCTTACTTCCTCTAGAATTATCGACTCGTAGAGCCTTAGGTTGTCTTATCCATTGATCAAGGATGGAATCCGATCCAAGAAATTCTCTCTTTCCCTACTATTGTTTGGAAATACTAGACTGCTGCTTGATTCACCTCTTCTATGGGTTTTTTTCTCGAGCTATCCTCCTTTACAATCTCAGTGATACTTTTCTTGACCTTATTAGTGACTACCGTTCTATGGAATAACTTAGTGTTCTTGTCCCCTTCCTTCAACCATACTTCCCTAGATTGTTGCCTCCAAAAGGTCTCTTCCCTGGCCATGATCTCTTTCAGCTCTGCTTTGAATTTTGATTCCAACTCATAATTAGTCCCATCCATTCATCTTTGAATCACTTTTTCATTCAGTTTAGAAAGTTCTTCAATTTGATCTTTTTCCTTGAATATATTTCCAAACTTCTCCTTATTCCAATCCTTCACTCTATTTTTGATATGTACTAGTTTTTGTCTGAGTGTATACATGCAGGTATGGTTTCCACCTCTTACTTCCTTCCACCATGTTCCATCAGATCATTCAATGATGAGTCCCTAAGCCACATGTGCTCAAACTTGAAAGAGATTCCACCTTTGGGCACCTTAGGCTTTATGTACAACTGAACCGAGAAGTGGTCTGATCTAGAGAAGGGTAGAATACTTGCTTCAAAAGAGTCTGCCACTGGTCCCCAATTCCCACCTAAGAAGAATCTTTCCAACTTTTCTACTATATGGGTGAAGCATTTTCTCTGATTAGTCCATGTATACTTTCCATTCTTCGTTTGCACTTCCCTCAGCCCACTCTCCTCCACAAAAGCATGGAAGTCCAGTTGTATCCTAGACAAATTTTGAGATCCCCCTGCTTCTCAGAGTTATCTAGAGTGGCATTGAAATCCCCACCTAAGATAACTTGCATCCCATCCTGCTTTTGTAGCCAGGCCCTAGTCTCCTGCCATAGATCCCTTTTAGCATTGGTTGGTGTTGGTTCGTATACATTTACAATTAGCAGAAACCTATTTTGACTAAGGATCCTACATCTGACCGCCATCCAGTTTTGTTTCTCCAATACCACAGTTCATTGTAGAATTAAAGGATTCCACAACACTCCTAATCCACCTGAAGCCCCAATAGATTCCACAAACACTCCTTCCCATTGTTTCCAACTTCTCATTTTGTTTTGGATTTCTTCTCTTTCCCATTTAGTTTCCTGTAATAGAACTATCTCTTCCTTACTTTGGTCAATATGGTGCTTAACTAAGTGCCACTTTCTAGGGGTGTTTAAGCCCCTAGCGTTCCATGCAATTAGCTTCATGCTTCCTTGGGAAGGACAATCTCCTTCCCATTTCTAAGTTTTCTCTAACCCTTAGCACTGGCTGCAATTTCTAATTTGGCTTTGTTGGATTTGGGACCCCTCTTCTTCTTTGATGCTAGGTTTGGTTTTTTCAACTTTGATTGTGACTGCTCAATTGTCCTTTCCTCAAGGATGCCAATTTGATCTATCTCAGGAATCAATTCTTCTTCATATTATGAATCACCATCTTACAGCTCCTCCATAACATAGGTTGGATTAGGCTCTTTAGCATCAGTAGGAGCCCTTGGGGTATCATTCATGATTCCTGCATCCCAATCTCGGTTGGGATGATGCATCAACTCTAGTTTTGAATCCAAATCATTATCTGACAGCTGGTCTTGAGACACCTCCTTTTCTTTTCCTTGACTTGTTCTACCCTCCACACCTCTTTATCTATATCCCGATTGCCACTTTGCTCCCCCAATTCTTGCCACTTTGCTCCCCCAATGCTTATGTTGCTTCCTTATCCATCATGTCACCTCCCAAGACTCCCAAGGCCTCACCCAAACATCCCTTTTTGGAGCTGGCTACCTCCCCTCCACACATTTCTACTGTAGTCAAGTAACGTCCAACTACTGTATTGCCCCCCTCACTTGATTTCCATTTGTTCACCAAACATTCCACCATAGGGTCATACTCCTGCTGATTAATTACCTTTGAATTAGTTTTCTACTCTGCATGAGCTTCTACTCCATCCCTATAAAGCTTATGGGTGAATTTTTTTGCTCTATCAACCCACACCACCCCATTACATTCCAAATGTCCATGTGAAATTAATTTGCACAGAGGGCACAAAGACATTTGTTCTTTTCCGATCTTTAAAATGTGCAGCCTAGCGCTGGTGGGGATCTCAATTTTTGAGGGAAGATTTTGGTGTAGAGAAATCCCCAAGAACATTCTAATGTAAGCTCCCTTGCATCTGTCAATTAAAATCTCATCTATAGATCTCAGAGTTCCCAAACTATTCCCCACTATTTTCATCAGACCCAGTTCCCAAAATTTAGAAGGCATGTCATATATTCTTATCCATATCAGTCCCTCCTACAGTCTATGCTCCCAAGGGTTAAAATTCGGATACCAGTCAACCAAATGGAAGCCCACACTTTTCCAGTAATGTGGTTCACTATTAAGGGCCTTCCACTTCTCCTCTGGTGTCGGGAAGATAATTAAGAAGTAGTCGTTTGTAAGGGCACCAATTTGAATCCGTCCACCCCATTTCTCAAAACACCAATTTTCGATCTCTCTAGCCCTACTCTTGTCACCTCCCCATTTAATGAAAATCCCTAATTGTTTTAATTTGTTTGTTTCATCTTTAATTTTTTGCATCTCTATAGGAATATGAAACAGTGGTTTAAGGTTTCCAGTCTTGCCCGAATTCTCCATATTTCCACTTGGGCCCTTGCCTTTCTCTTTCCCTAGATCCTGCTTTCTCCAATCTTGATCCGCTCGATTCTTGTCCTTTATTTCACCACTTGCAGTCTTGTTTACGCGCCAGTCACTTGTCTCTGCCCGTCCATTTGGTTTATTATACTAGAACCTATCATTCCATCATTTTCAAAAAACCCTTCCCCGATCCATATGTTGTTCTTGCCTAGGGTTTTTGCGAGCCTCCATTTGATGCCTATGGAAACCCCGAGGGCGCAACCAGGGTAACCCATATGGCATCTTCTTCTCGAGGTATCTTCTAGCATTTCTTCCTTTGATTCCAATAGATCCTTCCCCCTACTCTTAGTAGAAGGGGTGACATTTTTCCACCCAGAATCCACTTATGAATACCCACTATGGAGTGTGTCTCCTGACTCTCGACACCTGTGCACGGTTTCCTCTTAACTCTCACTTCCCATTGTTCTGACTCTGCTCCTACTCCTTACGTGCCATTTTCTCCCTTATTTTCATTAATGAAAATATATATTATTATTTTTATAATTTTATAATTTTAAATATTTTAAATATTTTTTATTAAATTACTTTTATTAATCTAAAATTAAATCTTAATTGAACCAATAATATATATTTCTCAGTATAACTTAAATACGTACTATAACTTAAATCAATTAATTTAAAATATATACAAATAGTTTCATTCATATCTACTAATCTTTCGGATTTATAACACATGTGACAGTATGTGTCTATTTATGTATGTCATTTTACATGCGAGACTTGTTATATTCACTATTTTATACCTATATGTTCCTAGTTGGTCCTTTTTATTTATTGTGTTTTTCTAAGATTTAAATTTTTTTCCTATCTTGTCTTTTTATTTACTTAAATATATATGTTTATATATTTTAGTTTAAAAAAAAAATGACTTAAATAAGTTGTATTGATGAATATGAATACGTAAAATTGACTAAATTTTAATGACATATCTAATAATGTATTTTTTATCATATTAATTTGATTTAAGTTACATTTATATTCATATTAATACTATTTAATTAGATAAATTATATTTAATTGTTTAATTAATTAAGATTAATCTTTTAACATTTCTTTCATCATCAAATTAATTAAATAAATCATATTTGTTTAATTAAAGTAATTTTTAAAACCTCTCTCCGCTAATTAATTATCAAATCAATTAAACCATGAAGGAAAAACTCATTGGACAAGTACATGTTTCCACATTGAGGATTCTCAAGAAAAATCCAATATCCAAGCATATCAAAGAGCACATCCACTCATCCTAAGTTTGCATTGGTTATAGTTTTCATTTGAATTTGTATTGTTAGTTTTGCTCAATTAGAGGTAGTGGTAGGATTTAAATATTTGATTCAATGTTGTCTTTGTTTCCTTCATTTTCCCTTCATTTCCCTACTTCTACATTCTAGCACACTTGGTGGGACTCATATCCCAAGCTAATTTTTATTCTTGTAAGTCTATCTGACTTTTTTGTGTTGAACACCCAGAATACTAAGGGGGGGATTAGTATTTTATTAAACCATTTGATCACAACCCATCCAATTAACAAAACATATCTAACTGAAACAATGAATGAAAGCATGAAACAATCACAAGATCACATAACACATGAACACAATAATTTTTACATGGAAAACCCAAAAAGGGAAAAACCACTGTGAGGATTAGCTCACAATATATTATAACCAGTTATAAGATATTATAGAGGCTCACTACCAATACACACTATCCAATAGGGATCACAACCACAAAAAGATAGATACAAAAAAAAAATGCCCACACAACCAAGATGTGAATTGATACAAAATGCACCTTCCTTGTGCTGGATTCAGTTCCTTTGAAGCTCTGAATACAAAACACTGCTCTACTTTATTGTCACTCAATATTCACAATAATTCTACTATAGATCTGATCATTTACATACAAAATTCATATCTATGCATCTCATCACATCTCATATCGCTCCTACAATCTCAAAAATGTCTTACATATATACCTAATACATTTGCATACACTAATTAGGCCAGCCTAATTAGATGTAGCCCTTTATTAAATCAAAATTTCCTTGTCGACATCATACTTGAATCAAAAACATCTTCATGTTGTAACCAAATGTGCAACACTTGATATAGGTTGGCATGGACATAAAATAGATCTCACTAAAATCCACAACACATATTTAAACATCACAACATATATCAAGCATTAGGTCAGCCAAGAATTAGACCTAATCACAAAATAAGCCAATTGATCAATACCAGCAATCAACCTAATCACATAAACATGCACCATCTAGAATATATAATGTACTGACACCTATAAGAAATCTCCCAAAATTTCAAAGTCTAACTCTTAACGCCAGAGGAACGCAGATCAGATTACTCATACCCAGATGCACTGTATATAGCTAAAATTGTATGCCAAACTACTATTACTTGTACCTTTCAAACTATTCATCCAAACCAATTGAAATCTTGAACATAGATGCACATAATAATTAGGTATAATATATTATCATAGCATAAGAAGATCTTAAATCATATGAGTGAATGTAGACCAAAATACTGGATTAAGATATCTTCATTCTGTTCACCGGATTAGTGAAAATATCAATAATCAATGTTGGCATTAATGAAAAAAAATTAAGGGGTTCCTTCTTTCGTTCAAGAATCTCCCCTTTTTAATTGATGGAAACATTTTCCATAAATAAATCTCTCCAAAAACTCAGAATATACTCCATCTCCCCCTTCATCTAACTTCTCCCCCTTTGACATCAAAGACAAAGGGTGTGTCGATAACACACATGTATTTACTCCAAACTTTGATCTATATGTACATGAGAATAACTCAATGAAATGTAATAACTCCCCCTCAAGGAGAACTATCCCAAAAAAATTGATCCATCTGTGTGTACAATGAAAAACTAGAATATTTAATTAGAGGAGGCACCTTCAATCTCCTTAAGAATTGCTTTCCAAGCATACTTCCCTTCATTCCAAGTCTTTTTGGCTACTGCAAGCGATTTGTACAATGATTCTATCTCTACAATATTCTTCTCTCCCTCTTCCATAGTACTTGAATTTGGATTTATCTTTGTAATATTTTTTGCATCGACAAGGGCACTTGATACTAGTATGTGCTTAGGCTTCACCAAGTCCCCAATCTGTCCAAATCACCTTATGATTTCTTCTTTTTTCCTTTGCAATGTGAAAAATATATTCTATAGATATGTAATGGCAATCCAAGTGGTATGATCTTTGTCCTTTGATGGGTGATAGGCTTTGGAGGCATTAATTATTTGTAACTCAATAGAGTCCATTAAGTACTTAATGCCTTGAGTGGCATTTGACCACTTCATACAGTACAAAAACAAATTTTTAGCCTCATCTTCACATTCTTGCACTTCCTTTATGCTTTTCTCCACTTTGCACATCTATCTTGTAGGTCAAGTAGCCTCTTTTTAGCAAACCTTGATTCAACTTCTTTTTCAATTTGTTCCTTTAGACTGGAGGCATACTGCTTAAGAGAATCAACTAAAAATTGGAGATTTTCAACTGAGGTAAGAGAGTTGTCAATTGTAATATCAAGAGTAGGATCCTATATAGTCTTTATGGCTTCACTTATCAATTATGTCCCCTTCTAATGTGCCTCAATTATTTATTTTCTTCTAGAGGCATGAAAGACATCTCCAACCTCCAACTTTTGAATTGGTGAGATATTTTCTAGATCTAAACTTCCTTGATACATTAGGAGTTATAACAACTGAGGAGGAATTGCTTGTTGGAACCTTATTTTCTTTGTCAAAAGACCCTTAAGAGGATTATCAAAAGATTCTCCAAAGGACTTGGGTAGCTCCATGGTCTTTTGTGCATCTTCTTCATTCTTTCCAACCTCAAAATATTCTTCATTCTCTTCTTTCTCCTCTTCACCGGAGGCTTTTCCTTTTGCTTATCTTTATCTTCATCCTCTTTCATGTCATCTTCATCTTTCTTATTGTTCTTTTATTTTTTCTGATTTTTCTTCTTCGCCATTCTCATTTTCATTATCTTCATTTTTATTTACTACATCTTGTTGTTTATTAGAGCGATCCTTAGCACCATCATCAACCTTATTCTTTTCTTTTTCCTTCTCTACACTATGGTTTTCATCTTTAGCAGTAGGTTTTTCAGTATCTTCTGGAGGAGCAGAAGTCTCCGGGGAGCATGTGTTTCTTTTACCGATGGTGGTAAGGATACCACATTCTCTGTAACACCAAACAATGGAGTTTCTTCAGTGGTATGATCATCTACCTATTTCTCTTTTAAGACCTCTTTGAAAACTAGCAAATTTGTGTCAGGAGGAAGATTTTCTTTTGCATCAATGACCTTTTCTTCTACATTCTCCTTCTCTTGAGTAGTAGTGGATGTGGAAGTAGCTATCATCCCAAACTTTTCTGCAATGTCCTTGATAGTTCCAACTGTTTCCTGCTTCAATTTTTTCACTTTCTCCTTTTCCCTCCCCATAAGAATAGTGAATTTTTTTTTTACTCTAAATTCTTTATTACACACTTCTATTAGAGTAGCTTTGTCATCCTCAAACAAGGAGGATCCAATTTCCTCCAAGGCATCTAATTTCATTTTATCCTTAGCTTCAATAGCTTATGTGAATGTGAGATAAACCTAGGCTAAACATGAACAAAACACACAAGAATTATTCATATTAGTAGGTTAAATCACATTCCCTATAAGATACTCGAACATACAAAGAAATGAAAATAAACTATATAAAAACATGAAATAACATGAAATATAAGCATGAAATCCTATCTAAGTACTCCAAACCTCATCCCATAAGGGGATTGGTGCCAAATTGATGTGGAATATGGCCCTTTCCCAATCCCTTGTTGGATAAGCTTCAAGATTTTGATGCAAACTGATGGATTTGATGCAATAAGATAGTGTTGAATCTCAGTTGTGTTTACAGTTTGTCCTTGATGACAAAATCTCTTTTAGTTTGTTCTCATTGATAATTTGTCTCTTGATGGTTCTCCTTGTACATCACAGGTTTTGAAATGTCTGTTCTTTCAGGATTATTCATATCGGTGTGAGAATGGAAGAGTCTCCCCAATCCACTTCGAAATGTCTGAGTTGCCTATGGGCAAGACATTTCAGATGTCATGGCGATTGAATTTATCTAACAAGCTGTTGTCGGCAAGACTTCTCTTTGGTCTCAGCGACAGAATGTGTTCTCTTTCGGCATATGTTATACCGTCAGGTTGAGGTCTTAGCGAAGACATATTGTTTCCTCGACTAGTGCATGTGGACATCTATCGACGAGACATTCACATGGTTTCGGCAACTAAGGATGATCTTATCAGCAAAGGTTGTGGCTATCGGGGTGGTGTCTCACCGAGTTTTGTATGTCTCTCTGACTTGTACACATGGAACAGTTCATCAGCGTGAGTCAGATGGTCAGGCTAACGTCTTGCCAAATTCAAGATGTCTCGATGACGGGTGCACTTTGGGATCCCTTCGGCTAAGTTATGATCTACGGTAGGAGGTCTTGGCGAGTTTCATTTGTCTCACCAATCATGCACCAAAAGATCTTATCGACAGAGGATGAGGCTTTGTTGAAATGTCATAGCGAACGTTCAATGTCACACCGACAACCGTTGGACAACTGCCTTCGGCAGGACATTCTGTAAGTCTCAACGAATAGGTGTGTTTTCGGGGTGTTTCGGTATGACTGAAACGATCTACAAGATATCTCCCTGATGTTTTGAAGTTATAGCGACATGTATTGTACAGTTGGTCTCGTTGGCAAGAAAAAAATTATGTTACAGCGACATCACACAAGGGGTTTCTATCAAAGGCTCATCGGTGTGAGATTGATACTGTCTTGGTGAACTAGGGTGAGCTCGGGATGTTTCGGCAAAACAAGGGGCAGTCTATATAGCGTCTCCCCAACTTCGTATTATCTCAGCGACACAGGGTGAAAAGTGACTCTCGGCAAAAAATTTTGAAGTCTACAAGAGGTCTTAGTGATATCATTTGGTCACAGCGATTGTAAATGAAAGGCTTTCGATGAAAGGATGGTAAAGTCTTAGCGACTCAGAGTGGATAAAGTATTTCGGTGAAACTTAATGTATTCTATGAAACGTCTTCCCAAAAGTTGAAGGTTACAGCGACTCTCAAGAGTAAAAAGGGCTTTCGGTGTGTCTTAGTGTGCTCTACGAGAGGTCTCCCCAAGAGTGATAAGTCATGGCGACTATGAACGAAACAAAAGAACATCGTTGAGAGATATCCTTGGGTCTTAGCAAGAGCTCATAAAGATAAACATTTTGATATATAATAGTTTATAGTCTGTGAGATGTCTCGCTGAATTCACAGAGTCTTAGCGATATCTATGGGGATGACTGACTGCGTTATAAATTGCCTTTGATAGAACTATTTGCTTGTCTCAGCGAATTGTTACGAAGACTCAAACTTTGTGGCTGTTTATGGAAAGTTCAAAATATAGTTGCAGGCTGACATCATGGATTTGCATCGAATCTCAGAACCGTTACATGATAGCATATTCATTGAGTTTCCTCTTTGAGCAGTTGCGTTTTTGTTTTAATAGGATGATTTGCAGCTCTCTGGATAAGCGTTACTATTGAGTTTTAATCATCTATGTCTGTCAGTATTCAACTTTATATTCAAAAATAAGCAAGAGAATCTGAAGATCTGGTGAAAAATGTTTTGAATATTTCTTCACAACCGACATACTTAAAATGTAATTAAATACCTGTGTTGAAAACTGTAAAGGTTGTTGATTTTGTAATTCTGAGAGTATCATTCCTTGTCTGTATGGAAATGTATGAATGAACTCTAAAGAAAGATATGTGCTTATCTGAAAACAGAGAAATCCTCTAAGTCTTTATTATTGTTCAAAACATTTTGAGGGGTTGATACTCCTTGAGATGGGTGTCTCAAAATGAGGGGCTGGTGCTCCTTGAGTGGGTGCTCAAAAATCAGCCTATAAGGCATTGTGAACTTTTGTTTAAAAGATTAAGCCTGGAAGGCATTCAGGGAGTGGTTTTTATACCCCAGGAGGGTTTTCCACTCGATAAAATCTTGAGTCTTCTTGTTCTTCTGAGTTCCCTTTGCTTTACTGTGTTGTTGATTATTTCAGTTCACTATTTGAGTATTATCTTTCTCAATTTTGTTTATGAATGATTACATTCAACTCATGAATGCATTAATCAGAGTATATTGAGATCAGATCTATGCTATAGTTTTTGAATTTGTGAAAATTGGTCAAATCTGTTATAACACTGATTCACCCCCCCCTCTCAGTGTCATTTTAACTCCAACAGATAGTGGATTCAAGCTCAAAAGATGAAAATGCATGTAGGTGTGAGTTAAAAATGTGTATAGTAAGTTTGCATGAAAAGGTGGATCTATTTCCCATGGAAATTCCTTCTATTTATAAGAATCAATGGTTAGAAGAAGGGTGAAAAATAAGTAATGTGGGACTAAATGGATGATTGTTGGGCTAAGAGAAGCAATGGGGATGTGTGCTCACACAAGTATGTGCACATCTTGGGAAGAGAGATGTAAGAGGGAGTTAAGGCATATGGTTGGAAGAATTTAAGGAATGTGGGTGGGGATGTAAGGGCATGTAAGAGAAGTAAATGCCCTTGTAAGAGACAAGATGGCTTGTAAGAGCCATTGAATTGCTTTGTAAGAGGTATTAAAAGCCTTTGTAAGAGATTTTAAAGTTTTGGGAGGGAAAGTAAAAAAAATAGAGGAATATTCCATGAGAATACCTTTTTGTGAGGAAAATAGCCATTTAATTAATTTGTAAAAATTAATAACTTGTGCAAGTGGGGTTAATAAATCATAGGTTTATTTAACCTTGGTGGGATTACAGGCTAGAGGATCAATTGGCTAATGAAGATTAGCAGGTGGTTTAAAGTTAATTAATCCAAAATTAATTAATCTTAGGTGGGTTAGGGGTTTTAGAAGAATATGACATTTAATTAAATAATTAGATTTATTTAATCAAATGAGAAGACATAGGGGCTTTAATTAAATGATTTACATTATTTAATTAAATATGATGAGAATTAGTAAGAAAGGGGATTAATTAATTCAATAAAATTAATTATTTGATTAATAGGAGAAAATGATGAATTTAATTAAAACATATAGATTATTTAATTAAATAGTTAGTCAGAGGTGATTTAGGATGAAATGATGTTACTAATCACATTCAGATGTGTAACATCGATCAGGACTATTTAAGTATCTACATTTCTCCCCTCTTTGAAGCAAGGTACCTATCACATTGGTTCAAAGATTGACGCTTTTCAAAATTGACACTACTGCCAAGATCAAAATTCAAAAAAAATCCATTTTTTGGATGCCCAACTATTGCCCCAGTAGAAGGAATTATGTTGCTACACTTCCCCCTTGAGAGATCAGACCAAAATTTGAATTTTAGGTCGAGCTTGCGACAAATATTCAATAGTGGTTCAATTGTAGAAAATAGGCTACAAGATGCAAAAACAGGCTCAAGACACTAAAAAAACTCAAAATAGGCTTCATGGCTCAATATTTGGTCAACTGGATAAAAAACACAATTTCCCACCTTAATTAGAGCAAAAAACCCTAATTTTCATGCTTAAATATGAGAGGAGGCATCATTTTCAATTCATTTGCACATTCACACTTGGAGATTCCTTGCATTTTGTGCTCTGACCCTCTGAAAAAATGGCTCATAGTGTGCTTCCATGACATATCACATATAGATTTTGAGAGTACCAATGGCCTCTAGGCATAGGACCCTTGATACACAAATCAAAACTTTTCATGTTTTTCGCTTTTTTCATGCATTT
Source organism: Sequoia sempervirens (assembly GCA_007258455.2). Taxonomy (NCBI): domain Eukaryota; kingdom Viridiplantae; phylum Streptophyta; class Pinopsida; order Cupressales; family Cupressaceae; genus Sequoia; species Sequoia sempervirens. Next base: position 331,030,798 of record VDFB02105785.1, read on the forward strand.
ATTAAGCATTAATGTTAGGCTAGTTTTAGTGTCACCGTATTGTGAGGCATGTGCCTCATTTTGGCAATGCATTTGTAGATATAGTGACGCTATTGCACATGGCAACGCTTCTTGGGATTTAGGTTTAGGGTCACACTTTAGAACACTCACGGGGATTTGGATGTAATGACATTGGATAATTTCAGCGATCCTAATGCATATAGCGACACTCACATGGATTTGAATAAGGAAACACATCAAAATACTAATGCATAATTGATTTTTAGCTACGTAGATTAAAATGGTGACACTATTACTAAAGGGTTAAGGTGACACTATTGAAAATAGCAATGCTATTGAAAATAACAACGCTATTGCTAATCGGGAGTTCAAAAACTCAAAACTTTATCGATTTTTAGCCAAATTTTGATGTTGTTCATTTCGTGTATATAGGAGGTTATCCAACCACTCATGTCTCGTGAGCACTAGTAAAGGATTCTTGTGGAGTTAGAGGAATTTTACATTAAGCAGCAAGAGTTCCTTGGGATGGTAGGGATCTAGTTCGTGTCATATATTCCCAAGATTAGAACTCATCTGGCAATGATGATGGCATTGGTTGAGCGGTGGCATAGTGAGACATTGTCGTTCCACCTTCCCACTGGTGAGGCTATGGTTACTTTAGAGGATGTGTGGAGGATATTACAAGTTCCCATCCATGGGCAGTGGGTGATCTATGATACAGACTCTGGGGCATACGCATACCATGAGGTCCTACGTCATGAGGATCTTGTGCTAGTGAGCTCTCCCATAGATTTGGAGATGTATCGAGGATAGGTACCTATATTCAAATTAGTACTTGTAGCCCTAATTTTTTATATTGTTACACCAGACCAGCGAGAGAGAGGGTTTAGTCCTAGCAGGGAACTTCCTTGGCATGGTATGATATATCAGAGGAGATTATATGCGTGGGGCCCTATCATGTTGGTCCCATTATATCATGATATGCATTAGTTCATTTATGGATAGAGTCGGGCCCTATCGACAGGGGTTACATTATTGCATATTTGGGCATGGGAGCACATTGTTGTGCTAAGACTGGTTATTGTGCTTATAGACATTGATGCGAATGAGCCAGTGGTGTTCAGATACAGGGGAGTGATCACCCTACATCACACAGGCCCAGTGGGCATACATTATTGGAGGAGGGTCATTGATGATATAATCGTGTTTAGGTGGAGGCCATGGCTATAGATACCTGCATGGTATGATGACCATTAATAGCTTTTCTTTGCAAGGAAGACTTAGTATACATAGTGTTGGAGTATGCACAAACACTGAGGGGGGGTGAATCAGTGTCTGATAGACAGACCATAAAAATTAAACCTTTTAAACTTTAACAAAGATCTTTTTGATTCAGATATCCTTTCTATTGATAACAGGGAAATAATCACTTTGAGTGTATTCATGAAAAGAGGTAATAAGGATTAACTCAATTCATTTAGACAACTCATGCCAATATAACTTGTATGAAATATCTTTCTTTTACAAAAGATGTTAATAACATGGTTTAGCAATCAGAGCAAGATGACAAAGCAGATGCAAATCATAAGACTGTGTACATGATGACCAACATCATTGAATCTCTTTAAGACCACCAAATTTTAATGCAACTAAGATACTACAACAACTAAGCAATTGAATGACATGAAAAATATTGAGACAACAAGAAGCTTTAATACATTATGACAGATTGAAACATAACAATCTTGAAATATGAATCAATGAATGAACATGTGATGTGATAGACTAAATCCTTTTCATCACAACATGTAAAACATGTTTGGTTAAACAGAGCTTTTAAACTAGTTTGCAACATATGACTGTGAAAGTACTTGTAACATTGTAACAACAAATCACATTAACATTGCAGAAATAAGACATTAATGCATATGATAACTGATGAAAATCAGATAGACATGAAAAACAATCACACCAAGACTCATCACATAACACATTATATGTCCTGAGTGGAAAACCCACTTGGGGAATAAAAAACAACTCAAAAAATATCACTTTATTTAGATAGATCACCAACTCTACAAAGTTCAGGAGCACCCACTCCAAGGAGAACCAACACCTCACTCATTTAGAACATCAACTCTAGGAGCACCAACTCCATTACATTGCAACACAATGACAATATTCTATCAGAACCCTAGAAGTGTAATTTGCAGTCCTAGAATTTCAATAGAAGACTATAAAAATTTTCAATAACATTGAATAATGTTGTATGAGAATGACAACATCTATGTTTATACAGATATCTGAGATTCAAAAGGATTTTCAATGTAATACATTTTTTTGTCACTGTAAGAATTAAGCCTGATGTCACAAAATTTCTCTTCACAGTCGCACAAGAAATGCCAAAAAAAAATCTTATAAAGATGCAAGATATCCCCTGTATACAGTTTATGTAACTGTCAAGCAACCTCAAGTTAGGGTTTCAATGGAAAAGACCTAGATAATCCTTCTTAAACAAACCCTGATTATGCAATGAAGAAATCAAACAAATACTAGACAAAGATCATTGAAGCCAACTGCAACCGCCTAGTTGAAGGAGCCATTGTCACTTCCTTATCAACTACCAAGCTCTCGTTAGCTCATAAACAACTATTCATGCTTGCAACGAACTCAGATAACTCCTCTAGTGTCAGCCAAAGAAGAACAAATTTATAACTAAGAACAAAATATCCTCATGGCAGCTAGGGTTCCAAACCCTTCAAAATGATATTGCCCTAAATTTCTTTCTTTCAAGTCTGTCAAAGACTTTAGCAATCATAATGATGTTTTGAAGTCTAAAACAAATAAAAACACAATAATTAATAAACCATTAATATGCTTTTGAAATCGATGACAAGTCTTCAGCCATGTATGCCGACAAAATCATTCCACATCATAACCAACTGTTCACTGCCAATGTCAAGTCATTAATAAGTGAAGTGAAGTCACTTGTGCACTAAGTCTCATACAACCCGATATAAACATTAGAATTAAAAAATTAATCAACAATATTGATCCTTAATATTATCAACATTGTCGGGACTTTTAAAAATTCTATTCCATTGAAATTCAACCAATGCCTATATCATATGCTTAGTATACTCGATACTCGTTAGGAGTATAAAAAAACAAATGCTTTTTACAAGAGATGCTGACCAAGTAAAACATGGTATAAACACCTTTCCAAATGTGCATGCCATTGGAAGTCAACAATAAACCAAGATCCTTATAACCATACCAAATACCGATGCAATGTGATCAAATGTCAAACAATAATAATGTTGCTCAATACCAGATCACTTTACAAAGTGATTGACCATAATGAAACAATGTCATAACTTGTATGTTTTGTGCAAACATAAGATGTGCCACTCATATATCATTTGATTTGTCAGCTCAAAAAAAATGCATCAATGTATAAACAAATGTATACCTCAAATGTATCTACCAGTATGTGTAAGCCATTGTGCATAGTGTCTAAGATACCTGTTCAATAAGAAAATGACATCATGTATATCATGTCAAACATCAACAAACATATACATGTGATACCAAAATACCAATCACCTTGAAGAATCAAATTTCAAATCATCTTGTCAAACACTGTCAGCTCCATCGTATACAAATCCAATTTGAGAATGCAACATATCATCACAAATATTGTCATGTCAACGAACCACTTTTGACATCAACGACAAACCAAAAAAAAATGAGAGCCAACAAACTCCCCCTTTGTCCTTGATGGAAAAACACATACCAACAAGGTTTTTAACAGATTCACATGTTTCTCATCTACTAGAGACAGAAAGCAAGGTTTTTAATAGATTCACAGGTTTTTCATCTACTAGGAAGTGTCAATCAATAAGGTACAATTATTCCCAATTCCATGGTTACTGCTATTCATGTCATGTTTATGGACATAGGGTTAGAGATTGTGAAAGTTATGCCAGAAATAATTATAGTTTTTCAAATAAGAATCATGGCACTATATGTTATATCTGTCACAAAGTTGGCCATGTAGCAATAACTGTTGGTGGAATGATAAGAATGGTAATGAAATTTCTTACAGAATGCCTAGAAGAAGTTATCATTCTTTTGGTATCAAAGCATAGGGTCCTCATATAGGTCTAATCCATCTAGGATAGATTCTGGTTTTTTGGAAGTTTGTCAAACATGTCACAAGCTCAAGAAGGTACTTTTGTGTCTAGAGCTCCACTATTTGATGGTACAGATTATGTGTTTTGGAAAATCAGAATGGAAACATATATGATTTCAATCGATGTTGATGTATGTATCATAGTTCAAGATGGGTATACTATTCCACCCATAATACCCACAGATTCTGCTAAAAAGAAGAAGTATGAAACTAATGCTAGAGCTAAACATGCTCTTTTGTGTGGTTTAACTAAAGATGTATTTGTTAAAGTCATGCATTGAAAATCAGCTAAGGAGATTTGGGAAAAACTTGAAAATATTTATCAAGGGAATGACAGTCAAATAGTCAAAAATCCTTACTCTCAAAACTCAGTTTGAGGAAATGAGAATTAAGGATGATGAAAAAGTAGTTGAATACTTTTTGAGAATAGATGAAGTTGTTAATGCAATGAGAGGGTTAGGAGAAGAAGTAGAAGAGTTTGATGTGGTCAAGAAGGTCATTAGAACCTTGCATCCTAAATATGAAACTAAGGTATCAGCCCTTGAAGAAACGAAACATTTTGACCAGCTTACCTTAGATAATTTACAAGGAACTCTTACTAGTTTTGAAATGAGAACAAGCAAAAACAATTCAACAAGAAAAGAAACTGCTTTTAAAAATGAGAAAAAGGAAAATACTGAAGAAAGTGAGTTAGAATACTCTGATTCAAAAGAGGCTCATTTTGTTAGAAAACTTAAAAAGGGATTAGGCAAATACAAAGGAAAACTTCCCTTTAAATGTTTCAACTGCAGAAAAATTGGACATTTTGCAGCTAACTGCCCCTATGGTGATCAAAACATTCTAAGAAGAAGGTTTATAAACCTAAGAGGAAATTCAATTTTAAAAAGAAAAGAGTTTGTTCAGTAAAGATGAAACAGAACACTGAAACATAAGACTCTTTAGTTGAAGAAGATGAGACCTTGTTTATGGCTGAAGTCAAACAACAAGAGGATATAAACAACAAGACTGATTTAGAAGATGTTGAAGTAGATCTAGAAGATGCATCTATTGAGGAAGGAAGTGAAACATTGTTTATGCTATTTACTAATCCAAGTCAAGATCATAATAAGGAGATTGATGATGTTATGAACAATGGTTCAAAAATAGATGAATGTCCTGTAGATAGAATGCCTCAGTTTGAAGGCACAAAATTTATTTTTTGGAAATGCAAGATGGAGACCTATTTATCTTCCTTAGGATTTCATGTGTGGGAAGTAGTTGAAAAAGGTTGTTCAGTATCTACAACATCTACTCCTACACTAGATGAAAAGAAGGCCCTTGAATACAATGCTAGGGCTATGGATGTTATCTTTAATAGCTCACCAGATGAAATTATTTGTAAGGTTATTTATTGTAAGGATGCCAAGGAGGTTTGGAAAAACTGATTGAAATGCATCAAAATGATGAGTTACAGGAAGGAACATCCTCAAAATTTGTTACAGATTGTGGCACATCAAGAAGTGAAGATGATAATTTGAGAGTGAATTAAGTAGTGCTTTAAGAGACATTCAAAAACTCAAAGAGGAAGCTATGGTAAAGAAGAATAATTTTGAAAAACAAATTGTTGACCTAAAACTTCACATTGCAATACTAGAAATTACAAAAGTACAGTTAGAAATTAAAGAAAAGGAATGTTGCACTTTAGAGGCAAAGGTTGCTGACCAAAGGAAAGAACTTGATATGTGTGATAGTAGTAAAAAATTGGAAGAAATTTTAAGTAAACAAAGACATTATAATGATAAAATAGGTCTTGGATTTATGGAAGGTCAATGTTCTTATTCTGATAGGTTCCAGCATAAAAAGGTAGCAACGAATTACAAGTCCAAAACTCTTATTGATACTACTCAAACAAGGTTGACTTGGAAACCAAAGACAGAAGGTACAATTAGTCAAGCAATTTTACATTCTAAGGTGAATAATGAATGGATTCTGGATAATGCGTGTTCACACCATATGACAGGTGACAAAAATAGCTTTATCAATTTTGAATATTGTGATGGTGGTTTAGTTTGGTTTGGAAATGATGATTGTATTCAGATCATTGGGAAAGGAACAATTTCTTTGAATGATAACTTGTGTTTGTAGGATGTGCACTATGCAGAAGAACTCAAGCATAATCTTTTGAGTGTAACTCAAATCTGTGATCAGGGTTTTTATGTTCTTTTTAATGATCTAGGGTGTGAGATCAAAAAGAAAATAGGTGAGATTGTTGGTGCAGGTTCAAGAACTCAAGGGAATGTTTACCATTTGCAAGAAACAGGGTGTGTGAAAATGGGTGCTCAGTCGAGGGAGACAATAAATAATCTTCCTCATATTTCTCATCACTAAATTCTTTATATTGCAGTTTCAAGGTGCATTTCAAGTTTTTATATACAACCCTATGATTAGTTGTTGCATTGAATTCTATTGGTGTAGTTCTAATTAATGAAGTGATGATTTTGTTGTTGAGGTTTTTGGGAAGACTCAAAAGACAGTTTTGGTTTTTGGCATTTTTTGTTTGAATAATACAATTTGATTTTGGATTGTGATTTGACAGCATAGTGAGCAAAAAGGTGAATATGTTGTTCTATGTTACAGCTTCATGTGACAGTGAGTTTACACATTAAACACTGTTTAGTCATGCTTCTTATTCTGGTATGAAAATGGTGCTATTTTTGATGAAGATGAAATTGCTTGAACTCAATGGTTGAGTATCTCATATTGTGTCATATAATGGCTATATGCCCGTGATTCTTTCCTGAACTATATATTCAGTGTTGGTGCCTATCAAATGTTGTCGAGCTCTGTGGATGTAGATATTACTCATGAATGACAAATTTCTCTTGCAATAAACTCGAAAAACATCAATAGATTATTTGCCATGATTAAAGAATTTGTACATATACAATAAGGTTTGCAAATGGAGTGGTAATTTCTAGTATGCTTGCAATGGTTTGAAAGTGACTTCAATGGCCCATTTGAGTGTTCTTGCTCTTCTAGTTCTCTTGATTTGTGACTGTGTACTGACAATGCAGTTTGAGAAAAGGAATGATGAATTGCAGTTCAATGTTAACTGGAACAATAAATGTGGTACTCAGAGAGGAGTAATGATATTAGTTTTTGATATATCTTTGTATAGAGCTTCTTTGTAGGGGGAGCTTGTTTCTACATGTTTTCATTCCCAGCTCTCTTATATATTATCATTTGCTGCTCTATTGTTCTACTTGTAGTTGGTTTTAGTTGGATAGTTGGTTGGCTTCTCAGTTGTTTATTGGCATATCACATTCTCTTCTTTCAGTCTTTGTCATTAAGGCAAAAAAAAGGGAGAGAGGATATGTGTTTTGCCATCAAGGACAAAGGGGGAGTTTGTTGGCTTTCAGTTGTTTTTGGTTTGTCCTTGATGTCAAAAGTGGATTGTTGACATGAGAATATTTGTGATGATATGTTGTATTCTATGATTGGTTGTTATATGATCGGAAAATTGGCTTATTCACTTTGATTGGTGTTTGGTTGGTATTATGATATGCAGTTACAGAATCTTGATACATGATGAGGCTAACAATGTTTATTACCTATGTTTCAACCATTTGACTTCTCCAACACTACATGCCACAGTGTTTGCTACATGTATATTCAGGTTGTCTTTGAATGATATATGGCTATGGTCTCTGCGCTTGAAGTATTTCAGATTGATCAGTTAAGGTGGTTTTCATGTTTACATTGTAAAATTCAAAAGGCCCATAGACCTTGTCATCTCCATCACATATGATATTGAGGCTTTGAATGTTTTATTATTTGCATCACATTTAATTTTAAAATATTTTAAAGCCTTTATAATATAGGGCTATCTTCAACATTGGAAGTGTCTTATATTTTCACCATATGAGGCATCAGGCAGATTTATATGGTTTATATTGTGAACTTGGCATATGGAATTATATCAGTCTCATTGCATTTCATAGGAAGATGACTTTATTAAAAAGTCGCATGGTAGTGACCAAGTTATCGACAAACTATTGAGTTCATTTTTCAAGTGGTAACATGTGTTATCGACAACCACCATTGACATTTGGTTAATGATTTATTATCATAATGATGTTTGCATTTTTAGCAAAGGATATTCTTTATAGAATATACTGGGTTTCAAATGTTTATCAATGATTGTTAACCTTGAAAGCCATTAGGGGAAATTTACATAAAAAATGGGCCTCCTAAGGAACTCTAAAACAACAAAAATTATCTCATATAATACAAATTATTTAAATATAAAAAAATAAATTACTTAACTACATGAGTTAAGTGGGGACACACGTTTCTATTATAATTCCTTAAAAAACTGAAGTCGATGATTTTTTAAAAGTGGTAACATATATTTCTATTATAATTTATTAAAAAGCTCAAGTTCACTTTCTTCATTATTTATTTTTTATTTAAAAACTCTTAAACTCAAATTTGGTAACTTATATTTCTATAATAATTTATTAAAAAAGTCGAGTTCACTTTCTTTTCTTGATTATTTATTTTCTAAATTATTTAAAAAGTAGCAAAGTAAAAGATAATGAAAATTAGTAAAAAAGAAAGTAATCTTTTAAACGGTCTTTCTTTCAAAAATATATATATATATATTTTAAAAATAAAAAATAAAAATATATTTTAAAATCAAATAAAATAATAAGGGGGCCCACTAAATTTGAGCACTCCCCCTTAAAAGGAGTGCATCACATAAAGTGAGTGCACCCTTATAAAGGCCACCAAAAAAATTAAAATAATACAAAATTTGATATTAGAATATTTGAAATTATTAAAAATAATTAAAGAAATTTAAAATAATAAAATTTTGATATTATAATATTTAGATGCTAAATATTTAAATATTAGAATATTTGAAATTATTAAAAAATAATTTGCAACACTTCATAAATGATTTTTATGATTTTTTAATGTTTTTTAAAAATGTTTTTTATATTTTTTCTTAAAGAATAAAAATATTTTTTTGAAAATATAAAAAAATTTATAATAGAACTCAATAGAACTTAAGAAAAGTTTTATTTTATAAAATAAATAATTTTATTTTTATTTTGGATGATGTCACCATACAGGTTGATGTCATCTTTTAGTTGACTTTTGATAACTTAAAAAGCTAATGATGTCATCCTTAGGAGACCCATTTTTTATGTAAATTTCTCCTAATGGATGGACTCCAAAAGATTATCAATTACTATTGAGTTCAGTTTGAGATGATTATGTTGTTTGTAAAAACTATTTCATTATGCTTGATTAGGGTTTGTAATCCTAGCTGCTGTGGTTTTCTGAGGTCTACAAATTCTTTGATTTCTTCATCCAACATACTGTGGATTTGAAAGCCAACTCACTGTATGAGCTTAGTCGACATATGGATTGTTTTTTTGAGCTTCATAAACTGTGTAAGTGAGGGTATTTGGACAACGAAACAATAGTGGAAGTTGGCTTCTCTTAGCTGGGTAGTTATGGATCCCTTCGACCAATTTTTCTGGTATGTTTGATTCTCTTCCACCATAAATAGGTAATACAAAAAGCATCTTGTCTCTTACTATCCTTGAGAGAATTGGCTAAGGGAAGGGTTATTTTTAAGGGCATGAAATTGTTTATTTTATGCTAATATCATTTCTAAATATTTGACAGTTATAGCCAAAAAAATGCTTGGTAAATATGTTAAACCCATTAGGGTTTTTGGATAACAAGATTTGGTTGAATAACTTCTTGGTGGTGATACTTGTAATTGTTTTTGTGGCAAGAGTTTGTTTTTGAAGAAAGACTATTTAGGGTTTTTCATTTAAACCCTAACCCGAGTTGGTTTACATAACTATTCAAACTGCATACAAAGGTTATCATTCGCAGTATCTTTAAAAGATGGTTCTCAGGCATTTTTCTGGGTTACCTAAGAGAGGAATATGAAGCTTCAGACATATTATGCAAAATTTGTACTACATTGAAAATATTTTATTATGATTCTCATATTATTGTATTTATGGAAGATGTTGTCATTCTCATACAACATTCTTCAATGTGCTTATTGAAAAATATATATAGTCTTTTGTTGAGATTCTAGGACTGAAAATTGCACTTCTAAGGTTCTGATAGAATGTTATAATTGTTATGCATTGTTGTGGAGTTGGTGCTCATGTATCTTATGAAGTTGGTGCTTCTGAGTTTTGTGGAGTTGGTGCTCCTAAATTTTGTGAAGTTGGTGCTTCTGAGTTTTGTGGAGTTGGTGCTCTTGAATTTTGTGAAGTTGGTGCTTCTGAGTTTTGTGGAGTTGGTGCTCTAGAAATTTGTGGAGTTGGTGCTCTAAGTGAATAAAGCGATAGATTTTTTCGAGTTGTTTTTATTCCCTAAGAGGGTTTTCCATTCAAGACAAAAATCTCTGTTATGTGATGATTTTATATGTGTGATCTTTTTCGTATCAGTCTGTTTTTAATGTGTTATCAAATGCATAATTATTAGTCTTTCATATTTGTCAATGTTATGCCACATTTCATATCAATCTTTCATATATGTTAATGCACATTTCATGCATAAAAGGTTCTATTATTAATGTGAGCTCTGATACATGTGAAAGTGTTAAGTTCATCCTCTGTTAATGTTTCATGTTTAATTCATGGTTCATGCAAATACAATATTGTTCATCCACAAGTCAAATTTACTCTTTAAACTATCATTTGATATTTTGATTTAAAAGTTAAGCTTGCTTCACATACTATCATTTATCCTATTGGTTCAAACGCAAACATGAATCACTGATTCACCCCTCCCCCCTCTCAGTGATTTTAGTCTTCTAACAATTGGTATCAGAGCATAGGGTCCTCATATAGGTCTAATCCACCTAGGATAGATGTTGGTCTTTTGGAAGTTTGTCAACCACTTGTTGGAGTATGGACAAACACTGAGAGGGGGGGGTGAATCAGTGTCTGATAGACAGACCAAAAAAATTAAACCTTTTAAACTTTAACAAAGATCTTTTTTATTTAGATATCCTTTCTATTGATAACAGGGAAATAATCACTTTGAGAGCATTCATGAAAAGAGGTAACAAAGATTAACTCAGTTCATTTAGACAACTCATGTCAATATAACTTGTATGAAATATCTTTCTTTTACCAAAGATGTGACTGACGTGGTTTAACAATCAGAACAAGATGAAAAAGTAGATAAAAATCATAAGACTGTGTACATGATGACCAACATCATTGAATATATTTAAGAAAACCAGATTTTAAAGCAACTGAGATACTACAACAACTGAGCAACTGAATGACATATGACAAATATTGAGACAACAAGAAGCTTTAATACATTATGACAGATTGAAACATAACAATCTTGAAATATGAATCAATGAATGAACATGTGATGTGATAGACTAAATCCTTTTCATCATAAAATGCAAAATATGTTTGGTTAAACAGAGCTTTTAAACTAGTTTGCAACATATGACTGTGAAAGTACTTGTAACATTGTAACAACATATCACACTAACATTGCAAAAATAAGACATTAATGCATCTGATAACTTATGAAAATCAAATAGACATGAAAAACAATCACACCAAGACTCATCACATAACACATTATATATCCTGAGTGGAAAACCCTCTTATGGAATAAAAAACCACTCGAAAAATATATCACTTTATTCAAATAGAGCACCAATATATCACTTTATTCAAATAGAGCACCAACTCTACAAAGTTCAGGAGAACCCACTCCAAGGAGCACCAACCCCTCACTAATTTAGAGCACCAACTCTAGGAGTACCAACTCCATTACAATGCAACATAATTACAATATTCTATCAGAACCCTGGAAGTGTAATTTACAGTCCTATAATTTCAATAGAAGACTATAAAAATTTTCAATAAGCACATTGAAGAATGTTGTATTCAAGAATGACAACATCTTCGTTTATACAGATATCTGAGATTCAAAAGGATTTTCAATGTAATACAATTTCTTGTCACTATAAGAATTAAGCCTGATGTCTCACAAAATTTCTCTTCGCAGTCGCACGAGAAATGCCAAAAAAACCCATCTTATAAAGATGCAAGATATCCCATGTATACAGTTTATGTAACTGTCAAGCAACCTCAAGTTAGGGTTTCAATCGAAAAACCCTAGATAATCTTTCTTAAACAAACCTTGATTATGCAATGAGGAAATCAAACAAATACCAGACAAAGATCATTGAAGCCAACCACAACTTCCCAGCTGAAGGAGCCATTGTCACTTCCTTATCAACTACCAAGCTCTTGTTAGCTCATAGCTTGCTATTCATGATTGCAACAAACTTAGTTAACTCCTCTAGTGTCAGGCAAAGAAGAACAGATTTACAACTGAGAACAAAATATCCTCATGGTGGCTAGGGTTCCAAACCCTTCAAAATGATATTGCCCTAAATTTCTTTCTTTCAAGTCTGTCAAAGACTTTAACAATCATAATGATGTTTTGAAGTCCAAAACAAATCAAAACACAATAATTAATAAACCATTATTATGCTTTTGAAACTGATGACAAGTCTTCAACCACGTATGCCGACAAAATCATTCCACATCATAACCAACCATTCACTACCAATGCCAAGTCACTAATAAGTAAGTGAAGTCACTTGTGCGCTAAGTCTCATACAACCCTATATAAACATTAGACTCAAAAAATTAATCAACAATATTGATCCTTAATATTATCAACATTGTCAAGACTTTTAAAAAGTCTATTCCATTGAAATTCAACCAATTTCTATATCACATGCTTAGTATACTCGATACTCATTAGGAGTATAAATCAAACAAATGCTTTTCAGAAGAGATTTTGACCAAGTAAAACATGGTATAAACACCTTTCCAAATGTACATGCCAATGGAAGTCAACAATAAACCAAGATCCTTATAACCATATCAAAAACCGATGCAATGTGATCAACTGTCAAACAATAATAATGTTGCTCAGTACCAGATCACTTTACAAAGTGATTGACCATAATGAAACAATGTTATAACTTGTATGTTTTGTGCAAACATAAGATGTGCCACTCATATATCATTTGATCTGTCAGCTCAAGAAAAATGCATCAATGTATAAACAAATATATACCTCATATGTATCTTCTAGTATGTGTAATTCATTGTGCATAGTGTCTAAGATACATGTTCAATAAGCAAATGACATCATGTATACCATGTCAAACATCAACAACCATATACCTATGATACCAAAATACCAATCACCTTGAAGAATCAAATTGTAAATCATCATGTCAAACACTGTTAGCACCATCATAAAAAAAATCCAATCTGAGAATGCAACATATCATCACAAATATTCTCATGTCAACGAACCACCTTTGACATCAAGGACAAACCAAAAACAACTGAGAGCCAACACATAGGGTCGATCTAGTACACAATGATTGAGAGGTATTTAATAGACTGGGTAGCTTGTTAGTTTGGTGAGGCGTAGGGTGTGCCTGCAGATGAATACACAACCATATTTTCCAGGACTGCCAGAGAGACAGCTTGGGTTCCATAAATACCACCTCATGTGTCTATAGAGGATTTTAGATAGCTTGCAGCCCAGCCCTAGGTATATGACCAGGGTCAGTATGATTCAAGGATGATGGCGACATATGATGCATGGTTTGTTCCTCCCCTTTGATTGATAGATCCGGTAGAAGTACTTCCATGGGGGAGACCTAGGGGTCAAGGTGTAGGTAGGGGGCAACAGACACTAGAGGATCAATAGTAGGATAAGGGCTAGCAGGACTAGGCCATTAGATAGGGTCGGGGACAAGGAGGACATGATCAAGCAATGGTTCAAGTTCTAGCAGGACCTCCACCATGTTAGGAGTAGGATCAACAATAGAAGCAGCAGGGACAGGACCCTCAGGACACCCAGATCTAGGACCTCACAATTGAGAGGGATCAGTTGAGGAAACAAGTATAGACTTTGACCATAGAGTGTGACCATGAGCGTCAACTCCGATAGGATTTAGATATTCAGTTAGTCAAGGAGACTGGCAGGAGGCGGCAGCTAGAGGCTACTACAATGGTAGTCCTAGGTCAAACAATTTCCACATGGATGACATAGATGTTGTCTTGGAGGCAGTTTACTACATGAAACTTTATCACTAGGATGTCCCACGAGAGATGTGGCAGCTAGACTACTCACAAAGGAGTGGTGTTGTGCCTCAGGGTTCAGATGGTGTGTCATTGGTTAAAGAGTCAGGAGAGCCCAACCATAGATAGCCATCTGGTGGTCACTAGGACCAATCTAGACATGATGATAGAGGCAGCAGAGGATAGATCCTACCCCATTTTGTAGACATATTTTTGATGTACAACTTGATTTTTTATGTATATACATTCATCGACTATTTTTTCATAGCCTCTTGTATAGTATGTATGATGATATTACACATTGACTTTGATTTGTATCATGAAATTCAATTTTTAATATATATATATATGAGATGGCTCTGACGCATTGTTTATGATGTAATGTCTCTTTATTTCATGTTTTATGGATGTATGGATGCATATGATATTCTATGGATGTATGTACTTCCATTTATGCTTATGATGTGATGTGCATGATTCATGATGTGATGTTATGGACGTATGTGATGTATGATATATGAATGTAAATGCAATGGATAATTTACTTTCTTTTTTAGTATTCTTTTCTATATGCAATGTATGATGATGTAGGATGTATATATGTTATTTTTGTTGAATGTCATGATACCATGTTAGCAAGAAAAAAGGATAGAAGACTAAGAGGGATCAACCCTTGAGTCTGAGAAGATACAGAAGTCCAACAAGTTTGTGAGTCATTGAGACTTTATTAGATATGGTGATGAGTGATGATTTTCTTATCAAGGGATTGGGATATGAATGGCACAATATTCCTTATGTTTGATAAAATACATAGATATGATGCATCAAGGTATGGATAACTAGTATGGCATTGTATCTAGTGCAATGAACTTTGATTCTACAAACATATAGGAGTATTCTTGCTCACATCTAACATACGAAAACCACACTAGGAAGTACTTCAGAAGTTTTAAAGGTCTCAGACCAAAACACAGAAAGACATAACCTAACAATGTAATAGTCAACAAGTTGCCCAAATCCCCTTCCATACACACCTAACAAAGCAAACATTTGCCAAGGTTATTTTACAAGAACATCCAAAAAGTATAGAAAATTCAAGATAATGATCAATGCCCCATTCCTTTCTCTCTAAATAATTTTGATAGACATCATTGAGAGGTCATTGGAATGGGCACAATAAGAGAAATCATAATAAAAGATCAATTGAACAAACAAGCTAATGTTTTTCATCCCTCCAGCCAAGACTAAAACTAAGGTGATTCATGATGTTGGTGTCCATTGTAGGAAGGATGCATCTGAAGACATGATCATTAGACAATTCTAGCAACTAATAGGATGATAGGTTGTTGATACAAAGGTTAACCAACTTGTTTACTCAATGATCTTGACTCAAGCTTTTACATTTGGGTTTACACTTTATAAATTTGCTACACTTGTTTCCATTTGTTTTACCAAAGGTTGATGGTGATGATCAATTTAATGGGGATGGAATTTTATTGTGAGTGAAAGTGAAATGAGATGAGTGATTTTGGATTTTGGAATATTTCAATGTTTTTTGTGTTTTCGTAATGTTATGAGGCTATTTTACAAATGTATTGATTTTCAAGTTTTCAATTTTTTCTTTTTTCTTTCTTTTGAGATTCTGACCAACCAAACCTAAAAAACTATCCTAGGGGCCTCAGGGGCTTATCCAAAATCAGCCTTGCCACATTATACATGCAAATACCATGTGCTTTGACTGACATAGACCCGTTTATTGATGAGAAATATGAAAATGTATCAATTGCTAGTTTATTATGATGGACACCTAAAAGAATTATCCTACGGGCCTCGAGAGATGATCAAAGATTAGACTTTCCTACGTTATACACACAAAATCCTCGTAGTTCGACACCCATGCTTTTTTGATATTTTTTAATTTTTGACCTGTTATTTGGATTTTAATGTGATTTGGATTTTTTGGATTTTTTTATTTTATGAGTGTTTCTTGGTTTTCAAATTTTTTGAATTTTTTGAATTTTTTGATATTATGAAAGACTTTAAATAATATACATGAACCTAATCCAATGTAGGTATAGAAAAATTCCCCCAATGTGATGTGATAGACTACCTCGATATAGGCAAGACAAACTGACCTAAGGAATGTGCCAAGTAGTACTAAAGGGGAACATAATACTTATGCAATAACCAACTATGATATAGATGCAGATGGGAGATGGAATGAATGGGATGAAGGATGAATGTGATGGAAAGCAATGTCGAACAAGCCAAATAATTGATAGTGGATGGAAAGTGCTTATTTACACAAGGCACCTGTATGGCAAGTTTTGACAAGGTACTTGCCCAAAGTGCCACCAAAGTGGTTTTCACTGTAGGATGATTTTTTTTATTTTTACTATGTTCAATCCTTTTCTATTTTTTTTAGATTTTCTTATTCTTTTGTATTTTTTTATTTATACCTTGCAAGCCTAAGCATAAAAAATTTTGAGATGAGAGTTTTTGATGGGCTCCTGCAAGGGTTCACCTTCAGGTGTTGACAACTGATGTAATCCTAATTTGTAACTTGTTGTGATGATGAAGGGTCCCAACCAATTGGTTCAAACATTCCCTTGCTTTTTGGATTAGGTAGATTCTTTTGATTCTCCTTTAGCATGATCTCTTCCACCTGGAAGGATTGAATTTTGATTTTCTTGTAGCTCCTCTTGAGGCAATTTTCATAAACTTGTTGATGCCTAAAATTGCTAGGAAAACAACCTTATGGGAACATCAGTTAATGGGGGGCCAATTGTGCAAGACTAAGTAACCTCTGAGTTTTTAAATAAACCGACTCCTTTATTTGGGGGATTTGGAATGGGAAAAGGAATCAAATATATTAAAATAAGATCTAATCTAAGGCGATGTGCCAAGAGTTAAGTATGGGCACATGAAATATTCCTTTCAGATGAGATTTAAGGGCTTGTTCAATGATCTGCATGTCCGAAAATAATAGAAAGAATAGATAAAGAGCCTAAGAAGTCTATCAAATAACATAAGATAACTCCATACACATTCATTGAAAGGAAGAGTTCAAGACATGGTTTGAATCTGCAAATTTATATTTAAAATTATAGAAGTCCTATAAATAGACTACTTAGTACAACCACAACACAGTATAATGTCTTATCAATTAACTGAGAAATAGAGAGGCTAACAAATTGGCATAGTCTATGAGTATTAATGTAATAAAAACAATACAAAGGCCTATAGTCTTTCGATATTTTTTCTGTATATTCTCCAAACACTTTTTCCAAGTGTTGAAGTAGTATATATAGATCACCCACTGCCAGAGAGCCAGTAACAAAAAACATTCCTAGGAACGAACAATGATGTCCATTGCAATGTTTCCCCAAAGTCATTGCAACAAAAAGATTCTAAAACATAGAATCTGATCGCCTCTAAACAAGATGTGCTCTTCTGCAAATGATGACTATGGTCCCAGAGAAGAAGCAACGAAACTCTCCAAGCGACACATGTCATTCACCCATAGAGTTGGTTATGACACGTGGCGAAAAGACAGGGCTTCATATTCATTCTTCCCTTCCTTGCGATCAAATTTCTCGCACAAAAGACACATGGAGAAGTCTTTGTTTCAAGCATTGACTGTGGGGTCCACCAAAAGGTTTCCCGAGGAATGATGCAATGTGGCACGCGGGCAGAGCTTGATAGAGAAGCAAAGGAGAGAGGGCTCTCAAATTCCCATGCTACTAACACGTGGTGAAAGGGCGAGGCTCTAGAGTAGAGCAAAGGAAGAAAGCCTTCTAAGGAGCATGCAGTTGACACGTGGTGAAAGGGATGAAGGCGCTTCGAAAGGGGCCCAGAGATATTCAAACATATGAGGCACAGGTCGGGGATGGGGTTGATGCAAAATTGTAAATGACCAGCTAGACAAACCTTGAAGGATTTTAATCCATAGCTTTTGGTGACTATTAGAGGAATTTCGCCTGTGAAATGGGAACCCAAAATTTTTGGTGCAAAGACCAGAGCCTTATCCATTGGGCAACGATCAGAGTTTCAAAAGGGAAGTTTGTAGAGGCAACTAGTCAGCCTCGGATGGAATTGATAAGGTGCGCAGATTCTAATGCGCCTCATGCAGATCGATTATTTCTTTGAAGAGTAGCTCATGGAGATTTCAGTCCTAGACTCAAGCTTAAAGAGAAACTGCGCTATCGAATGGGTCACACCTTCAATATTTGCAACAATGGGAGATTGACTGAAATCTTGAAAAGTACATAAATCCCACTGCTTTTCCTTGATCTTTGTTGCAATATGCTTCGTCGTGGCTACCGAATTGTCAGAGATAAAAGGGAAGGGTAAGCCCATTTGAGTCAAATGGGAGAATTGCATCCGCATATTGTTCATAGTCTGACTTAGTGTCACCAAGCAATTGTTGGCCTGGAGGATGGCCGCATAACAACATAAGAATTATTTTTCCTTCTTGCCAGCTGACCTTCGATTCTCAATCCCCACTTTCACCAAGTCTGCATTCACCATAGTGTATAATTTCTCTAGCAACTTCTCTGCCTCAGGTATCCTTTCCTCAATGAATTGTGAAGCCTACACAATCATTCCATGCACCTCCCTACTTATATTTGTTGCTTCCGCCATGAATTGGAGCACCAGTTGAAGATTCAAATAGAAAGACTTGACTCTCTCCCTATAGGAGATATATAATTGTTGGTCTATTAAAAGGACATCCGACTAAGGAGTAGGGGGTTGGGGAGGATTTTTCAAAAGACCTATCTCTTCCTCCTTCAACCCAATGTCTTGCATCAGCTCTCAATTCTCTTGTTCGAGATGGAGAGTCATTCCTAGATAGTCCTCAACTCGGCAAGCAATATTTCCTCAGCTTGACCTCGGGTCATGGATTCCTTTTCCAAGAGAGTTTTAATTCTTGGATCTCTTTTTCAAACTAAGCTTGCTGGTCCCAAAGCTCCTTTTCTTTTTGTTGCATTTGTTGCTCCAATTGAGCTCGTTGATCTTGATGCTCTTCATTCTTCCATTGCATTTCGCTCCCCGCTTGAGTCAATCGGTCTTGTAAATTTTGATTTTTTTTTTGTAGTCTAGTAACTAGGTTGGGATCTAGGGACTGGAACTTTGCAAATTCCTCCTAAAGCTTGGCCCTTTCCACCTGCGCTTGTTGAGACAAGTGTGCAATTTCAATATCCTTGGCCTTCTCCTTTTTCGGTAGGATCTCCAGCCTTTCCTTAATGTTCTTGAGCTCCATTTCCTTTTTTTTTAGTTGGTGACTATGCTTGAGAAGGTCAGTAGTCACCACCTGCTGAGTTTCCTCCATTAGCTCGACTTTGTCTTGCGGTTGGGCTGCATGTAGATCAATTGTCACATCATGCTTTGTATAATACTCAGGTTGTATCCCCCCTTATGGTTTGATCGTGTTAGGAGTCATGGTTGAAAATAGCAACAACCCCTGCACTTCATTAAAAAGGGTATGCACGCATGGCTCGGTAGGATTCGCTGCATCTTTTTCTTTTCTCTTCTAGACCCTAACAGCTCATGTTGCCTTAGTCCTATTGCTTTGCCCAATAAATTATGTTGGTGAGCTAATTAGCTCGTCGGTGAAGGGCACACCAGGAGGAAGAGAAAAAGGGAATGAGATCATTGTGATCTCAAATGATCTTTTTGTTGTCAATCAAATTGCACCCGAATGCTTGATTAGTTAAATCTAGCAATCTAATGAAACATGGAATGATTCTCAGGCCTGTGGGTTTCCTAACATTGAGAATCAATCTCCAGAGAGGGCTGGTTCCTTGATGAAAAACCTCCTAAAACAAACTGATTTGGCTGGGAAAGAGGTTGAAAGAGTAAGTTTGAATTCTAAACTATGAAACTTTAACTATGGTGATGCACCGAAGAATTCAACATGCAGACTTAACTCACAGAACAATTACTCACTATTTTCATTCGCACAACTAGATCTGGAAGTTTAAACACTTGAATGTTTTAAACAAAGCCTGTTAAAGAAACAATCACAGAAAAAAAATATGATTTACACAACTAGAATGTTCAATTATTGATTAGCACAATGTTTAACCAGTAGATTTAAACCTGGATGCATACAGAATTCATTAAGGAGACAAAAATATTTAAAGGTTTCATATATTGCAAACACAATAATCATTTCAATCAATCCCACATGACAAAGATTCTTAAAACTTGAAGGAAAATTCTAAAATATTGAAACTTGAAGGAATTCTCTACAATGACACGATTTGAACCTGTAAAAACACTGCTGTATTAATCTGTAAAAATGTTGAGTTACAAGATGATTCGCTTTGCAGAGTGCAAAGGCTGAAAAAAAAGAACTAACTTGAAAAAGATAAACTTTTTCAATATATACAATATGAAAGGCACTCCAAAGTACATGAATAGCAACTGAAAGAGATCTGAAGTGAATAGATGGCAATTACAACGCGAAATCTGAGCATAAGTGAAAATCCCTGAAAAAATGGCTCAAACTCATGCAAAAATGAGTGAACACAACCTCAAACTGGCAGTCATAAAGCGTGCAACTGGTATGCAACTGGAACTAAATTGAAATCCCTGGAAAAGTGGGCTAAAGCATGCAAATTTCATCTCATTTGTATCAATCTGCCCATGCACACTTTAAAATCCACCCTTCTCATTAAATCTTCAGTTGAGTATGATGTAGAACTGGAGTAAAATATGTTTTAGCTTTATATAATATTCTTATTTGCATTCTAGATGATAAATTAATTAAATGATTATCTCGTCATTCAATTAATTTATTTCCATTATTTATGCAAATAAGAATAAAGAATAATAAAGCTAATTTATTTTATTTCACATTATGATTTTCAAACTCAATAATGTATTTCACACTTTTCACTATTTGACAATACTTGGCATAATATATCAACTAATGATGTCGACCACCTTGCTAGGCACATTGACTTCAAAAATGTGACCATGGAGACAATTAAAAACAAAATGATTACTAAAAATCATCACAAAATATGCAAAGTGGGATTAGGGCGAATAGTCAAAAGAACACATTGAACCCTAAAATCATTATCACTCATGTGCATTCGACTTAGAGAAGCTTGAGGAAGTTGGCCGCTGCCATGGAGTAGGGTTTTTTGGTGAACTCTTTGATATTCGGCAATCTTGGGACTCTTTCTGAGTGATCTTTCACCAGATTTCCATGAAAAGTTCACTGTAATATCAATTGTAAACATTTCATACTCTTTTTCACCATTTTCTGAGACAAATCTAGACATAAAAACCACAGCCATGCATATATTCTACTAAATTATGTATATTTAATTGTTCTGAAGCTTCCATTGTTGGAGTTTGAAGCTCGCCTTCACCATTCGAGCAATACTTGGGATCTTTCCTCTTCAACAACCTTCTGGAAGTCATTGGAAACTTATGCTAAGAGTGAAATCTGAGATTGAACTCCATTTTAAAAGTCCTTTTCAAGCTCAAAGTCGCGGCTATACATTTATTCTTATTTTCTTTTTGTTTATTGATGATTTCTCATTTATTATGACTGCCATCAATCCCTCTGACTTGAGCTTTTTAAAAAAACTTACACATTGTTGCATAATGAACCTTGGTAAGTTTTCACCAGTCAAGCATTATACTCTCTTTTACTTCTACACAAAAATTCCCTGACATGAAACCCCAAAATGATCAAAACACGCCTTTATTTCCATTTCATAATGAAGAAAACTTCTGAATCTTATGATGAAAGTTCCTTTATTCTGGAACAATATGTAGAAAGAAGATTTGGATCTTCATTTTTTGTAAATGTGTAAAGGTCCAAGACTTAAATTTTAAGTCGAGATCTGGAATCTTTTGAAAAATGGTTTCAAATACTCATGATGAGCTATGAATTAAAACCCACATTCTGTGTTGTATTGTGAAGATTCAAGATGACTTTTTATGCACATAACCCTGCTCACTCTGTGGATCGAGGTCTCTAACCTATGCCTTCCTTCCTTTGTTGTTGGCTTGCTCTCATGGGTTATTGCTACCATTTGAATTTGAACAGTTATAGAATCATTTTTAACACCTGTGCAAAGATTTTCTATTTAGATTTCATGACTCTTGTTTATATTATTTGAATATTGTTGTGCATAACTCATAAACACTTTCCTCTTCATTTTGTGCTTGTCTTAGTCACCAAAGATTGTTGTTCTCCCAACCTCTACCACTATGGCACGAACAAAAATGCTTAACCCTTTCTAAATTTTAGATAACCCTGTTCATGGCTATACTGTGTATGCACTTGTGTTTTATCTTGACATTCTATAGGCTGAGATAAATTTGTAGTTGGACAACATCTCACTGTCCTATGTAAGCTCTCCTTTCAATTATTGACAAGTTCATTCATTCTTATACATTATATAATCAAAATGATGGCTTACCCCTAAAAAAAAAACATTCCTGCCACTCTTTGCATCTGAAACCTGTGGAACTGTCAACACAAAAGAAACTTGCTCAGAAATTTCTATATACCATCCAACTTTTGACTGCTCACTTAATGCTTTATGCTAGTATAGATACTTTTGTTATGTCTTTTTAACTTGAACTGTAAAAATGTTGTCCTGTAGATGCAAGCTTTTAAAGTTCGCGATAATCTCTCACTTTAAAATATTTTGTAAACACTGTTGTATTTCTGCTCTTTGCTTGTCATTGTGCTATCTCTCAAGCTCACTTGAAACAAGATAATGAACATCCTTTGTTCCCCAAATCATGGCTGTACTTTATGATGGAAATACACTCAACAATATGTGCCAGAGTATAACATTAGCTTGTAACATTAGATTGTTCTATTTGATAAAAGATAATGCATATTTATATCTTCCATTTTTATTAAATGCTGACTTAAAATAGAAATTGTTGCTTTCTATTGAAGAACTTGTAAAAACTTGGATTGTTGCAAATCTGTCCTGTACAATGATATGATTTATGAAAGTGTTCCAATACTCAAATATTTTGTTTCTCTTCAATGCAAAGAGGCTCAACACTTTATTTAGATGTAATGTGAAAAATATAAAGTAGAGCTGAAAAGAATATGAAACTGATGAGTGCAACATTGATTGATCCTTTCTTGATATGAAGAGCGAAGTTATACTGTACACTCAAGCTGCTTTTCCTGAATCTGTTTGAGATAAAGCTGCTTATTTGACTATTTCTTAATTTCAATAGCTCTTTTGATGACTTTTTTGACAATGTTAAAGAACTCTCGTATGTAATTTGAGAGTGTATCCTTTTGATATGTCGGGCTCAACCCTTGTGGGAGCCCGTTTTACTCCACATATATGATGAAATGATTTCGAACATGATGAACATGTTCCTGCACACTTAAACAAACATGTTAGCAAAATAAAAGAAGATGAAAGCTTTTATTGAATTATGTTCTTTCTTTCTTGATTTTTTCAATCATCTTATGGATGCCTGATCGACTCTATCTTATATTCCTGTCAGTAGCGTAGGAATATGATAGGATCTGACCCATTGTTGCTTAGAGACTATCTCTAACGCCATTTTAATCTTTCATGCAGATGCTTTTGGAGCTGGAACTAGAGCTGAAGCTGGAAACAGAGCTAAAACTAACGTCACAACTTAACCTCAACCATCAACGATTCGTCATTCCAGGCAATGACGGATCATCTTTTACCCTATGCTTTCGTTATTTTCAGTTGTATAGCATACCATTGTTTATGCATTCTTTATTTGATTGTAAAAATCCAAAAGTTACTTCCACGACTTGTGTTGAATTTAGCATTTTTTTACAAAATGAATAAAAGCATCACTATGCAAATTTTCTCAATTTTCTGTTTTAAATGTTTGCACAATAAAACTATGATTCATATGTAAGATGATCCCAATGATGATCAATGACCACTTAATCAACAAAAGATGAAAATTTATGTACCTATAAATGATGAATTTCATCCAGCTCTACCTGTTTGAGCTCAGAGTGAAAAATAGGTAACAAATTGGCGACCTCTGTGGAGTGTTTGCCTGCTAAACACAATAGACCAGCATATCCATTGGGCATGGAGTCCATGTTCTGTTCTATTTTAACTCAGAAAATTGTAACTTAGCATCAAACAAAAACTGAAAGAAACTACTGCAATTCTATTTATGACAGAATCTAAAAACTAGGTGCAGCAACTGCACCTATTGAAAACCAGACAAAACTGAAATGAAACGTGCCATCAAGCACTTATTGAAAGCATACTAAAACTTGAAAACTTTTCTACTATGTACAGCAGCAACTAAAGCTGCTTAATAGCACTGCTTGAGATGGATCTCGTTGATAGGGATTGGTAGTACCTCACCATCCAACTTTGAGAGCTGGAAAGCGTTGTGCTCTTTCTTTGTTGTTATAAGGTATGGGCCATCCCACATGGCATCAAACTTTGTATGTTTAACAGGTCTACTTTTGAGCTCATCCCACTTGAAAACTAAATCACCCTCATTAAAGATCCTTGCTGTCGCCTTCTTATCAAATGACTTCTTCATTTGAAAATGATGAATTTGAAGCTTCCTGTAGGCTTCTTTTTTAGTTTCTTCGAGCTCTGTTAATTGAGCAAGCCTGACTTGCATTGGCTGCTCCTCAAGTAGCTCAAGTTCTTTGATGTAACTTAAAGTTGGAAATTCAATTGAGATAGGCAATTTGGCCTCTTTGCCATAAACCAAAACATAAGGTGAAAATCCTGTTGACCGTTTTGGTGTAACTCTATTAGCCCACAGGGCTAACTTAAGCTTGTCATGCCATGACCTTTGATTATCTTCAATTGTCTTCTTAATGATCTTAATCAGATTCTTGTTCATCGATTCTACATGTCCATTACCCTGAGGGTAATAATTGGATGAAGTGTTCAAATAAATGTTATTCTTTACTAACTAATCTGAAATTCTTAAACCAACAAAAGCCAAAGCATTGTCAGAAATAATCGAATCAGGTGTACCAAACCTGGAAACTATATCCTGATAGAAGTTTAAAATTGATGTTTCATTTGAATCTTTTAGAGCAACTGCTTCTGTCCATTTTGTGAAGTAATTTGTTGCTGTCAAGATCCACTTGTGACCTGCACTTGATAGTGGGTTAAAAGGACCGATAAAGTCAAGTCCCCACTTTCCAAATGGCTGCTCAACCTAAATTGGATTCAAGGGCAGGGCTGCTAACTTCTGTTTTCCTGCAAAAAGTGAACATTTAGCACATTTTCTGACATAAGTATGTGCATCTTTGAAAATATCTAGCCAATAATAAACTGCCCTCATAATCTTCAAAGCTATAGTACGAGGTGCAAAGTGACCTCCAGCAGGTCCATCATGGAATTCTTCTAGAATTCTTTCAATCTGATATGGGTAAATACATCTGAAGAATACTCCATTGAAGTTCTTTTTATACAAAACATCATTTATTACTGCATAAGGAATTGCCTGCAATCTATAATACCTTCACTTAGATTTGTCCATACCTTCTGGGCAATCTCTAGTATACAAATAATGGACCATTTGATGAATCCAATCAGCTGGAACAATTGAAACAGCAAGTTCCTCTTCATTATTCAAAACTGCAGCAACCTCTTCACTGCTGTTTTCCTCATTTTCTGCAAGTTGTTCGCATAGTCCTTTACTTCGAACAAGCTTGGTAACCTTTATGCTGATGTCATACTACATGACTTTGGTTATCCATCCGGCTCGCTTATTATTAATGTCTTTATTCAGCTGAAACTCCTTGACTGTTGGGTGAGCTACCAACAAATTTATCTTATTATTAGACAGCATATGTCTGAATTTCTTCAGACTTCTCACTACAGCAAGTACATGCTTCTCAACGAATGAATATCTTGTTTCATAGTCATGCAAGATTTGGCTAAAGAAAGCTATGGGTTGTTCCATACCTTCATTATTTTGCTGACAGAGCATTGCAGAGATGGTATCCACTCTTCCGAATGCGTATAGTATGAAATCCTTATCAAAATCAGGATTTATAAGAGTAGGGGTTGCTGCAAGTGCCTCTTTAATCTGTTCAAAACTATTTTTTCCCTCTTTTGACCAGTTGAATTGAATATTTTCCTTTAGCATAGCTGTCAATGACTATAATAATGCTACAACATTAGGAATGAACCTCCTCACAAAGTTAATTCTGCCCAGGGAGCTCTGCAAACCCTTTTTGTGAGCGGGCAGCGGTAAAGCTAGAATGGTTGCAATACGTTCTGGGTCAATAAAAATGCCATCTTTTGAAACAATATAACCTAGAAGCTTACCTTCATGTACAACAAAAATACTTTTCTTCGGATTCAAAAAGATCCCATATTCTCTGAGGCACCTCTCAAAAATCTGTCTAAGATGACTGAAATGATCATTAGCATTACGTGAGAAAAAAGTAATATCCTCCAGGTAAACAAGAATAAATTTGTCAATCAAACCTTGGAGAGCCATGTCCATCGCTCTTTGAAAGGTGGCTCCTGCATTTGACAGTCCAAACGACATCTTTCTGTAAGCCATAATACCCCACTTGGTGGTAAAGGCTGTCTTATATTGATCTTCTTCCTTAACCAAGATTTGGTTATAACCTGAATACCCATCCAGTAATGAAAACATTTCTGATCCTGAAACAACCTGCAATATTTGTTCCATTTAAGGCAGCGGGTAGTGATCTTTGAGTGAAGCTCTGTTTAGATCACAGAAATCAACACACAACCTTTTCTCCCCACTCTTCTTTCTAACAGGCACCAAATTTGACACCCAAGAAGTGTGCTTAATTGGAAATATTATGCTACCTTCGATCAACTTGTTTAATTCTATTTTCATCAATTGTTCTAATTTCAGGTTCAAAGGCCTTTGCTTCTGTCTTACCAATTTTGCATTGGGTTCGAGCTCAATTGTATGTTGAGCTAATTAGGGATTAAAACCCTTCAAATCTCCATACTACCAAGCGAATATGTTGCTGAATTCTTGACAAAGCAAGATAAATGCTTGTTGCTCCTCCTTTGTGCAGATCTTGCCAAGCATAAGGAGCTTGTTTTTGAATATTTCTATCTATTCGTAATGTTCTTGCTTCACTGTGATACCGGATTTGTCTTTTCTAACCTAGTCATCAGTGTTGAAAATTGACTCAAGAGTCACCAAACTTTTTGGCAGTTTATTAGACTTTAACTGCATGATTTGATCACCATATTGCTGATCAAACTTGCGTGGGTTTCTAGCAGAAAACTTTGTCTCCTCCATCAGAAAATGGCATATCTATTCATCACTGTCAAAAATCTGCCAACTTATATTATTATTAGGTACCGAAGGTCTAACAACTACCTTCATGTACTGCTGTTCCTCTACATTGTGAATTTCAGTTGGAATGTCAAACTATGATCCTAGAGCAGCAAGTTTATCAGCTTGCTTATTCTAAAGTCTAGGTACTAATTGCAAATTAAAAGCATCAAACTCCTCAATTAGGTCCCAAACATGATGTTTGTACAATTTCAACAAATCATTCTTTGTTAAATTCAAATTTCTGACCTGATTTGCTATTAATTCAGAATCGCCAAACACCTGCAAGCACTTAATCTTCCTTTTCCTGGCCCATTCTAAGCCATGTATTAATGCTTTATATTCAACAACATTATTAGAACAGCTGAAAGCAAATCTAAAAGTTGAATAATACCTGTCTCCTTCAGGTGAAATCAGAACAGCTTCTCCACCAGCACCAATTTTACTCCTAGAACTATCAAAATAAAGCTTCCAAAGTTGATCAAACTATTGTACTTGCTATTTTTCTTCCTTGACCAGATTCGGAATAATTGCATCAGGTTCTCGAATCATATAGATGCCCAAACCTACTTCTTTTATGAGATTGAACAGATCAACCTCGTGATTCTCGACTACCCACACATTTAGATTTATGTCTGGTATGCCTTCTATAGGCACAGTGGGGTCAAGAGTCATGGATTGATCCTCCTGATCATGGAAAGCTAGATTTGCATTTATGGGGTTTGGAACATATGGTTCAATATGGTCTTTAGCTAATGATTCTGATTTAATCGTAACCCTAGTACCATACCTGGTCCTAAAAAACATGTGTGACCAGTCCGATGACAAATAACCACCTAATTTTGTAGTGAAATCTCTAGATAGGCAAATGGAAAAATAAGGTGGAAGATCAATGATGTATATATCCTGTGAAATCTAAAAGTTGGGACAGGCATGCAATGTAAGAGGCAGAGTTTTGATAACTCCTACAGATTTAACAACTGTACCATCCAACTGAAGTACTCCCTTTGTCAATGGTTCATACTCAAGTCCTAACTTGTCTACCAGCTGTTTAGGCATGATTGAACTGCTTGCTCCACTGTCGATCATGCAGTTATGCACTATGTTTTCACCAATTATTAAACTAACATAAAAAGGTGGTGGTTTTACCTCTTTAGCTGGTTGTCCTTGCTTTTGATCTAAATTGTTTGCAAGAACTCTTGGTTGTTCTTCATCGGAAATTGATATCTTAGCCAAAGCCTCCTGCAAACTTTCTTTTTGCCCAGGAAAGCATAATACATCTATCATGGTAATGCCAACAGTTGTTTTTTTCATATGCTCAACGATATTGAAAGAAGAAGCACCAACCTTTGATTGTACCTTTTAAATAGCAGCATCTACTTGAGTTGCTTGAGGCTGAAATTGAACTTTGGACTGCTCCTTTGATGGTCCAGCTTGCTGTCTTGGTAAAACATGAACATTTTGAGTTGTTGAAGGCTGAAACTGCCCCTGTTGGGTTGCAAAATCTTGATCTTTCTGGTGAACAATAGGTTGTTTATCTTTTTCTGCTTGTTGTTTGTCAGGAACAGCTTGTCTCAAATCAAATTCTCTTTTCTTGGCCCTTGTATTGACTACAATAGAAGTGGCCGACTGATTTTGACCTTGCGCGTGATTAACTCCGCAAAACTCACTTCCTTGCTAGTTCATCATGGCAACGTCAAGGTTAGTTTGTTGCGTTTGTTCACCCTGCTAATTACTATCCTCCTTATTTGTTTGTTCAAAAGCAGCATAACTATTTTGCACCATGAGTGCTTGATTAATCACCTCGTTCATGCAAGTAGCCTGATTATGAGGCTGATTGCAGGGATAACACCAAACATAATCTTGCGCTAAGTTGTTCTATATTGGCATCAACTCTTTTGAAGAGCTAGCAACAGCTGGGTTAAATGGCTGATTAGGCCTAAAGTTGAAATTTATTTTCTATCCCTGTTAATCAGCTTGATAAGAAGGCCTATTTGCTTGAAAGGATGACTGATTAGGCCTGAAATTTTGACCTTGTTGGTTTTTAAGACTTACCAAATTATTACTCACAGTTTGTAGTAACTTGGCCATTTGTTGTTGGTCATTTATTAGCTACTGTTGGGTATCTTTGAGACCTTGCAAATCAGAATTTGTTGGAACAGTGTTATTTTGTACTATTGTTTGGAAACCTAACGCTAGAACAGCAGGTATAGCAACTATTGGAGGTACATGAATGGGCATATATGGCTGAACCTCTAGAAAAATTGGCATAGGGGGTCTCGGGGCAAGTTTACCAGCCTGTATGAGGCTGTTTTCAGCTCTAATAGTGATGTCATATGATGTTGGTAATGTTAAGCCACCCATAGACTGTATCATTAAGGCAATATCACTATGCAATGATCTAAGGAAATATAGAAAAACGTGGTCAGGAGTGGGCCTTACCGTTGCTGGAATTTAATCCCATGTCCTTTGGAATCTGAAATTAAAGTCCATCATTTGTTCTTGTGGTGCTCTCTTTATAGTCGTCATTTGTTCAACTAAAGATAAATTATCGGACTTATCTGAAAATTGCTTTGTCAGCTTGTCTCCTAAGTCATCCCATGTTGGGACGCTATGAACTGGTAAGCCAGGAAACCACTGAGATGTTTTACCCTTGAATGATGTTGCTAACAACCTCAAAGCTACGTTCTCTTGAATCACATGGTGAACTCCACATAGCAAGGCTACGTCTCTAATATGCTCAATGGGCGTAGTCTGATCTTCACCAGTAAAGAAAGGAAAACTTTTGAGTGATGCTACTTGTATATCATCGTGCAGAGCCAGATCGAATGGGTTGCCCCCATCAAACAGAACAAAAGCATGTGCTCTAGCCATCAGAGCTATTGTTGTTCTAAAATTTGCAGCTTGTATAATTGGTACAGGCTGAACCGATACTCTGTAACTTGGTGATGTTGAGAAAGAACTTGGCTGCCTCGTTAATGACCTACCTCTTCTTCTTGATGTATAAACTATTGGTTCTTCTCTTCGAATAGGAGAAGTTGACTAATTTCTTGAAGGCTTACCAGTTGTTTGCTTGGTTGTCCTTCCTATTCTCTTTGGCAAAGACAGCTGCAAGTACTCAAATGAAGAAGAACTTTGTGTCTGAATTTTTCTCATAAGTTGTGTGCACTTGATCTAAAAAAATGAGAAACGGAGTCACCAGGTATATGAAAATAATCATCTGAAAGGTTGGAATAAACTGTTGTATATACCAAACAGCAACTTGAATTGTAAAACTTTGCTCTGAAAAGTGAGTCAGAGTCCCAACAGGTGTGCCAAAAACTATTGATCAGTTACTTGAGCGGCAATTAGTTAAATCTAACAATGCACGAAACATGGAATGAGTTCGAGGCTGTGGGTTTGCCTAACTTTGAAATCAATCTCAAAGAGTTGGTTCACGATGAAAAACCTCTAAAACCAATTGATTTAGTACGGGAAAGAGGTAGAAACAAAATGCGAATTCTGAACTATGAAACTTTAACTATGGTGATGCACCGAAGTATTCAATATGCAGACTTAACTCACAGAACAATTACTCACTATTTTCATTCGCACAACTAGATCTGGAAGCTTAAACACCTGAATGTTTTAAACAAAGGCTTTTAAAGAAACAATCATAGAAGGAAAATATGATTCC
Source organism: Sequoia sempervirens (assembly GCA_007258455.2). Lineage (NCBI taxonomy): Eukaryota > Viridiplantae > Streptophyta > Pinopsida > Cupressales > Cupressaceae > Sequoia > Sequoia sempervirens. The sequence continues at coordinate 331,062,143 of VDFB02105785.1, forward strand.
CACAACTAGACTGTTCAATTATTGATTAGCACAATGTTTAACCAGTGGATTTAAACTTGGATGCATACAAAATTCATTAAGGAGACAAAAATATTTAAAGGTTTCATAAATTGCAAACACAATAATCACTTCGATCAATCCCACATGACAAAGATGCTTGAAACTTGAAGGAAAATTCTAAAATACTGAAACTTGAAGGAATTCTCTGCAATAACACGATTTGAACCTGTAAAAAACACTGTTGTATTAATCTGTAAAAATTTTGAGTTACAAGATGATTTGCTTTGCAGAGTGCAAAGGCTGAAAAACAAGAACTCACTTGAAAAAGATAAACTTTTTCAATATATACAATATGAAAGGCACTCCAAAGTGCATGAATAGCAACTGAAAGAGATCTGAAGTGAATAGATGGCAATTACAATGCGAAATCCGAGCATAAGTGAAAATCCCTGAAAAAATGGCTCAAACTCATGCAAAAATGAGTGAACACAACCTCAAACTGGCAGTCATAAAGCATGAAATTGGTCTGCAACTCGAACTGAACTGAAATCCCTGAAAAAGTGGGCTAAAGCATGCAAATTTCATCTCGTTTGTATCAATCCACCCATGCACACTTTAAAATCCACCCTTCTCATTAAATCTTTAGTTGAGACTGATGTAGAACTAGAGTAAAATATGTTTTAGCTTTATATAATATTCTTATTTGCATTCTAGATGATAAATTAATTAAATGATTATCTCGTCATTCAATTAATTTATTTACATTATTTATGCAAATAAGAATAAAGAATAATAAAGCTAATTTATTTTATTTCACATTATGATCTTCAAACTCAATAATGTATTTCACACTTTTCACTGTTTGACAATACTTGGCATA
>VDFB02105785.1:331063122-331122612 GCA_007258455.2 Sequoia sempervirens
ATCCACCTCCAATAAAGCGTTATTGCTCAACAAAAAGTGTTTTTTCTCTTTTCTTTTCTTTTCTTTTCTGAGTCAAGTAACACGGAAGATTAAAACCAATGTCATCTATTCAAGGCCATTTTTAGTAAACGGATACGTAAAAGTTTTACAAATTGTGACCTCCAGGTTTCCTAGTGTTCGATAGTAAACCTTTTTTATGATTCATTGTTACATTTATATGGCATCTATAGCACTGAGTTGCAGCTTGACTACTAGTACAGTACAATTTTTATTATGGTAATAGATGACTCTTATGTGGATAAGGACTGGTAGTACGTAGTCTTAAGTTCTGAATAATTGGATTGAAGCTTCGAAACTGCAACTAAACACAATATACATGAGTTTGATATTAGACAAGTAGAAAGATCCCTGTATTTAATTTCTTTTAGAAATTGGTTGTATGTGACTTGATGCATGAACAGGCCACCCCTGTGAATGCTCCTTCATATTTCAACGATAATGACTTTATGGAGCTCATTGGAGCTTTTACTGAGTGTTTGGATTTGCCAGATTTTAAGCTTACTATTTAATTGATTTACAATTGAGATTTTGTGGTTCTTCTAAGATGTTAGCACAAGTATCTAATTGATACAATTCAGAATTAACTATCCCAAATTAATAACATTTTGTTTCCACAGTCCATGATCATTAGTAATCAAGATTTCTGAATTAACTATCCCAAATTTTGATAGAATATAGCAAGATTCTGCAACATTTTTATTGTATCTATCAAATTTTGAAATTGAAATGTAATTTGAATGCCTCTCATAATAATATCTAACATAAAATGTGAAAAATTTATATGGTAGCTCAAGAGCATAGGCTGCCACTACAAATCTTTTTACTACATTATAGGGTCCATATAGGCCATGTTGTCATGGGTCTTTCCTTCTTTTAATAAATGTTTGCTTGTATTGTTTAGGGCATACATATCACTTCTTCTCTTGCTAGCCTGTTGCTTTATCCTGTTATGTAGTATACTGTTTGGGGATATAATATCATAAAATACTAGTATGTATTGGGTTTGAAAGTCCCAGCCTTTTGGATCAAGGGTACCAAGAATGCTAAATCTAGAGACACTAACTTTCTGTTGATAAGTCGACTTGTATAAAATAAGGTGCATGCTAAGTGGCGAAGTTTTATTCCCTTTGATTGAGTGCACTAGAGTGTGCTAGATATAGAGAAAATGTTTGATCATTTATTCTCCATTATTTATTTCTTGCACATGGCGTGGGAGGAAGTAAACACAATATTCAATGTTGTTGTGTGGGAAAGTATATTGTTTTTGGTTGCATTGTCGAACGAGTCACTGTGGTGTTGGTTTGATAGTAGAGCATTGAAAACACATTTACAGTGGACCCCTATTGGCTGATTGTTGCATACCTGTGCATGTGACTGCTAGTTTATCCCACTATATTATATTTAGATCACTTAGCATAATTAAATCTTCATTTATGTAATTTAATCTGTACATGTCATGTATATGCAATTATTATTGATGAGAATAATGAGAAGGAATGTAGATTATTACTAGTGTTGTTAAATAGAATCTAAAAATAAATATACTACCAAAATAATTGATAGAGAATATATTGATTACTCTATATTTTATTATTATTATTTTTTTTTGGTAAAAGTGACAAATCCACTATAATTTTTTTTATTATTAAAGTTATGTAAGATCAAATACATTTCCAGACTTCATGAGTTGAATAGAGAAAGGTATATAGCAGATTACATCACAGAGGGAGCCAACATCAAAAACTAAAAGCAGATAATTACAAGGTTTGGGCAAATTAGGCCTTGCTAAAAGAGCAAAACAAGCAACAAGCATACCCAAGAAGGCCTTCAAAAAACACCAATCGAGGTCCACCAATATTTACTAGCAGGAGCAAGAGGAGGAAGAAGATAAACATCACCCAAAAACTTAAGCAAACCAAGAACTATCAAACCCCACTCTCTACGAAGGAGGCAAGATTTGAAGGACGAGTGAAATATGGCTCATAGAATGGACCCTCCAAGGCATGTTTAAATAGGAACTGAATTGCACGAAATAAAACCAACTTGTCTACCTTGGAATCAACTCCCCAATGATGGCCTCAAGGCTCGAAGACGGGCCAAGAACATGGAAGAGTGTAGCTACCAAGTCATGCACCATATCATTGAGAAGAGAAAGCAAGGCCAAGGAAGATAGAAGCTCCTCATGACAAATGACACCTCTAACCAGATTTGTACCAGCGTGAAGATCATAACTCTCAAGAGTATATTCTAGAGCATACACTAGGCATACATGAGGCAACAAGAAACTTCCAACTATAAATTTGGTTGTCTCATTACCTCAAAGCACATCCATAAGATTCGAAACAAAAGAGAACATAATTCATGCAATAGAGACATGGGATGCATATCAAGGCATTCACTGTCCAAGACGTTCAAAATAGCCTCTTCCACCTGTGGAAAATGAATTATAAATGTTTTATGTATCATAACAGTCGAGGAGTGGTGGCGAACACGAACCTCCAAGAAGCGAGGCAGGATGAGAACTCTAAACAAATTGTCCAGATCGAGTCGAGCCAAAAGAGATCCAATTTAAAGCAAGGCAGAAAAAAACCACAAAAAAATTGGAGATAACAAAGATGAGAAACACCCTAAGAAATAAGTGGGCTTCATTTAACTCAAGTATGTATGGATAGAACTCTTGTACATTCCACACAAAACACTAGAAACCAGCACGAACACCATAGAGACTTTACGCTGGAACAAGTGCCCATAATTGAAACACAAGACAAATGCCAAACCACAAAGAAGCCACCTCACACTGATGATGCCATTGAAAAGACCAAAAGTATGTGCCAAAGCTTAAATAGCATCATCAATTAGACATTCTTAATTAGGAAATCTTTCCCAAATCAACCCCAATCGTGTGAGATCCCCATTCAAATGAGCAAAACCATAGTGAAAGGACCCAATACACCCGTGTAAAGTACCTTCCAAATGCTACAATGACGTCAAAGGGAACGCCACCCAAATAGGAAGAATAGAACTGCCAACAAAAAACCTGATTGCCAAATGTATTTACCAATGAGCACTATTACAATGGAAACCATGAAGCCACGTTAGTTGGGTGCACTATGTAATAGTAGGAAGATTGAGGTGGCCAATGTCAAGGGGACCGTCTTGATGCCACCTTAGCCAAAAATTTCTTGATGAAAATTGAGATGTCATGAGGACCATCCCAACATTAAAGAACATGTGGATCCACAAGCGAATGACATCATGGGTACCACCAGACATAAATAAAAAGGCTATCTTTAGACGTCAAGAGGACCATGACACAAGAAAGCCAAAGTTCCAAAAATGATCATTAAGTGTTGCAATATTAGAGATTTCATGGAGGTCATCTCAACAAGAAAAGATGTTGCCATATAAAAATGCCAAACTGACTGACGTCGAGGGGACCGTCCCTATGCCACCTCAGCCATAGCTTACCAAAATAACCAAATTCCAAATATGTCATGACCATCTCAACATAATGATTGTTGCATCATGAATAACCACAAATTTCAGACATCAAGGGAACCACCCATCATAAGCAAAAAAATGCAAACAAATGACGTCAAGGGGACCATCAAGCATGTTAACACAACAAGCAATAGAAATTTATGAGAAAGTGGAGCAAACCATGGCTTCAAAGACCAAGTCAAGGAGACTGTGCATATTATAGAAAAGAAGAGAGGAACACATCATACCACCCATGCACCATGAAGAATGTCAAGAAGATCATTCCATGCCAGGAACAACCAACAAAGCTCCCAACAAAGTTACCACATGTTAATAAACAATAGTCCAGGAAATCACTTATATCAACATGTGAGAAAGTAGAAAAGTGGGGAGAGAGATCAATTTCCATATTGGACATCCTGTCCACCAAAGAATTTCCTTCCCTATAACAATGTTGGAGCTAAAATGTCAAGAAATTTTGTAGTAGAGAGAAAGCATGCTAAAATAAATACTTAAGATTCCAAGAACCAAGATCTTTTTTGGTGAGGGCACCAATTACAATTTATGAATCACCCTCAATCATAATGTGAGAAATGTTACTACTTATTGCCAGTTCCAAACCAATGATTAGAGCTGTGAATTATGCCACATTATTAGTTTTAATATTCAAAATTTGATAGGAAGCCTTCAAAACAAAGCCTTTATGATCCCTAAGGACCACACCTGTCCCTGATAACCTAATGTTACCATGTGAAGCCCCATCAGAGTTCAATTTTATCCAACCTTCTGGAGGAGGGGACCACTTGACCTGATTTCTCAATACAATAGGCTTGCAATTCTATGTCGAGACATGATTAGGTAGGGACTTGAGAAGAGACCAAGATTTAAGCAACCAAGCATCCCAAGAAGAGGAGTTTAAGGTGTGTAATCGCTTGAAGATAAAAGACATCACATATCATTTTGATATTGAGGCTTCAGTCTTTACAATAATCTGATTGACATCTTTAGCTTTCTTTCTGAAAATACTATTATTTCTTTCTATCCAAATAGTCCATATAACTATATGGAAGGACAAAGATTCCAAATGCATGCATAGAAAGAGGATTTAAATAGGGAGGGCCAACTTTGAAAATGTTGCAAGAGAGAACAATACAAAGGACCATACTAGTCAAGTTTATTCAAAATCCAAACCCAACAACTATGAGAAAAATCACAAGACAACAAGAAGTGATCAATGCAGTCATAAGCCTTGCCACAAAGAACACGAGAAGAGGGGAGCAATGCCCAAGCGATCCAACCTCATTCTAGTTAATATTTTTCCCTTTAAATCTAACCAAGTAAAAGCTCCAACCTTAGGAAGCACCACAAGACCCCAATAGAGAGTGTGGGGCCAATCCAAGGGATTTTCTAGCTCAACAAAAGACATCCTTCTTTTATAGAATAAGAGCCGACTTGGACTTGACCCAAATTATGTCATCATCCTTTTTAGAGAATAGATTTTTTCTTGTTTCTAGTTCCTTATAGAGGGAATCCTTCAAGGCCTTTGGAAAAGGCAGGAAGTTGAAAGATCTCCATGTGGTTGTAGGCGGAGAGGAGGACCAATCAAGAACCAGATAATCCCTCACTCTACAACCCCATAATTTTTTTAACACATTTGCAATTGCATCCTATTTTAAAAGAGACCGAAGGCGATGATTCCCATTACAAGCATCATCCCAAAATAAGGCTTTCCTTCCATTGTGAACCACCCAAGATAAGTGGGGGAGGATAACTTATCTGCAGGAAATGATGAAGTTCCAAATCTTGGACCCAATAGGGGGATTTTTCAAGGTGAAGATACGCTCTCTCCAAAGAATCTAGATACTTATACCACATAATTTGACACCATTTAGTATTGGGATCCTGATAAATCCATCACAAGAGCTTAGCCCCTAAATCTTTATTTTGTAGGATCATGTCCCTCAAACCCGCTCCCCCAAATTCCTTGGGTAGATAGACCTCCCATGTGATCAATAGTAATTTTTTCTTTTCTTTCACATTCTCTACCCACAAGAAATCCCTAAAACTCTTCTATAATTCCTCTAACTTCCCTTTTGGAATCTTTAAAACTGACATAAGATATATTGGCAAAGCTTTGTTGAATTTTAGATGATCAGATTTAGTGCACAGAAATTAATTCAAAATCAGACAAAATAACACAACATATACCTTGGGAAAACCCTCCTCTTGAGGGAGAAAAACCCAGCAACAAAGATCTCTCTTATATTTGATGCAATAGTGGCAATTTTACAATTACAGGAAGGTCTAACACAAGACTGATATTCAGTGTCAATAAGGAATGACAGATAATAAGCTTTAGATCACACCTGACAGTATTTAGTAAACAGATCCAATACTTAGCACTGAAGGTCTTCAGCTCTCAGACTTCAAGAACACTTGACAGAAACCGAAACCTGTAGCTTCGTTCTGACTTATGATCTCCCTTTGATCTGATTATATATTCGCATCTCAAGATGTCTCAGATCTGGTAAATTCGCACTTAACATATTCGCATTTGATGATGAGTACACAATCCGCTAGCAAGAATTCGCACTTTCCTTTTTCTGCTCACAAGATGATCCTTGCACTGCTGAACTCAAATGTATTCACACTTATGTGAATGGCTGAACTGTCTTCTAGATTATGTATTAGCACTTGATCACACATGAATATCGAATTCTTCTGGATAGCATACAAAGGATGGATCAAGTTGAATAAATACAAGACGCATCCCTCAAAAACCTTCAAGTCGGCCTCAAGACATTGTGAATATCCCTTTTTAAGATAGTATATGTCGGCCTAAATGAATATTGTATGTCGGCCTTTACACTTCTTCACAAGAGGTCGGCCACCTTAAAGAAATCAAATTCCAAGGAGATGAAGTCGGCTAAGAAGTATATTAAATGACTCTTATGAATTACGAATTCTTTCATGTCGGCCAAAGCATGAAATACAACACAATTAAAGTAAATTGAATAGCCAGCGGCTATTATTCAATTTGAGACTTCCATGGAAGAAGTGAGTTGGAAGGAGCCCGAAGCTGCTATAACATTAACACTCCCTCTCAGCTAGGGAGATATCTTCCAGCTACATGAAATGAATCATCTTCATATGAGGTTCACCTGCCACCATTGCCTGCAATCAGATATAAAGAGAGAAATATCACCTCAATGTGATATCAACCATCACATGGTTACGTACTAGTGTTCATCACTTGCGTGATGGTGTCACCTCAATGTGACTTTCACCATGGCTCTCCCAGAGGGTGAAACACGAGTACAAGAAGATCATCACAGACTCTCTCACGTGATGTTGTCATGGAGTCACACACATGACATCCACCATGACTCAGCTCAGAGGGTGGAAACGAGGGCTTTCACCTCAAATTCTTCCGTCACAAAAGAATGTGCAATAGTAAGTACAAGTGTTCATCACTTGCGTGATGTTGTCACCTCAATGTGACTTTCGCCATGGCTCTCCCAGAGGGTGAAACACAAGTACAACATATGTCATGGAGTCGCACACATGACATCCACCATGACTCTCTCAGAGGGTGGAAACAAGGGCTTTCACCTCAAATTCTTCCGTCATAGAAGAAAATGCATTAACAAGGGATTTCACCTCGAACTTCTCTCACAGAGAAGAACTCATTAAGCAAGGCTCACTGATTACTGAGACTCATACTCAGTCAAGGCTGGGTTCTCCACTATACCAAGCTTGTCTCGAAAGTACACGAACTTTACCCTAGCGAGAGGCTTGGTGAGAATATCTGCCGTCTGTTCATCAGTGCTAATGTACCTCAACTATACAGCCTTTCGCAGTACCATATCTCTGATATAGTGGTACTTGATCTCAACATGCTTGGTTCTGTCATGAAACACAGGATTGACAAAAAGCTTCACACAACTCTGATTATCACAATGAATAATGGTGGGCTCCATTGCTTGTCCAAACAATCCTGCAAGGAGCTTACGAAGCCACACTGCTTCCCGAGTTGTCATGCAAGCTGCAATGTACTCAGCCTCTGCTGTACTCAATGCTACAGAAGACTACTTCCTGCTGCACCAGGAAATCATAGCAGAACCCAAGCTGAAGCAATAGACAGAGGTGCCCAGTGACACAACCTGCCCAATCAGAATCGGTGAAACCAAGTAACTCCAAGTCTGCATCTGAAGTATACTTCAACCCATATCCAACTGTGCCATGCAAGTATCTCAGGATATGTTTAGCTGCATCTTCTTCAGGTTCAACAGACTCCCTCTGAATCTTTAAGCACATGCATCAATCTTTCGACCTCTTCATCCAAGATTGCCTGCAACACTTCAACGCACACCTCTTGGTATTGTAGAGAGTTCAGGATAGTCCTCCTCGACCTCTTCCCATATTACTCTATTCTGAATAGGTTTGCGGAGCTACCAATGACAAATCCAGAAGACAATCTTGAGCAAGTCTGATCTCAGCAACTGAAGGGATCCTCTAAGGGTTTAGCACCTAGACTTCTGGAAGTGAGCTCCCTCTGGCCACCAGCTCAGTCCCAAGGTTGCTTGATTATTTCTTTGGTCGGCATGACTTCCTCACAAGATGCCTCAAGCTTTTCCATCATTAAGCAATCTCTCATCACCTTCTTGCTCCTAGAACATTGAACTGCAAGCATTTTAGAGAGAGATTACTTAACAGTTTATAATTACCCAAAGAAATAACAAGACTGGAATCATACAAAGTTTACAATCACAGGTTATAACATGAATACATAAGAATTTATGCATAATGTTAGAACATGAATAAATCAACCTGAAGGAGAAATATACCAAAAGGTCAAACTAGAGGGATAAAGAAACTTATCTTTATAAAATTTTTGGTATAACTCTTTCGTTCATCTTTTACTCCTCTCGAGAATGCCAAACTCAGCACAACAAAAGAATAATCTGCACAACTACAGATTTCTTGAATGCATTAAGCAGTTAGCATGTAGAACCAACTCTCTCCAAGAGTTCAAGGCTCTAACATAGTTCATGCATTAGAGAATGATATCGATGTGATCAACCTATCACAATCAAAAATGCAATTCTCTTTTTCATCTCAAAGTCACACTCAGAGATCTACATGATTAGCATGAAACAACTCACAATAAATAATTTGAAATCTTCAAAAGGATCTTTATGTTAGAGAACACAATTCAAGAGAAATTACAATCTCTCTATACTAATCACTCAAGATCCAAATGAAAAATGGAATAACTCAGCAAACAACGAATACTTATCTCTTTAAATATTCTGAAGGTACACCAAGGATCTGGATCTTGTGGCTGTGACACATCTTTGCCACCTTCAGTGATGCCATCCTTGAATTAACACCTATCATGGAAGCCAAGACACAGAGTTTGTAGTGACTCATCAGTCATCACCAAACATAGATAATAACCAAAGCTGTCCAGACTTCAGTTTATATGATGAGATCTTATCAACACTGAATAGACGATCTCTCTTCTCCAGAATTTATTTCTCATGGTCTTTCCTCCACCAAGCCAAATGTTAAGGTTCGCTGGCTTATACTTTATTAAGCAGACCAGACATCATGAAGGAGCGATCTTCTTAACATTTGAATGTGGTCTGAAGACCATTCAACTCTTATTCTGACGTTGACAGGGAGACCGAACTGACCACGATCTACAGCTTCAGAAACTTCAGTAAACATAACCAGGTGATGACTTCCATAAGGCTGAAGCAAATTTGACCAAGGCAGTCCCAGCCTTGTGCCCTGATGGTGTCGATCCTGGGAGATAATTACATGAGTTCCTCTCAGAGACTTCAAGGCCCACAACACAGAAATCTGATCGGATCCTCACACACCCGCTCTGATACCATGTTGAATTTTAGATGATCAGATTTAGTGCACAGAAATTAATTCAAAATCAGACAAAATAACACATCATATACCCTGGGAAAACCCTCCTCTTGAGGGAGAAAAACCCAGCAACAAAGATCTCTCTTATATTTGATGCAATAGTGGCAATTTTACAATTACAGTAAGGTCTAACACAAGACCGATATTCAGTGTCAATAAGGAATGACAGATAATAAGCTTTAGATCACACCTGACAGTATTTAGTATACAGATCCAATACTTAGCACTGAAGGTCTTCAGCTCTCAGACTTCAAGAACACTTGACAGAAACCAAAACCTGTAGCTTCGTTCTGACTTATGATCTCCCTTTGATCTGATTATATATTCGCATCTCAAGATGTCTCAGATCTGGTAAATTCGCACTTAACATATTCGCATTTGATGATGAGTACACAATCCACTAGCAATAATTCACACTTTCCTTTTTCTGCTCACAAGATGATCCTTGCACTGCTGAACTCAAATGTATTCACACTTATGTGAATGGCCGAACTGTCTTCTAGATTATGTATTAGCACTTGATCACACATGAATATCGAACTCTTCTGGATAGCATACAAAGGACGGATCAAGTTGAATAAATACAAGACGCATCCCTCAAAAACCTTCAAGTCGGCCTCAAGACATTGTGAATATCCCTTTTTAAGATAGTATATGTCGGCCTAAATGAATATTGTATGTTGGCCTTTACACTTCTTCACAAGAGGTCGGCCACCTTAAAGAAATCAAATTCCAAGGAGATGAAGTCAGCTAAGAAGTATATTAAACGACTCTTATGAATTACAAATTCTTTCATGTCGGCCAAAGCATGAAATACAACACAATTAAAGTAAATTGAATAGCCAGCAGCTATTATTCAATTTGAGACTTCCACGGAAGAAGTGAGCTGGAAGGAGCTACTGAAGCTGCTATAACATTAACAAGCTTGAAACACAAACTTAATCATAACCAATTTCCTTGCCAAAGACAACTATTTTTACTTCTAGGTTAAAATTTTGATTGAAACTAATGAAATGATCTTGTCCCAATAATCATGCTTCTCCCTCCCTGAGAAGAAAGGAACACCCAAATATTTGCAAGGGAGCAACTCCATTTTTAAACCCCAAAACCTTAGGAGCCTACCTTACACCATAGGATTTACATTGAGAAAGAATTTTTTTTACTTTTCCTTATTCACAAATTGGCCTAAGTAGACAGAAGACACTTTGCATAGCCTTAGCCTTTGCAATGCTAGCATGACCATATAAAAGAGTGTCATTAGCAAAAAGAGAATGAGTTATTGGCCACGAGACAATGATTTAACCTTACTCCTCTCCAAAGATTCTTCCCATTTGCCGCATAAATTGCATGGATAAGGCCTTCTGTCATAAGAATAAATAGAAATGGAGAAAGAGGATACCCCTGCGTCACTCCTTGTGTAGCATTAAATTAACCACAAGGAGAACTATTGACTAAAACTGAAAAGCTTGCGTCTGAGATGCACGATAAAAATCGTCTTACACCATTTTTGAGAGAAACCAATTTTTTCAACACCGTCATCAAGAAATGCTGGTTTATTGTCATGTGCTTTCAACATATCTAATTTCATAATGACATCCAGAATATTCTCTTCCGTGAGAGAATGGAGCACCTTGTGAGCGAATATAGCTCCATCTGTCATTTCTCTACCCGGGACAAATGCCCATTGCTCCTTAGATATGATCAAGGGAATCAAAGTGGAAACTCTAACAAAAATAGTTTTGGTGAAGATCTTATACAAGATGTTGCATAAAGAAATAGGCCTGTAGTCAACAAGAGATAGGACAAGCCTTCTTTGGAATTAGTGCAATAAAAGTACATTGTTTATTTCTTTAAGAATATTTCCATGCTTTCTAGACTCTTCAAGAGCAAGGACATCTTTCCCTACAACATCCCAATTTTTTTGAAAAAAGAGAGCAGTGTAACCATTAGGATTAGGAGCTTTATATGGAGCCATTGAGAAAACCACTTTCCTAGCCTCCTCAAGTGTGAATTCACTCGTTGTGCATCCTTCTAGAATTAAGTTAGGAATATAGTCTAAACTTGCAGAATATAAAGATAAGCTCCCCTAGGTGGGGTTGGGCTTTCTTGCATACTTCCTTCTTCAAACACCATGATAAGCTATACTCCCGAAGTCCAAAGTCCAAAATACTTTGTACTTAGCAGATTTATTCATTTCTTTGCAATCGATAGGAAGTATAATTGATACTTGATGTCCGAAATCTTGGAGGCATAGTAAAAAATGACTAACTCCAAACACCTTCCTCCTTCAGCAAGTGATACACGGTAAGCCCGAGACCCGAGGCCCACAATTTTGCAATCTCTTCAACACTTGCACAACATCGACAACTCAGCTTCAACCTTTGACATCAATGACTTTTTTACATTAATGCCAACTTTCTCCTTTATAGGATCAACTCCATGGTGCAGGAGCACCTAGGCTGACCTCCATTTTGGCTTGCACAATTTTTGGCTTGTACTGACTTTAGCCAAGTCAGGGGTTTTGGTTGTTTGATTTAGATGGTCTTGTTATTGTGTGTGATGAGTTAATCACTAGGATTAACATCATCTTTGGCATTAGGTTGTCTAAATTGTTAAATTTTGCTTTGGACAACATTTGGTAGAATTTAATGTTTTTTTTTGGTGTGCTTTCCTCGTTGTTTGGAGATGCCATGGGCAGTTAAGGAGCTGTTGGTTCGAGCTTGAGGAGATTAAGGTCCTAGGATTAAGGTTAAAGGCAGAGTTGAAAGATTGCATGGCGAACTTGTTTGGTTGCATGCAAGTTACTTGGCATTGGGAATCCCTTGAAATCAGGGAAATGCTCGATCCACTGCCCTTGAACCGTGGAAAAGGCATCTTAATGAATGTAATGGCTCGTTGAAGCAGTAGAGAGTCATATGGTAATCAATTTTTGTGAAGAATGAAAGACAGTGTGCAGATTTTGAGCATTTTCTATGTGTTACCCGCGTGATTGAAGAAACAGTGATTAAAAATGGCTTTGTTTATATCAGTTTCTCACCGTTCTTAGGTTCTTTGTGTAGTTTGAAGTGAATGTCATTTTGTGGATAGGAGTTAAGAATAGATTCAGTGTTTTATATTAATAATTTAGAGTTGTAGAGAGGTCCTCTGAAATATTCGTGTGTTTTGCAACAAAGATCTAATAGGAGTGGAATATTCAGATTTGGCACTGAATTCATGTTATTAGAATAGTTTAGATTTACTTTTCATTGTGTATTAAAGTGGAGTAGCGTAGAGTTTTGTTTTTCTAATTGAATCCTTAGACCAGGACTTAAAGGTTAGCAGAGTTTCTATTGCTGTTTTTGGGCAGTGTGTTTCAAAATGGCTCCCCCATAAGCACTGTCCACGGGGTTCCCCTGAGAATAGGTGAATATGGGAGAGGAGCCAACCTATTGTAAATATTTAGGGTTAGGAATGTTAAAGGGCCGGGCAATAGAATGTAAACCCAAACCTTAGGCGAGCTAGGACTGCCCGGTTAGGGAATTGGGAGTGAGAATCAAAGAACCAAGGCAGGGGAAGGTACATTTGTACGGAAAAAGTACACTTCTAGGTGGAATGTGATTAGAAACAAGGACACCTGAGAGATGGAAGCTTGAACAACTCTCTTGAGTGAGAAACAAGCAAGTGATCAGCAAAACCCTAGGAATTAGGGCAATTAGGCCTCCACTCCAAGAACTCAGGAACCAACTGTACGGAACAGGCAGAGGTCTGAAATCAAATTCAAGATTTAAACCCCTAAAAAGGGTGTCTGAAAGTGTGTTTTGTTCTCTAGGTTGTGTGGATAATATAAGCAGAAAAAGCCAATTAGGGACTGGTAAGGGCTACAAGGATTAGCCCCTCAAAAAGGAAAATTCATGAAATCGGGTAGGTTGAGGAGTGGACACCAAGGAAAATGGATCAGTTGGGTTGCAAGAAGCATGGAGACAACATCTTCAAATCCCCTGCAAGCAGTTCAAGCAACATGGTGAAATTGGCATCTAGACTCTTCTAGGTGTAGTGTGAAAGATTGAAATTTCAAGTGGTAGTTGTGAAGGAGACAACAATTTTAAAGAGTGTTGAAGCCTCCAAGGTAAGCACAAGGATAGTAACTCTTGTGACAGAGTTAAAGGAGGGCTTAGTTAATGATCTAAGTCAGTTTAGAACCTTGTAGCCATCAGGTTCATGAGCGAAGACAAAGAGAAAGGTCTTCTAGTTGGAGTGCAAGCACACCTTGGAGGTTAACATACACCACTCCATCTCACTTCTGATCCCTCTTTTGACATCAATGACAACTATATGCCAACACTTAACCCTGAGGAAGCTTTGATTGCTTTAACAAAAGTATAAGAAGGTATTGGTGGATCACATTCGAGTGGTATGACCTTAGCCAAGAAACTGTTGAGAACAGAGTACTATTGGCCTACCATGGAAAGAGAAGCTCACCAGTATGTGAAGAAATGTATGCAATGTCAATAGCATGGGGACCTCATCCATGCACTGGCTCAAGAGCTCCAACCAATCCTTACATCTTGGCCTTTCTCATAATGGGGACTTGACCTCATAGGAAAGATTACACCGACCTCATCGAACAACCATAAGTTTGTCATTATCGGCATTGAGTACTTTACGAAGTGGGTTGAGGCAATTCCTATAAATTATATTCTTGAAGGCATTGCAGGCCTTGAGTGGTAAAGCAATGGAGGGTGTGCCACTTTTTAGTGGACAAATGGACCCTGATTCAGTTGTAGACTGGATTGAGAGCATTGAGAATCACTTTGAGTGTGATGGCATAACAGAGGCCCAAAAGGTGAAGGTGGCCAAGTCAAGGTTGAGAGGAGCAGCTCTCACATGGTGGAAGTTTGTACAATCAGAAAGAGAGAAAGAAGGCAAAGGTCCCATAGTTTCATGGAGAGGAATGGTGACTAAGATAAGGCAAACTTATCTCCCTGATGATTATGAAGTCCAATTGCACAGGAGAAGACACAATCTGAGGCAAAAGGACATGGATGTCCAAACATATACAGAGGAATTTCAAAAATTGTGCCTTAGATCAAAAGTGGTTGAAGAAGAGAGTATCAAGTTGGCAAGGTATTTGAATGGGCTCAAGTGGTCTATTCAAGAGGAAATGACTTTGGTAAACTTCAAATCAGTCTGCCAATGCTATCAAATGGCTTTGAAAATAGAAGAGAAAGGCAAAAAGAAACAAGAACAGAACCCTAAAGGTAGAGGTAAAGGGAAAGACAGCAGAGGACAAAGAGGAAGCTATCGTGGGAGAAGCTCATAATCAAGAGCCCAAGGAGAAGTCAGATTTTCTGAACAGCAAGAAGGAAGCTCCAGTAGAGGTGGTAGAGGAAGAGGTTTCAGCCCCAGAGGAAGAGGTGGTGGACAAGGCAGAGGTAGTTACTTCACCAACATGAAATGCTATCATTGCAACCAATTGGGACACCCAGCCTATAGATGTCCTTAGAAAGGTAGCACTTCCCATGGAGGAGATAAGAGAACCCATTTAATTCAAGATGAAACAGCTGCAGCAAATAAACAATCAGAAGTACCTTTGAACTCAGAAGAAGGTGAGAATCTCATGATGAGGAGGACTTTGATCAAAGAACCAGTCAAAGAAGAACCAAGCCAAAGAAGATCTTTGTTTAGGATAAAATGCAAGATGATGGGGAAGGTGTGCAAGGTCATAATAGACTCAGGTTCAACTGACAATATTATATCAGAGGAGGCAGTCAGCAAACTGAAATTAACAAGGATATCTAACAAAAATCCTTACAAGGTTATATGGCTCAATAAGGGTCAGCATGTCTTGGTGAATGAACAAGCATGGGTGGAGTTTTCAATTGGCAAGTACAAAGACAAGGTATTGTGTGATGTATTACCTATGGATGCATGCCACTTGCTCCTAGGTAGGCCATGGCAATTTGACCGTCAAGCTGTGCATGATGGAGCTAAGAATTCATATACCTTCAAGAAGGACAATGTCACCTACAAGATTCAATCTTTGTTAGAAGATACTGAGGTGCAGACAGCAGGTTCTAAGCTGCTTATAACTGGTGAAAAAGAGTTCTTAAAGGCCTTGGAAGAAGGAGAAGGAGTTGGCTATGCAGTAATGATCAAGCCAAGAGAGGTAAGCAAAGAGAAGGCAGCTGAAAAGCAAGAACTACCAAAGGAGATCCAAGACTTGTTGCAGACCTATGAAAGCATTGTAAGTAGTGGTCAACCAGCAACCTTACCTCCTAAAAGAGCCATAAGTCATAGGATAGACTTGATACCAGGAGCCACCCTTCCAAACAAAGCAGCCTACAAGATGACACCTCAGCAAAATGAGGAAATAGCTAGGAAGATTCAAGAACTACTTGACCAAGGTCTCATTAGAAAAAGCATTAGTCCTTGTGCAGTACCCACTTTCTTAACACCTAAGAAAGGAGGAGAATGGAGGCTTTGTACTGATTCCAGAGCAATCAACAAGATAACCATCAGGTATAGGTTCCCTATCCCTAGGATTGAAGATCTCATGGATTGTCTAGGTGAAGCTAGGTACTATACCAAGATAGATTTAAAGAGTGGCTATCATCAAATTAGGATACATGAAGGTGATGAGTGGAAAACAGCCTTCAAAACCAATGAGGGTCTTTATGAGTGGCTAGTAATGCCATTTAGATTATCTAATGCCCCCTCCACATTCATGAGACTCATGAATGAAATTCTCCAGGACTACATTGGCAAGTTTGTAGTAGTGTATCTTGATATACTAATCTATAGCAGAACTAGAGAAGAGCACCTCCAACATATTGAGCTGATTTTCAAGAAGCTACAGGAGGAGAAACTGAAGATCAATCTGGAAAAGTGTGAGTTCATCAAAACAGAGCTGGTGTACCTTGGTTTTGTGCTATCACATGGCAACTTGAAGATGGACAGCAGCAAGGTAGAAGCCATTCTTAATTGGCCTACTCCCAAGACAACAACAGAGGTAAGAAGCTTCCATGGTCTTGCTCAGTATTATAGGAAATTCATCAAACAGTTTAGTGCAATTTGTGCTCCTATGTTGGATACCATTAAAGGAGGAATGAAAACTAAGTTTGTGTGGAATGAGCAAGCTAACAAGAGTTTTGAGTTGCTGAAGGAAAAGATAGCTACCCAACCTGTTTTGGTGTTGCCAAGCTTTGAGAAGCTATTCACCATTGAATGTGATGCAAGTAATGTAGCAATTGGAGCTGTTCTCAGCCAAGAGGGCAGACCGGTGGCTTTTCATTCTGAGAAGCTAAGTGAAGCCAAGAAGAAGTACTCTTCTTATGACCTTGAAATGTATGCATTGGTCCAAGCACTAAGGAAGTGGAGGCACTACTTGCTTCCCAAGGAATTTATTGTGTACTCAGACAATCAAGCACTCAGTTTTCTGAATTCACAAGAGAAGTTGAGTCACAGGCACATGAAATGGGTGGAGTACTTACAAGCTTACACCTTCAACATCAAACACAAGAAAGGAGCTCTCAACAAAGTTGCTGATGCATTGAGCAGGAGAGTTCTTACCATTCAAGAAATTCAACTGAAGAGCATGGGAATAGATCACTTCAAAGATCTATATGCAGATGATGAAGACTTTGTAGAAATTTATAAGGTATGTCTTGAGTTTAAGAACCATTTCCATAGCAAGTATGCTGAATACACCTTGCAGAGTGATTTATTGTTTAAAGGGAATCAGCTTTGTGTTCCTAGAGGTTCTATTAGGGAGAACTTAATTCAAGAAAAGCATAATGGTGCATTGAGTGGTCATTTTGGGATCACCAAAACTCAAGAGCGTGTCCAAAGGTTCTATTTTTGGCCTAAGATGAACCTAGATGTCAGGAAATATATAGAGAGTTGTGTAGTGTGTCAAAAAGCAAAAGGAACTTCTTCAAATGCAGGCTTATACCAGCCACTGCCTATCCCTTCTAGGCCATGGGAATGCTTAAGCATGGACTTTGTAGTTGGTTTACCCAAGACAAGGCAAGGTATGGATAGTGTATATGTTGTTGTAGACAGATTCAACAAAATGGCTCACTTTATACCCTGCAAAACAACCAATGATGCCAGTCAAATAGCCTCTCTTTTCTTCAAGGAGATAGTCAGGATTCATGGTTTACCAATCAGCATTGTATCAGACAGGGATACCAAGTTTATGAGTCATTTTTGGAAGACTCTTTGGTAGAGAATGGGCACTAATCTATCCTTTGGATCTGCATACCATCCCCAAACTGATGGTCAGACCAAAGTGGTTAATAAGACACTTGGAAACCTTTTCAGATGCTTGACCAAGGAGCATGGTCAACAATGGGATCAAATTATTGGGCAGGCTGAATATGCATATAATGATACAGTGAATAGGTCAACAGGGAAGAGTCCCTTTGAAATTGTTTATGCACTGCACCCTAGAGGTGTTTATGAGCTGAGGGAATTGAAGGATGGAGTCAAGGGAAGTGGTTATGCAGATGACTTTGCTTGTGCAATGCAGGAAATTCATGAGACAGCCAGAAAAACCTTCACCGAGAATACCATGAAACATAAAACCAAAGTAGATGAGCATAGGAGAGAGGTTCAGTTTAATGTTGGTGACCTAGTGATGGTGCATTTGAACAAGGCTATATTACAGAAGGGAGTTCCTCACAAATTGCAGATGAAGAGGATAGGTCCATGTCCTATCTTGGAGAAATATGGCAACAATGCAGTCAGAGTGCAATTACTAGATGACAGTGGACTGTCCCCTATTTTCAATGTTGTAGACCTTATGCATTACAAAGGACCACCACAAGATTTGGATCAGACACTCCATGAAGTCAGTCAAGATGTAGAAGAACTCAAATTGCCCCATGTTACAGTCAAACAAGCTGATCAAATCTTGGACACAAGGGTCTATAAGAAGACTAGGACCAAGGAGTACAAAGAACACCTGATCAAGAGGCATGGACAACTTGATTCAGATGCAGTATGGATCAAGGAGGTAGAGTTTAAGAAGTTGGGAATTGATCCTAACTTGCTCAATCCAAGGGTGGATTGAATTTTCTGTTTTGGGGAGGATGGTGCAAGAGCACCTAGGCTGACCTCCATTTTGGCTTGCACAATTTTTGGCTTGTACTGACTTTAGCCAAGTCAAAGGTTTTGGTTGTTTGATTTAGATGGTCTTGTTATTGTGTGTGATGAGTTAATCACTAGGATTAACATCATCTTTGGCATTAGGTTGTCTAAATTGTTAAATTTTGCTTTGGATAGCATTTGGTAGAATTTAATGTTTTTTTTTTGTGTGCTTTCCTCGTTGTTTGGAGATGCCATGGGCAGTTAAGGAGCTGTTGGTTTGAGCTTGAGGAGATTAAGGTCCTAGGATTAAGGTTAAAGGTAGAGTTGAAAGATTGCATGGCGAACTCTTTTGGTTGCATGCAAGTTACTTGGCATTGGGAATCCCTTGAAATCAGGGAAATGCTCGATCCACTACCCTTGAACCGTGGAAAAGGCATCTTAATGAATGTAATGGCTCATTGAAGCAATAGATAGTCATATGGTAATCAGTTTTTGTGAAGAATGAAAGACAGTGTGCAAATTTTGAGCATTTTCTATGTTACCCGCATGATTGAAGAAACAGTGATTAAAAATGGCTTTGTTTATATCAGTTTCTCACTGTTCTTATTTTCTTTGTGTAGTTTGAAGTGAATGTCATTTTGTGGATAGGAGTTAAGAATAGATTTAGTGTTTTATATTTATAATTTAGAGTTGTAGAGAGGTCCTCTGAAATCTTTGTGTGTTTTGCAACAAAGATCTAATAGGAGTGGCATACTCAGATTTGGCATTGAATTCATGTTATTAGAATAGTTTAGATTTACTTTTCATTGTGTATTAAAGTGGAGTAGCATAGAGTTTTGTTTTTCTAATTGAATCCTTAGATCAGGACTTAAAGGTTAGCAGAGTTTCTATTGCTATTTCTGGGCAATGTGTTTCAAAATGGCTCCCCCATAAGCACTGTCCACGGGGTTCCCCTGAGAATAGGTGAATATGGGAGAGGAGCCAACCTATTGTAAATATTTAGGGTTAGGAATGTTAAAGGGCCAGGCAATAGAATGTAAACCCAAACCCTAGGCGAGCTAAGAATGCCCGGTTAGGGAATTGGGAGTGAGAATCGAAGAACCAAGGCAGGGGAAGGTACATTTGTACGGAAAAAGTACACTTCCAGGTGGAATGTGATTAGACACAAGGACACCTTAGAGATGGAAGCTTGAACAACTCTCTTGAGTGAGAAACAAGCAAGTGATCAGCAAAACCCTAGGAATTAGGGCAATTAGGCCTCCACTCCAAGAACTCAGGAACCAACTGTACGGAACAGGCAGAGGTCTGAAATCAAATTCAAGATTTAAAACCCTGAAAAGGGTGTCTGAAAGTGTGTTTTGTTCTCTAGGTTGTGTGGAGAATATAAGCAGAAAAAGCCAATTAGGGACTGGTAAGGGCTACAAGGATTAGCCCCTCAAAAAGGCAAATTCATGAAATCGGGTAGGTTGAGGAGTGGACACTAAGGAAAATGGATCAGTTGGGTTGCAAGAAGCATGGAGACAGCATCTTCAAATCCCCTGCAAGCAGTTCAAGCAACATGGTGAAATTGGCATCTAGACTCTTCTAGGTGTAGTGTGAAAGATTGAAATTTCAAGTGGTAGTTGTGAAGGAGACAACAATTTTAAAGAGTGTTGAAGCCTCCAAGGTAAGCACAAGGATAGTAACTCTTGTGACAGAGTTAAAGGAGGGCTTAGTTAATGATCTAAGTCAGTTTAGAACCTTGTAGCCATCAGGTTCATGAGCGAAGACAAAGAGAAAGGTCTTCTAGTTGGAGTGCAAGCACACGTTGGAGGTTAACATACACCACTCCATCTCACTTCTGATCCCTCTTTTGACATCAATGACAACTATATGCCAACACTTAACCCTGAGGAAGCTTTGATTGCTTTAAAAAAAGTATAAGAAGGTATTGGTGGATCACATTCGAGTGGTATGACCTTAGCCAAGAAACTGTTGAGAACAGAGTACTATTGGCCTACCATGGAAAGAGAAGCTCACCAGTATGTGAAGAAATGTATGCAGTGTCAATAGCATGGGGACCTCATCCATGCACTGGCTCAAGAGCTCCAACCAATCCTTACATCTTGGCCTTTCTCATAATGGGGACTCGACCTCATAGGAAATATTACACCGACCTCATCGAACAACCATAAGTTTGTCATTATCGCCATTGAGTACTTTACGAAGTGGGTTGAGGCAATTCCTATAACGTATATCATGAGAACGTAGATCTCCAAGTTATCCTAAACTACCTTATTTTCCGCTATGGTGTTCCAACAACCCTTAGCTCAGATAATGTAACACCTTTTGAGAATCAGGATGTCTGTGAGTTAAATGCCAACGATTTAATATCCAACATCGATTCTCTACCCCTAGGGTAATGGTCAAGCAAAGGCTTCCAATAAAACCCTCTTGAAATTTTTTAAGAAGACAATCAATGAAGATGGTTGTGAATGGAATTTACAACTAAACCATGGCTTATGGGCCTACAAAACTAGTATCTGCACGCCTATAGGTGTTACACCCTATTCCTGAGTATATGGATTTGAGGCTATCCTACCTATTGAGGTCAAGCTCCCATCACTGAGAATATCCTTGCAAAATCTTATCACTAATGAAGAATATAGGGCGTCATGGTTGAATGAGCTGGAGCTATTGGATGAACGATGTCTAGATGCTTTGAATCACTTATAGGTTTTATGGATTAAAATCCTTAAAGCTCCCTCTGGGTGGTCATTAATAATTTTGCATCGGCCCTGGCCTTGGCCCACGCCTCATGTTTGAGTATCTTTGGGCCCCTTTTGAAGCGCCTTCGTCCCTTTCGCGACGTGTTATCCGTGCACTCCTTGGAAGATTTTCTTTCCTTGCTCTACTCTTGAGCCCTGCCCTTTCACCACGTGTTGGCAGCACATGCCTTTGAGAGCCCTCTCTACTTTGCTTCTCTATCAGGGTCCACTCGCATGCCACGTTGCATCATTTCGTAGGCAACCTTTTGGCAGACCCCACAGTGAACGCTTGAAACAAAGACTTCTCCATGTGTCTTCTTTGTGGGGAATTTGATCGCAAGGAAGGGAAGAATGAATATGAAGCCTCATCTTTTCGCCACGTGTTCTAACTTACTTTGTGGGTGAATGACACGTGTCGCTTGGAGAGTTTCACTGCTTCTTCTTTGGGACCACAACCATCATTTGCATAGGAGTGCATCTTTTTCAGAGGCAACCAGATTCTATGTTTCAAAATATTTCTATTGCAAAGGCTTTAGGGAATCATTGCAATGGACATCATTGTTCGTGCCTGGGAATCTTTTCGGTTACTAGCTTGTTAGCAGTGGGTGATCTATATATACTGCTTCGACTCTTGGAAAAAGTGTTCGGGGAATATACAAAAAAATATTGAAAGACTGTAGGCCTTTGTATTGGTTTTATTGCATTAAAACTCATAGACTGTGTCAATTTTGTTGACCTCTTTGTTTCTCAGTTAATTGATAAGACATTATACTATGTTGTTGTATTGAGTAGTTTATTTACAAGACTTCTATAATTTCAAATATAAATTTGTTGATTCAAACCATGTCTTGAACTCTTCTTTTTCAGTAATTGTGTATGGAGTTATCTTATGTTATTTGATAGACTTCTTAGGTTCTTTATCTATGTTTTATGTTATTTTCGGACATGCAGATTGTTGAACGGGCCCTTAAATCTCATCTGAAAGGAAGATTTCCCATGCCCATACTTAACTTTTGGCGCATTGCCTTAGATTAGATCTTATTTTAATATATATGCTTCATTTTTCCATTCCAAACCCCCCAAATACAGAAGGAGTTGACTTCTTTAAAAACCTAAAGGTTACTTAGTTTAGTGCAATTGGTCCCCCATTAACTAAGTTTCTCATATGGTTGTTTGCCTAACAATTTTAGGCATCAATAGTTCTTTTTCTGCCACACCCCGCGGGACTTGTTTTAATGTATCTAAATTTAAAAAGGGTGTATGAGCCATAGACCTATTACTAGATCCCAAAAACAGTGAACAACCCTGGCCAGATAGTGCTGTTGCTGGTAATAGTGCAAGCAAAAACCCGTTTAGTAAACATCCCGACCCCTCCACTAGCCATGTTTCTGATTTCTAACATAAATTATGTGGCATGGGACGCTGAAAATCCCCTCATAGCACCAATAGTACCCATTGTTTGGGCTCCTATTCTAACCTCTGTTTTAAAAGTACCAAAATTCACTGGGGAAGGCTCAAAAACACCATCTGAACATCTGCAAGATATGACAGATGTATTCTTGGTGCATGGTGTAACCGATCAAAATGTAGCATTGAGATTGCTCATAGCCTCTTTCAAAGGCAAGGCACTAGATTGGTACCGCACTTTGGGAGCCAATACTATTGGTACCTAGGATCATCTCGAAGATCCTTTCTATGAGCAGTTTTCAAACAATGAAGATCAACCATAAAACAGGCTCCTCAGGAGCCCATGACTAAATTTAATGCCCAGTTTCACATGAATTGGCAAAGGATTCAACCTACAATATGTCTGCCTACAGATTTGGTATTCATGTTTTATCTGAAGTCTCTCAATGTTGATATTTCGGTGATGATCTAGTCCCTTGGTGGGAACACCTTGCCAGATGTGTACAACTTTGCTATTAAGGTGGAGAATAACTTGATTGATGCCGGAAAGATATTGCCTCGACTTGCTATGCCTATATTTGCAGAGTTGTTAATCCCCGCCCATGAGATAGCTTCTATCAATGCATCTGCTCCTCCCCAATTTATGTACACATATCCGAGCGTGCCTTAGAACATTGCTTCTACATCAAACTCCTCAAAGGATGAGATGAGAGATCTTCCCGCCAGCAAAATCAGTTGCAAGGGGGTGCATGCATGAATCCACAGGCTCAAACAAATAATCAAATAGTGTCGGTGCCTACTCCATTGCAAAATGTTCACCCAAGTTCAAACCGAAAGCTAGTGGTGTGGCAGAATAATCTTGCTCATGATATCAATCCCTGGTGCTTCCCTTGCAACGTGAAGCACATATGCCCTAAAATTTTCTGCGTGGAAATCTACAACAAAGAGTGGTGAAACAACACAGTCAAGGCGTGGCATCAGATTCAGGAGGTTGTGCATATGTATCTCCACAAATGGAAAATGCAACAGCGTATGTGCAAGATCATCATGGAAAAAACAGGTCCTTAAGTGGCGAAAAATTTAGAAAAATCAGAATTAGACAACTTGACATAAAAATTTGAATAAGTTATCTATATTATTTCAAAAAATGTAAGAATAAAATCTATGACAAATTGAATGTAGTTTCTAAACTACTAGGTTTATTTATATAAAAAAAATCTATTTGGTGAAAATTTGAAATTTCAATGCAATAGTACTTAAATTCCAGGGAAAAAATAAGAAGTAGGTGTATGTGTGACCACCCTAACCACAATAAAATGATAATATGTTTCTATAATATTTTAAATATAAGTAGAGGACTCATGTTCCGATGTGATGCATATTTCTTTGTAATTTTTTTCCAAGTAAATAATTAATTATGAATTTTTTATTACAATGTTTAAAAAATATAAAAAACTCGTATGTCTGACCACCTTAATTTGGTCAAAAATTCATGATTTTTTTTTTTTAATCCTATAGTATGCGAAGCATAGAATGTGACACATGTTTTATATTAAAAAAAGTGATACCTTTTGAAAGCTATAGATGTTTTTAAATCAACCTATCAATTAAGACTTTAGTCATAATTCAAATAGAAAATGAATAATAATAATTTATTAAATTCAAAGTAAAACATAATTTATATGGGTGGAAAGCTGAAAATCTCCTTTAAAAACCCTTTTCGTTTCATCAATTTTGGGTAAAAAAAAGTCATCAGCCACATACCTTACATATACCCATCATATTGCCACTTTTTGGCCCATCATGATCCTACACATACCCCACACAAATGCAAGGGATGTCCTTGGACCAAGAAACAAATATAGTTCCTGACCACATGCTCCTCATTGATGGAAGAAAAAGAGACATTGTTTGCAAATGAGGCGTTCACATCAAAGGCCCCGCAAGTGCAATCATATAACACTCGCTGAAAGAGGAGATTCACGAGCGAACGGGTTGTTCCACAGCCCAAAAATGTCCCCGACCAAGCTCCAAGTACCTTCGCAATTACACAACAATCTCAGCCACGCAAGGAGATTGTTATAACAAAATATAGGGAGCAGAAGCCTTCGAATTTGCCACCATTCAATGTGGTGGAACAATTGAAGAAATCCTCTGCTAATGTATTCCTTTGGGATATCTTAGCTATTCAAAAGAAGGTCATTGTTGCAGAGGGCCCTATTGGAAGATATAAGCATGGAGGCAACATAGCAACCACTCAAGGGAAAGGCCTTTGATTCATTACCTTAGGCCAAAGTTCTCACAAACAATGGAGAGGAAACCTCTACCGAAGTTAGAGGTAAATCAAAACCGAAACCCTTTCTCTTAACTCTTATTGTGGGTAAAAAATTATTGCACAATTCTATGATTGACTCTAGTGCTAGCACCAGAGTCATGCCCAAGTAGATAGCTGAAGCCTTAGGAATTAGCTATGAAACTTTAAATAGAGGGGTTATGCAGCTTGATGGGAACAAGGTTGAAACCATAAGTGTCATAAAGAACCTCCCCTTGACTCTATTCTCCTACCCTAGTATCACTGTTCCATAAGATACTGTAATCATTGACGTTCCTCCTATGTTCGGTCTTTCCTTATCCCAGAAGTTCACTTCTAAGATAGGTGGATATCTTTCCTTGGATTGGTCACACTTGATCCTCAAGACCAAGCATGGAGCTAAAATGAAAATAGTGTTTGAACCTATGCATTCAGAGCATGTAGCAGATGAATCCATGATCAATTTTGAGGCTACTCATACCTCTATCACCAAAGATGAAATGTATTGCACTAAATTACTAGAGGATGAGAATGTGACCGGAGACCAGACTGATCAAGAAGAGGTCCTCTTGAGTGAATTCATTGACAAAAATTATCATGCCACCAGATTGGAAACCTATGTCATCTATGATGAGGATCAAGTGATTTTGAACGTCATGAAAGAACTTGAGGGTGGTCAAGCTTCAGAGCTGTGGATGCTGCACTTTGATGGAGCGAGATGCAAAGTTGGTGCAGGTTTCAAGATATGTTTGACATCCCCATCCAATGAAAAGACACTCAGATCTTTTTACTTTCAATTTTCCTATTCAAACAATGAAGATGAATACGAAGGCCTTGTGCAAGGCCTAAGTCTTGCGAAGCAGATGGGCAGACAAATAATGGTGTTTGGAGACTCTGAGCTAATAGTCAATCAAGTCCGAGGAATTTCTGCAACAAAGAATCTTCGCATGAGATCTTATAGACATAGAGTATGGGACCTGATTGAAAGCTTTGAAGCCTTCAATATCCAAATGATCCCTAGAGAGCAGAATGCAGCTGCGGATTGCATGGCGGCAATAGGATCTCAATTTGATCTTGTTTCTAACCTAATCGATAATGTACACTTTGTGCGAGTGATTTTCTGACTGACAATCCTAGATAATGACCAGAGCTGGAAAGTGTTTGAAAGTGATGAACTGTACATTGCCTCATTCATTCAACATTCAAGAGAATTTGCTAATCAGCTCCAATCGAAAATTGCAGAAGCTTATGAAGGGAAAATTATTCAGCTGAGGTCTAACAAGCTTCCAAAAGGATTGGTCACTCTCGAAAATCTATTCGGCTGTGACAATGCAAGGAATGAAAAAAGGAAGTTGGTAGCGGAAAAAAGCAATTATGTAGATCTTCAGGTCGGGGATGGAAGGAAACTTAAGGTCAAAAAAGATGTCCTGCATCATGATAAAGAAAACTCATACATTTTTTTGTGAAAAATATGGAGTAGTGGCCTGGTCATATGATGACCTCAAGGGATATGATCTCGAAGTTATCCACCATACTATAGAACTAACGGAAGGATCAAAACCCATATGCCAGAAGTAGAGACCAGTGAATCCAAAGATTGGAGTATTAATGGCACAATAGTTGACAAAGCTAATTCACTCCTAGATCATCTTCTCAATCAAGCACAACACATGGGTGTCCAACCTAGTTCCTGTCCAAAAGAAGAATGAAGACATCCTCTTGTGTGTTGATTTTCGGGATCTGAACAGAGCATCCCTGAAAGGCCACTACCCCTTGCCTTCCATGGAGTCAATCTTGCAAACAATGGCCGGCTGAGAGATGATTTCTCTGCTGGATGATTTCTCTGGTTACAACTAGATCCAGGTCAAAGAGGACCGACACAAAACAACGTTTACTACCAAGTGGGGAACATTTTCCTATGTAAAAATGTCGTTTAGCCTCTCAAATGCAGGAGCTACCTTCCAACGAGCAATGTATATTGCCTTTAGAGAATTGATCAATAAGATCATCTTAATCTACTTGGATGATCTAACGGTATTCTCTAAGTCAAAAGATGATCATTTTGATCATCTAGAAATGGTTTTTAAAATATTCCAAGAGTTCGGGATATCCCTGAACCCAAAAAATGTGTTTTCAGAGTTCTATAGGGAAAGTTATTGGGGCATGTTGTGTCTAAATATGGAATTTTGCAATTGATTTGGAGTGGGTAAAGGCAATTAGGGAACTTCCCCTACCAGTCAACAAAAAGGCGGTTAATTCCTTCTTGGGAAAGGTAAAATTTTTAAGCAAATTTATGTCTAATTTCACAGGATTGATTAAACCTATCACCTTGATCCTCAAGAAGGATCAATTGTTCAAATGGACGAAAGAGGCAAGAGAAGTATTTGAGAAGGTTAAGGACGCTATTTATTCAGCTCTTGTTCTGGTAAACCTAGACCTATTAAAGGACTTCATAATGTATGTGTTAAGTAGAAAATCTAGCATTGCTACTATTTTGACCCAGAAGGATGATGAAGGAAAGGGAGAACATCTGATAGCCTTCCACTCTTGAACCTTAATGGAGTATGGGATGAAATATAACTTTGTCGAAAGGCAAGCATTTACCATTGCTAAGGGGCTTAAGAAGTTTTGACATCTCATATCTTGCAACAAGGTGGTTGTATATGTCGCGCATTCCAGTGTGCGCAAATACATTATGGAAGGAGAAATCACAGAAAAAGGGCCAACAGGATTACTAAAATCCTCGAATATGACATTGAGGTCAAGCCCACGAAGACTGTGCAAGGAAGAGGATTATGCAAGTATTTGACACATGATGAAGAAGTAGTAGCTGAGGAGGAACAACCCAAGCTAGTTCTGATGAATGAATTTGAGTCCGAAGGCTACTAGTTGGCAGATAGAATGAGATTCATGCAAACTGGGAAATATCTGATGGGCCTCCCTTCTTAGAAAAAAAGATTCTATAGATTGCAGAACAACGAATATGCACTCATCTAAGGGGTCATTTTCAAAAGGAACTTCAATGGTATTCTTTTGCGGTTCGTCACCTCACAGTAGGCACAAAGAATTCTAGATATTTTCCATAGCAATCCCATGGGAAGACACTCTCAGCAAAGACCACTGCCATCAAAATTACGCGTGTTAGGTACTTTTGGCCTACATTGTTCAATGACTCACATTCTCTGGTTAAATCTTGTAAAGAATGCCAATTCTTCACAGGAAGGAGAAAAAACTTTGTAATTCCTTTGAATCCGATAGTGATTGAAAAACCCTTCATGTAGTGGGGACTAGATTTCATCAGGATGATTAATCCTACCTCCAGCGTTGGACATAAATGGATTCTCACAACTACAGACTACTTTACCAGATGGACCGAGACCATGCCCCTGAAGAATGCGACAGAGGCAGAAATTGTGAACTTTCTCGAAGAACTGGTAACAAGGTTCGACCCACCAAAGACCATCATCTCCGACAATGCAAAAGCCTTCTTAGGTTCAAAGGTATGTCAATTCGCACTTAAGCATGACATCTTCCTAAAGACATCTTTGAACTATTACCCATAGGGAAATGGTCTAGCCGAGTCAATTAATAAATTTTTAGTTTGACTCATTAAAAGAATCACGTCGAAGCATGAAAGAGAGTGGCATTAGAACCTCAAAGCAGTGTTCTGGGCAAACCGAATAACCCCCAAGCAAGTCTCTACGAGCTAGTATACAGGAAGGAAGCACTACTACCTATATCTATAGAAATTCTCACATAGCAGTTGCTCAAGTCTCTGGAAATTGAACAAAATGAAGCCATGGAGGTCTAGTTGGCTGAATTGTTGGAGGTGCAAGAGAAAAGAGAAAAAATCCTGATAGCCATGTCTAACTATCAACATGTGGTTAAAAAATAGTTTGACAAGAAGACGTCCGACCAGGATCTTAAATGCGAAGATTTAGTGCTGAAATTCAATGAGAGAGCCACAAAGCCTGACCAACACGACAAACTTGATAGTTTGTGGGAAGGCCCTTTTCACATTATTCAATGCAAGTAACATAATGCATAATTTGAATTAGAAAATATGGAAAATGAAGCATTGAGGATTCCTATCAATGAAATTCACCTAAAATTGTTTAATTAGCTTCATTATCATTTTTACCTGTGTAAATATGTAATTATGTAAATATTTTCTTTGTGTTTTGTTCATCCTAGTCTTTATTAAACAAAACCCATAATGTAAGAAGCAAAGAGAGCAAAAGAGATAGAAATTTGACAAAAGGAGTTTTATATTCATTATACGGTAATATATACTTTGGAACATGACAATGCAAAATGGCTCTCAAGCCATACTTTTCAAGTATTATATATATACTAAGTGGCTTTTTGAGTATATGTATTAGAAGCCTTCTGAGGCATATATACAAAAATAGGAGAAAAAGTTCATTCTTAAACTGGGGCAGCATCAAGATCAACAACATCAAGAACAACCACATCAATGACATTTGGAGCAGCGAGAGGCGCAGCGAGAATAGCAATAGGAGCATCAACAACAACAATAGCAAGTGGAGGAGGGAAAACCAGGTTTCTAATGTCAATGTACCACTCCACGTAGAAAAGTACTACATTGTAACATCTCAAGAGAAAGTGGCAAGCACGAGAAAGCCTTTGGCGGTGTTCTCCAATTGTCATAATGCGAAATCCACTAAAGAATGGCACCCATGGCACCACTGCATCCTCTTCAATGTGTCGGCATAGATCACTTGTTGTGGGAAGACCAAGACCATACACCACATTCATCATAAATTTTCCAAGGCCTTCGAGGTAGCACTTTGGAAATATTTCCATGGTGAGCTGCAATATCATTTGCTTGGGTAGCTGAATGTCAAGGAAAGAGGCAACGAAATGAGAGAAAATGTCAGTATTTACTCTATATTTGTCCTCATACTCTATACAATCCCTCCCCAACACCCATTTCATTGCAATTATCACTAGAGAATGCTTGTTCTTGGTCATACGCTTTAAGCACCTACTAGAAACCTCTTGTCGACCTCCTACAATGATTTGATAACTCATCCCTTACAACCATGATTCAGAGATTGAACATCTAACCTAAATAGCTATTTCAAACATCATGAAGGTGCATTTTGTATTGTCAACCCAGGGACATGAACTTGAAATGGGCTAGCATAGTATGTGCACTGAGAACTCTTAAGTAGCCATTTTTATTCTATAGCTAAGAAACACACAATACTGAAAGTAAATTGCTTGAAAAAGAATGAGACAAATTTTGAACATCAATCAATGACTATGTTAAGCTGAAATGCATAATAGGAATAAAGATCTGAGCAACAAACAAGAAACTACTCTGTCTGCTTTGGCTACAGGAATAGTCATATAATGGACTTCTAGTGGCTGTAGGAACAATCGATGTTGGATTTCTAACTAAGTACTAAACAAAAAGTAATACTAAACTAATGCTAAACTAAAGAATGAATTACTCACCAAGTGGCCCCCCTTGGATAAGTATCCTCTAAAACTAAAGAGAACTTAGATGTTCGAACTCAGAACTTTATTTTATTTTATTCACTATAAATCATGCGTACAAATGAGTAATGCCTATATTATTGAAACTAGATAATGCAATATCAAATAGTGCAACCTCTTCCTCTATTCTAATCTTGGAGGAAGGAGCATCAGATTATTATTTATACTATCAGCTAAACAAGGAAATCAACTCCATGACTGGAAGGACGCAATTTAGGGAAAACAGGGAAAGTGGAACGATGACGGTTATGCATGCATGAAATCCGATCAGACATGTAGGTCAGGAAGACTCAACACAACAGTAATTCTCGTGCATGCTTGATCATTAAATTCCACTACAACAAGGCGGTTACATTTGTTTGCATGAAGAATCTTCCGCCATCAGCCTTCTTCGACTTGGAGCGATTCCTTTGTTGGACGTTATGGTGCATGCCCAGTTGGCGGTGTCTTCCTCAACTTAGCATATTAAATCTGCATAGCAATGTCAATACGTATAATAATTGCACATCTATAACCACCTTAAGAAACATTCATTAACCACATGCAAAATCAATATAAATAATTCACATATTATGCCAAATGTCATTAAAGCTTGCAGAGATAGGATTAAGTCCAATGTCAATGGTTTGAGAGAAACATTATGAAAATACCAACATTTAACATTAAATTCCATAGCATCTACCAACAAATAAACTATAGATTCTACCCAAAATTGGACCAAAAACTAGGCTCATCACTCCCCCCAACTTAATGTTTTGTTGGTCCTCCAACAGGGGAAGAATTGTTCTTCTGCTTGGTCAAAGTTCTGAAATTTGCAACTGATAGTTTTCCAAAATTAGTGGCTGCAGTGCGTGAATTAGGATCCCAATAGAATCCTCCTAATCTATCAAATCTGCTCCATCTCTGCTTTTTTGTAGCCATGTCATACTGGTAGAATCTAAAGTTTGGAACGAGCCACATGAGAATGGGTGGCTGGAAAGTTAGGGGAAGCCAAAATCGTCCCTTCATTCTCCCAATCTGAATGTACCTATCAATTCTTTTTAGTGCTGCAACATAATTGTGGATGGAATGGGGCTCAGCCTGTTTCATCTCATCAGTTAGACTATTCCATCTCTATGATAGGAATTTTTCTCATAGTTTCCTCTTTTGCTATTGTCTTTACCTCATACTCACTGTAAACTATCTCAATCCAAGGCATAATCCTATTGCCATAACTAGGTCTGAGAAGCATTCTATGCCATTCTTTGTAAATATCCCTTGGGTTGCTTGATTCAGCCCTAACGGGTAGAGGGATATCAGACTCCAATAGCTTATAAACTCCATGTTGTCCTCAAATGATTTCATTTTGTACCCAAGACATAAATTCCCTTAATTGTACATCCCCAACATGCAACAATGGATTCCAATCATAGTCTTGAGTTACAACATAATTGTGCAAATAAAATTCACACAACAAATTCTTCATTTCAGAGGAGGAAATCCTATAAGCATTGAAAAACTCAATAGGGGTGTCAATAGAAGGATTCAAACCTGAGGCAATCCTTGACAACTTAAAAGAGAGATATTTCTCTTTCAAGAGTAGAGCATAGACTCTAGGAGGGGTCCTACATTCCAAAATCTGTGGTGCCAAAACTACCATACCATCCACCCTTTGCTTCAGGGTGGCAATTTCTGCATCCTTATCTTCAATTTCCTCATTCCTATTTTGAATTTCCTTCTTCAATTTATATATTTTCTTTTTCCATTCTTCCCCCCTTCTTTGCATTTCTTTCCATAAATTTAAAATTGTTGCATGTATTGTAAAATCAGGAGGATTATGAATTCCTACCAGTCTTTTTGTCAATGGCGACTCCTCATATGACACTATCTACATGGGCTCAGGTTGTCTAGTTGTTTCTGGCTGTAGGGGTACTGTTTCTTCTTCCGCTTCTTGCTGTAGCGACTCTCGTTCTTGTTCTTGTTGTGGCTGCAGGAACTCCTACTCTAGTTCTGGTTGTTGCTGCAGGACTTCTTGCTGTAAGACTTCCTGCTCATGTTGCAGGAAATCCTAATTTTCCTCAAACTCCTCTGCAATGTTAGCAAGATCGGCTAGTGTTATGTTTGCTACTCTCTTAAATATGTCTTCTTCTTCGACATTCTCCTACCCCATTGGAGCTTTAGGGTCCTCATGTGATGTCTCACCAAGCTTAGGGCTTTCCTGCAGAGGTATACCAAATGCAGGCCCAACTGGTCTTGATTTCCTGGAGGAATCTCACATTTTTATTTGGTTGTAGGATGAACAGTGTCAGCCTTCCTCTTCTTAGAACTCGACACCTTTCTTTCTGTCGGCTGCCTTTTACCCTTGCCTTTTCTCGTTTCCACCTCTCTCTTTTGTGCCCTAGTTTTCATCAAGGTGCCAAGTGGAATATCATCATCAGAATATGAGGAGCTTTCTTTTTATGTGCTCTATTTCAAAAGAACTATTTTTTATGGTTTCTTCTACTGCAGGAGGATTCACACTAGAGCCAACACCAGAGGTTAAAGCATAAGAAGTGGCCTCAACTATGCTCAATCTCCTGTTAGACCTATGGGGTTGAGGTAAAACCCGAGTTTGCAACTGCACAGGTCTAATTTGATCAACATTTATAAATTCATCCCAATTCATTCCATCATGTAGAGAATTTTCAACCAACAATTTAATCAGGCAATGGTGGGAAATAGAATTATTCTTACCTTTTTGGGTCTTGGCTGCCATGATTAAGAGAAGATTGTACAACACATTAGGCACATTCATTCTCCTTTCGTGCCTCATGTGATTCAAAAGCTTGAAGTGCACAGAGTGCAAATTTGATAGGCAATCCTGACAAGTGATGTATTTGATCACATAAACGGCTATCTACTTTCATGGCTCAGGCAGAGACATTCTCTTTGCACCCTATTTATCTATGCTTAATGGAGGGTCGTTCGGCTCTATAAATTTAACCCTAGCTGATTTGGCGTCTCTGGAAGCAGGGTAATTTTCAGCATCAGTAGGTAACCCTGTTACCTCTACAATTCTATTCTCAATTGCCACAACTTCCAACCCTTTTACTGTGGATTTTTCTTCAAAAAAATGTTCAGGCGAATTCAAGGGCAATGCTTTCATCAAAGCCATCTAGCTTCAGGAAGTAGTCTAACCATCCATAGTTTCTAAATTTGGCTAGGCATTGTGCATCCTGCAATAAAATATCATGCACCATGGGTTCATTTCAAATCAACCCACCTCCCATTGTCTGTAATCAAACAAATGCTCTGCAATTTCTTTCCTGCAACTCCCATCTACAAATCAAGTTCACCTTCCTGTAATATCTGCTAAATTTCTAGTGCCAATATCAACTGGATTTCCTTTTCTTTTGCTTCACCTTTTTGCTTGCAACTCAAGATTATGATAGAGTCAATAATGGCAAGAAAATGAGTGATAAAGGAGAATTATGATGGGAAGAAATGGTGGCCACAGTTAATGTCACTTCACACATGCAAGTCATCCTCTTACTCGGATTTCAAATTAGGTCATTTTAAATTTTTTGATGTAGCCTAGCAGAAATTGACACATGGGAAATATATTTGCATCTTTTTCTTTCCCCTCCCCCCAATCTAAATTTTGATGTGTCCACACATGTGAGATGGGAGTGGTGACATGACAAGGAATGATGACATTTTATGCAAACGTCTATACTAACATACAATGATTAAATGAACACACTTAAAAGAAGATTAAAGATAACAATTAATGCGCACATACCTGAATGTGTGGAATATTTACTACAATGATCGTGTAGAAAGTACTGCTCACCTTGTAGAGAAATAAATTGAACAATTAATGAAGATGAAGTGAGGTGAGGTGGAATGAAGTGATGGAAGAGAGAGAGGTGGTGATGGATGGGTGGATGGGCAGACGGGTGAAGAAATGGACTTCCACGTAAGTGAAAGTCTTTATTATGAAAAATACGTACCTTAATTAGTCAAAAGGAAGGACACTAGGTCCATTTCCTCCGACTATAGGAAACTCGAGTGCTGAATGTTGGGTGAATTGCTGCAGGAACTCTTCTTTGGAAACTGGCTTGTGATATAATTTGAGGCAATGACCATTGACAAGAAATTTGAATCTAACAGGGTCAATGGTAGTAAGCTGAACAACTCCATTATGAAAGACCTCAACAAATTCATATGGTCCTAGCCACCTTGTCTACAATTTTCCTGCATTGTCCTAGTATCTTGAGTCATAGAGAAGGGGACAATGTCCTGGTTGGAATTTCTTGTCCTTGATAAATTTGTCATGCCACCCGATTCTTTGATTTTGCACTACTTTCATATGCTGCAAGGTTTGTCTTATTATCCCATCCAAAGCATTTAACTGCATGATTCTTTCTCTATGCCTCAGAAATATCCATTCCCAAATTTACTGTAGTCCTAAGAGTCTTATGTTCAAATTTAATTGACATCATGGCTGTCTTTCCATACAACAATTCAAATGGGGTGAAGCCTATAGTTTTTTTCCAAGTCCTATAGGCCCAAACAACTTATGGTAATCTATTTTCCCAATCCTTTCTACAAACAACTACCGTTTTAGTCAGAATGACTTCAATTTATGTGTTGGTCACCTCATCTTGGCCATTAGCCTGAGGGTGATAAGGAGTATACTTCATGTGCCTTATGTTGTACTCATTAACTTGTATTGCAATAAGGGTTGATGTGAATTGTGCCCCTTGATCAATCACTATTTCTCTTGGGACTCCATATCTTGTGAAAATATCTTCAGAAAGAAATTCTGCAACCTTGTTATCTCTTGCATGTTTCATGGCCTTAACTTCTACCCATTTAGTTACATAATCAATGCATACCAATATATTAAACTTACCATTTAATGGAGGCTAAATGGGTCCCACAAAATCCAATCCCCACTTTTAAAGGGAGTGATTACTACTTAAGGGAAAAGTGACATCTCATTAGATCTGGTTGGTCTGCCCATTCTTTGACATCTATCACATTTTCTAGTATACCTTCCTGCATCCTTGTGAAGTGTTGGCCAGTAATATCCATTGTTGTCCTCTTGGCTTCAAAGTGTCCACATGGTTAGTTGTGACATGCATGAAAAATTTCATGTCTCATATTCTCTCACACATCTCTTCATGACATGGTTTGGTCTAGTATAAAACAAACATCCAACAATCCAAGAGAAAGGAAAAGATTTTTGAATGAGTGCCCTTTTCTCTTTTGGAGAGAAGTGAGAAGGAACTCTACCTATGACCACGTAATTGGCTATGTTAGCATACCAGGGTGTGTATACTGAGAGAGAATAAATGCTCATTAGGGAAAGAGTCATCTATGGGCTGATTGTCTTTTGATGTCGCCAGTCTTGAAAAAAAATCTGCAACAACATTGGCTTTCCCTGGTTTATCCACAATGGTTATATCAAACTCGTGTATCAACAATAACCATCTTGTCAGTCTACCTGTGATCAAAGGTTTATTCATGAGATATCTAATGAATATATAATCAGTGTGCACAAAGATTTGGTAATCTGTTATGTAATGGCTAAATTTATTCAGTGCATAGATTACTGTCAGCATTTCTTTCTTTGTCACTTTATAATTGAATTCAACTCCTTGTAAATTTTTGTTGACAAAGAAAATGACATTTTCAACAGCTATTTCTTTCTATCCTAAGACTAATCCTATGGCATAATCTGATGCATTAGTATGGATGTGGAAAGGAAGTTCCCAATTTGGTCCTTTGAGTACATGAGCATGAGTCAAAGCTGCATTCAAGTCAAAAAATGCCCTATCACAAGCTTTAGTCCACTGAAATTCAACATCTTTTGTGAAAAGAGTGTACAATGGTGCTGCTGCCTTGCTGAAATCCTTGATGAAATGTCTATAATATCCTGCATGACCCAAGAAGCTCCTAACATCCTTTTGTTTTGTAGGTGTGGGCAGATTTGTGATTACCTCAATTTTTGCAGGATCTACTTGAATTCCCTTGCGAGAGATGTAGTGGCCAAAAACTACACCTTGCATCATCATGAAGCACTTTTCACTGTTTAAGGACAAGTTTTGATTTTTACATCGCTGTAGGATTCTCCTGAGATTTTCCAATGCTTGATTAAAATCAACACCATAAGTGGTAAAATCATCTAGATAAATTTCCATGCAATCATGAGAAATGTCTGAGAATATGCTAATGATTGCCCTCTGAAAAGTTGCAGGTGCATTGCATAAGCCAAATGGGAGCATCGAATAGACATAGGTCCCCCATGAATAGGTAAATATGGTTTTCTCCTAGTCTTCGGGTGCAATTTGGATCTGGTTGTAGCCGCTAAATCCATCTAGAAAAGAGAAGTATTGATTTTCTGCAAGTGTGTCCAAAACTTGATCAATGAAGGGTAAAGGAAAGTGGTCATTCTTAGTGGCAGCATTAAGTTCCTTATAATAAAAAAAACTTGCTATTCCCCTCTTTTCTTGGGTACAATCACTAATGGAGACACCCACTGACTATCTGAAATGGGGTAGATAAATCCTACATCTAGTAATTTCTGCAATTCTCCTTTCACAATTTCTCTTAGTGTAGGGTTAATTCTTCTTTGTGGTTGTCTTACTGTGGTGCAATCATCTCTAATGTAAATTTAGTGTGTACAAATTTTAGGATTGAGTCCCTTCATATCATGATAATCCCACGCAAATGCATGTTGATGGGTTTTTAATAAGTTTTCCAATAACAATTGTTGTTCCCCACTTAATTTACTATTGACATTCAAATATTTTCCTTCTGACATCTGTACTTGTGTAGTTAACTCTATCATGGTTGCTTCATTAACACATGGGACCTTTAGTTCATATGGAAGAAATGTATGGGACATACCTGTTGCTGCAGGAAGTCTATTTGCAGAACATTGGTTGTAGGAAGAACGTTTGTAGGAACAATGGTTGTAGGAAGAGTAGACAGAAGTGTCTTGACTGGAGTAGCAGAATGAGAAGATGATGCTTCCTCCACTTCACAATGGTTTCAAATAATGTTAGCCAATTCTTCATCTTCATCTTGGAGTTGGATGAAAGAGCTTCTTCCTAGCATCATAAGTTGCGCCATGAAATTAACTTACTCGGCCTCTTCACCAACATGTGGCCATATGGGATTATCTTCATCATGAGATAGCTGAGCAGTGCTCCTCCCATCTAAGATGGTCATATCACCTGACCGAGATCCAATGTATGCATCTACAGTTTCCAACCAAGGTCTTCAAGAATGATGGGATACCCACCTAGTGTAGCTTTAGGAGAAAGAATCATAAAGTTTGTTGGGTACTCCCAGGGGTCTAAAACTACCACAAGATCTTCCACTACATCATCAGGGTTAACAGTAGAGCTATCAGCAAGCTGCAGGATAGTAGGAGTAGATCTCATGTTTGCAATGTTTAGTTGTTGTAGGATGTCTTTGGTCATTACATTTATTGTTGCCCCTAAATCAATCAAAGCATTCTTTACTTGGACCCTGTTGATAACAACTGTTACCATAGGACTGCCTGGGTCATTATACTTGGGAATAGTCACTTTTCCTAGCATGATGTTAGCTAGTTGTCCCACCACATGAACTGTAGTTGGGTCCTTTTTCTTTCTCGACTTCTTGAGGCATGCTTCCTTGATTGTTTTGCCATAGATTGGAACATCTATGGCCTGAAATAGAGGTATCTAGACACATATATGCTTCAGTTGATCCAAGATATCAAAAGTGGTATCCTCTTTTTCTTCCTTCTTGACAACTTCCAATCTTTAAGGAAATGGTGGTTCTTGGTTACTCTATTTGATTTGGACTAATTTAGGTACATTTGGCTGAATGAGATCATTCAGAGGTTCTTCCTCTTCCACCAAAAGCTCAATGATAATGGGCTTGGAAGGGGCTGGTAGAGTAGTTCCTGAATGCAAATGGATGTCACTTACACTCACAACATATGCAGGGAATTGATTTAAATCAACAAAGTATACATGCTGCTGTTGTGGTTTTTTATTTGGATTGGGTGTGGGTTGAACTGGTAGTTGAGCAGGTTTAGGTGCATTTGAGATTGGATTAGCAAATGGAGGCATTATAGTAGGTTGCTGAGGCTGAGAAGGTGGTTTCCAATGCCCTTGAAATTGCTACCAATTCCCCTGAGGTTGCTGCCACTGGGGTGGAGAACTTTGATGATTGGGCCACACATTTAGAGGGTTCCACCAAGGTTGTGGTGGATATCCTCCATAATTGGATGGATATGAGGGCTACCATTGGTTACCGGATGAATAGGAATTAAAATATGGCCCAACATAGGATAGTGGATCCGATGGCATGCCTTCTCTTGGAGCCCAATACTTCCTTTGTGCAATATAGTAGACTTGGTCTTATTCAATCTAGATTGGCTTAAACTTAGGTGAGACCTGTTTGCTTTCAAGGTTAGCTACCATCTTACATTTGTAGTCCCTCTTCTTTTGTATGCAATGGGGGAAATACTCTATCAACATTGTCTTCTCTTCTTACTTCTTCTTGGCTTGAAGTGTATCTAGCTGAGTAGCTAGATTATTTATAATATCTTGTAGGAAGTATGCCAACAAATGAGTAATCTCCATTCTTGAAACTCCATTAGTAGTTGACTTACTGATGGAAGGTTGGTAAGCTCTCCCTTTCTTTGAGGCTTCCCTAGAGTAGTTTTGACATATTTTGTTGATATCATCCTAGGGAACTTGAGTGATATCTCCTCCTCCCATAAGATCTAAGTCATAAGTGCAACTATCATAAAACAACTTTTCTGACTCTTCATTAAGTGTATGGTGTGGAGATTTTTGTAGGAAAAATAGAAACCTTGCAATGTAGTCTTCCAAGCTCTTATCTTCCTTTTGCTGCATCCTAAAAATGTCACCTCTTCGCATGTCACTGCCCCTGCAATATTCCTTATATTTCTCAAGGAATTTTGTCTTCATGTCTTCCTATGTTTCCACAGTATCTCTGCCTAGGCCCATGGACCATCTTAATGCAAATTATTTTAGAGTAGGAAATAGCTTAAGCCTATGGGAATCAGTAGTATAATCATAACTTCTGCAGAGTATGTCAAACTCAAACAAAAAAGTATCAGGATCTTCCATGACAAGTCCATAAAACTTGGGGAGTGTTGAAGCAAGGATATTTTTGATGTTGTCAACTTCATTATGATGGGCAATGGGGAAAGGAAAAGTTGGTTGGTTAGGTCTGTTCCCACTTGCATCACCCATGCTTGCTTGATGTCATTCCAAAGAAAGGGGGTTCTTAAGTTGATTTGATCTTTAGAGGAGACTTCAGAACTAGTCAGATTAGGATATGCATCAACAAAGGGGTGTGGATCTTCTTCTTCTTCTTCTGGTAGATTTTGATATTCAACTAGTTGGAATGAATTATTA
The DNA here is from genome assembly GCA_007258455.2 of Sequoia sempervirens. NCBI lineage: Eukaryota > Viridiplantae > Streptophyta > Pinopsida > Cupressales > Cupressaceae > Sequoia > Sequoia sempervirens. The sequence goes on from VDFB02105785.1 coordinate 331,103,079, forward strand.
TTGTTAGGAAGGAATCTCCCATAAGCATCCCTTCGCCTTCCTCTATGCATGTAGTATTACTCACTATCAGTCAGCTCACACAAAAAATGGTAAATAATAAGGGGGTCATTACTTCCTAAATGAGGATATACTAAGAACAACTTCCAAAAACATTACAACAAAAAAAAACTACTAATGACTCCAAAAAACTCCCTAATTTGACACCATCTTCGGCAACGACACCAAAAATGTCGACCTCCTACAATGATTTGTTAACTCAACCCTTATAGCCATGATTAAGATATTGGACATTTGACCTGAATAACTATTTAAATCATCATGAAGGTGCATTTTAATTGTCAACCCAAGGACGTGAACTTGAAATGTGCCAACACAGTATGTGCACTAGGAACTCTTAAGTAGCCATTTTTATTCTACAACTAAGAAACACACAATATTGAAAGTAAATTGTTTGAAAAGGAATGAGACAAATGTTGAACATCAATCAATGACTATGCTAAATTGAAATGCATAACATAAATAAAGATATGAGCAACAAACAAGAAACTACTCTATCTGCTTTGGCTGCAGGAATAGTCACAAAATGGACTTCTAGTGGCTGTAGGAACAGTCGATGCCAGATTTATAACTAAGTACTAAACAAAAAGTAATACTAAACTAAAAAACAAAGTACTCACCAAGTGGGCCCCCTTGGATACGTATCCTCTAAAACTAAAGAGAACTTAGATGCTCGAACTCAGAACTTTATTTTATTTTATTCACTGTAAATCATGCATACAAAAGAGTAATGTCTGTATTATTGAAACTAGAGAATGCAATATCAAATCATGTAAACTCTTCCTCTATTCTAACCTTAGAGGAATGAGTGTCAGATTATTATTTATACTATCAGCTAAACAAGGAAGTCAACTCCATGACTCGGAGGACACCATTTCGGGAAAACAAGGAAAGTGGAGCGATGGCAGTTACACATACATGGAATCTGATCAGACATGCAGGTTAGACGTAGACTCAGTACAAAAGTAACACCCATGCATGCTTGATCATTAAAGTCCACTACAATAAGGTGGTTACATTCGTTTGCATGAAGAATCTTCTGCCAATGACCTTCTTTGACTTGGAGCAATTCCTTTGTTGGACGTTATGGTGAATGTCCAGTTGGCGGTGTCTTCCTCAACTTAGCATATTAAATATGCATGACAATGTCAGTATGCATAATAACTGCACATCTATAACCACGTTAAGAAACATTGCACATCTATAACCACCTTAAGGAATATTCATTAACCACATGCAAAATCAATATAGATAATTTGCATATTATGCCAAATGTCATTAAAGCTTACAGAGATAGGATTAAGTTCAATGTAAATGGGTTGAGAGAAACATTAAAAAAATACCAACATTTAACATTAAAGTCCATGACATCTACAAACATATAGACTGTAGATTCTACCCAAAATTGGACCAAAAACTAGGCTCATCACCTCTTCTAGAAAAGTTGTCTAAGACCTATTGCTGGTTAGCCTAATAGGAGTATTCATTGCACCTATCATCCCAATTACCAAATGCAAATTCTGTTGATTTCCTTAAGTATATTTATAGATGCGGCGAGGGTACAATTTGTGTGATAAGCATGAGGATGATCAAGAGAAAACTCAAAAATCCCACCGGGTGCGAACTCGAAAATCCCACTAAGTTGTGTTTGTTGTGTATGAATTGTTGTGTGAAAGTTAAGAAGAAGTAACTAATTAGCTCAAACTGGTGGCAGACACAAGTAATAGTCTGCACAATCAGGTGTTGATGTGTCAAGCTATGAGCACTTTTCAGTTTCCAAGATTAATTCAAAATCTTTTATATACTCATTACACCCTTTTTCCTTATCATTCTTTTTAAGTTATTAAATGCAACAACATTCGAAAGGTTTTGTATGCCTTTAATCACCAGCCCAATTTCCTAAGAGATGGCGCCATATGACAGAATGACGATTCATTATGAATTGTTTTCTTTTCAAAAAGTAATGAATTCACTTCGTATGGACGAAAGAGTCGGCAGTAGGTGCCAAATTTATTGCTTGAAATAGCTAATATCTCCAACTCCAGGTCGAGAAAAGGCTGTGTTGCATGCAAAAGAACATTGTGAAGAGTTTTTGAGTACATAGTTTGTTGCGAAGAGTTTTGAGTAGACATTTTGCTGAAAAGAACCCAAGTGAGTTGTAGAAAGTTTGAGCATTACAAAAGCCTACAAATTCCTAAAATGGCCTAGAATCCTTAGATGGAAGCAAAAGGCTTGCCTAGGATGCCTAGAAAGCCAAAGTGGCCCCACACATGATTCGTAGAGAAGGATATCCACAGGGACAAGGCCCTAATAGCATAAGAATGGTATAATATTCATGACTCTATCCTTAGAACTAACCCTAAGAGTCTTAGGGAAGCAGCCTGTGAGAGAATGAAAAATAATGTTACCTAAGAGTCTTTGGCATACAAGTTATGGTTCTGTGGCCTCCCACAGTATATGGTTCCTTTTGTGCACCACTTCCCGAAACTATTTCACGAGTGCACTCAACATTTCAACTCGTATACCAACGCCATTCAAGGCCAAAAACAGAGGGTTGTGATCAACGTGGAAGCTATTAGGAATATACTTGCATCCCTACCAGATGGGGAATAGAAAGAATGGAGAGATTCTCTGTAGCAGACTCAAAAGAGCTCTGGAGGACCAAGAACTATGCTCTAAACTTTTATAATCAAGAAACAAAAAGGCCAAAGGAAGATGCAACAAAGCCACCATAGTTTCTAGTTACACACAATGCTTTCAACTCAGACTTGCAGGATGCCTTCTCTATGATGGCTTTTGTTTGCGGAATTGACAGTGATAGAGATGTTCACAAGTTTCAAACGAGTTTGGGTTTTCAATTGAGAAGACAAATTTTTTTATTTTGGTATGACTTCACGGATGTTATTGTTCGAGAGATGCTGAACCAATTCAAGGAATATAACACACAGTTTAGGTTTAGGTTTTCTTCTCTCCTTACATGTTTTTACACCAGAACCCTGACTTCTTTAAAGACCATATGGGTTTGGCTGTGTTTGATGAAAAAGGGGTAAGAAGGCTAGTTTTTGTGTGGACTCGCCTCCTTTTTGTAACTTATGATTACTATGCATTTTCTGAGTGTTTCCTGACTCTGATTTTGCAAGATTTTAGTAAGGATGTTGAGGGTTATCGGATTTCCACCGAACAAATAGGGTGGATGCACAATTTTATTCCCCCTTGCGACTAGTTCCTTGGGGAAGACTTTTCTTTCGTTAGGCTGCATGGTTTTACCAAGGAACCATTATGGCTCCCAATATGTATCACAAACAGGGTGTTGTCCCTTGATGTATTTCTACAACTGGCGATTATACATGTCAAGTTTTGTGGAGGAAAGAAGCAGAAAGGTTTTTTCAAATTCCCTTTGAGGTTTGGTACAGTAATAATGTTAAAGAAGCAGACACATGGTCTACTGGAGGTGAAACTGGCTCATCTAGGGCTAGTATTAATTTGTGACAAATGGTATTATATTCCCGATAATTACTTAGCAGATCTGAATGTTAAGGTAACTCACAATTCCCAGCCCTATTGGGAAGCTCAGCAGAATCCACAGTCATGGGATAGGGATGATATATTTATGGACATAGCCTATGTTCCTACTAATGATAAGAGGCCGCCATGGCTATCTTTCTATTTTCCTTTGGCCAAGCCCAATGAAAAGCTTAAGATTGGGGCCACCCTCCGCAATCAATTTATCAAGAAATACTTGTGGAGTAATGATAAAATTGCACAATTTTGGATTTATCGTCGAGACCATATGCCTTGATGCCTTGTTCTAGGAGCCCGACATGGATGACAAATTTGATACTCTCTAGAACAAGGAACATGATGATACTAATGCAAGTAGAGATGAGGATGTAGACCGAGAGGAAGGACTGCCATAATGAAAAGGAAAGAGGTGAAGAAGGCCCAAACATAGAGCACTGGAAAAGCAACGAAATAGCCCGGTAAAGCTCCACTAAGCACGCAAGTGATCACATCTCATTTAGAGGCCTCACTACCGCACACATGCTAAGAAGAGATCTAGGGTGGCCCAAAAATCTGAGGAGGACATAGAAGTGGACAATTCTCCACTTGAGAAGAGGTCGTACACAGATGCAACTCCTGGAGAAGGCTCGCAAGAACTCAGGTATCTTTCTCTCCCCCTCTTCTTGCTTCACAATCTTTGGTTACCCCTGCTACCTCTGCGTCTCCCACTACTTCGAGCATTAGCCTTTCCTTTTTTCCTTCCACGATTGTGAGAGGTTTCTCTCTATTCTCCCAAATCAAATAGGTAGTGTTTACTCCCCCAAGGTCTATTCCATCTTTTGTTGAAGCCTAATCCATACTCGCCATTGCTACCTCTTTCGCTACCATCGTGTCGGCTCTAAATCAACTTGCCCAGCAGATGGTAACCTCTGCGTCTCCGCTAACTCCACCACTCCCTATGAGTCCTTCCTTCGCTTCCCCAACCGGACCCTGGCACAGTATTCCTCCTTTCTCTCCAATAACCGTGCTCTACCAAAGAAAACTGTTACCTATTTTTCACTTGGAGCTCAAACAGGTAGAGCTGGATGAAATTCATCATTTATAGGTACATAAATTTTCATCTTTTGTTGATTAAGTGGTCATTGATCATCATTGGGATCATCTTACATATGAATCATAGTTTTATTGTGCAAACATTTAAAACAAAAAATTGAGAAAATTTGCATAGTGATGCTTTTATTCATTTTATAAAAAATGCTAAATTCAACACAAGCCGTGGAAGTAACTTTTGGATTTTTACAATCAAATAAAGAATGCATAAACAATGGTATGCTATACAACTAAAAATAATGAAAGCATAAAGTAAAAGATGTTCCGTCATTGCCTGGAATGACGAATCGTTAACAGTTGAGGTTAAGTTGTGACGTCAGTTTTAGCTCCGTTTCCAGCTTCAGCTCCAGTTCTAGCTCCAACAGCATCTACAAGAAAGATTAAAATGGCGTTAGAGATGGTCTCTAAGCAACAATGGGTCAAATCTTGTCATATGCCTACGCCACTGATAGGAATATAAGATATAGTCGATCAAGCATCCATAAGATGATTGAAAAAATCAAGAAAGAAAGAACGTAATTCAATAAAAGCTTTCAGCTTCTTTTATTTTGCTAACATGTTTGTTTCAGTGTGCAGGAACAGGTTCATCATGTTCGAAATCATTTCATTAGATATGTGGAGTAAAACGGGCTCCCACAAGGGTTGAGCCCGACATATCAAAAGGATACACTCTCAAATTACATACGAGAGTTCTTTAACATTGTCAAAAAAGTCATCAAAAGAGCTATTGAAATTAAGAAATAGTCAAATAAGTAGCTTTATCTCAAACAGATTCAGGAAAAGCAGCTTGAGCGTATAATATAACTTCGCTCTTCATATCAAGAAAGGATCAATCAATGTTGCACTCATCAGTTTCATAGTCTTTTCAGCTCTACTTTATATTTTTCACATTACATCTAAATAAAGTGTTGAGCCTCTTTGCATTGAAGAGAAACAAAATATTTGAGTATTGGAACACTTTCATAAATCATATCATCGTACAGGATAGATTTGCAACAATCCAAGTTTTTACAAGTTCTTCAATAGAAAGCAGCAATTTCTGTTTTAAGTTAGCATTTAATAAAAATGGAAGATATAGATATGCATTATCTTTTATCAAACAAAACAATCTAATGTTACAAGCTAATGTTATACTCTGGCACATATTGCTGAGTGTGTTTCCATCATAAAGTACAGCCATGATTTGGGGAACAAAGGATGTTCATTATCTTGTTTCAAATGAGCTTGAGAGATAGCACAGTGACAAGCAAAGAGCAGAAATATAACAGTGTTTACAAAATATTTTAAAGTGAGAGATTATCGCGAACTTTAAAAGCTTACATCTACAGGACAACATTTTTATAGTTCAGGTTAAAAAGACATAACAAAAGTAACTATACCAGCATAAAGCATTAAGTGAGTAGTCAAAAGTTGGATGGTATACAGAAATTTCTGAGCAAGATTCTTTTGTGTTGACAGTTCCACAGGTTTCAGATGCAAAGAGTGGTGGAAATGTTTTTTTTTTAGGGGTAAGCCATCATTTTGATTATATAATGTATAAGAATGAATGAACTTGTCAATAATTGAAAGGAGAGCTTACATAGGACAGTGAGATGTTGTCTAGTTACAAATTTATCTCAGCCTGTAGAATGTCAAGATAAAACACAAATGCATACACAGTATAGCCATGAACAAGGTTATCTAAAATTTAGAAAGGGTTAAGCATTTTTGTTCGTGCCATAGTGGTAGAGGTTGGGAGAACAAAAAATCTTGGTGACTAAGATAGGCACAAAATGAAGAGGAAAGTGTTTACGAGTTATGCACAGGAGTATTCTAATAATATAAACAAGAGTCATGAAATCTAAATAGAAAATCTGTGCACAAGTGTTAAAAATGATTCTATAACTGTTCAAATTCAAATGGTAGCAATAACCCATGAGAGCAAGCCAACAACAAAGGAAGGCACAGGTTAGAGACCTCGATCCACAGAGTGAGCAGGGTTATACGCATAAAAAGTCATCTTGAATATGCACAATAAAACACAAAATGTGGGTTTTAATTCATAGCTCATAAAGAGTATTTGAAACCATTTTTCAAAAGATTCCATATCTCAGCTTGAAATTTAAGTCTTGGACCTTTACACATTTGCAAAAAATGAAGATCCAGATCTTCTTTCTACATATTGTTCCAGAATAAAGGAACTTTCATCATAAGATTCAGAAGTTTTCTTCATTATGAAATGGGAATAAAGGCGTGTTCTGATCATTTTGAGGTTTCATGTTAGGCAATTTTTGTGCAAAAGTAAAAGAGAGTATAATGCTTGACTGGTGAAAACTTACCAAGGTTCATTATGCAACAATGTGTAAGTTTTTGTAAAAAGCTCAAGTCAGAGGGATTGATGGCGGTCATAATAAATGAGAAATCATCAATAAACAAAAAGAAAACAAGAATAAATGTATAGCCGCGACTTTGAGCTTGAAAAGGACTTTTAAAATGGAGTTCAATATTAGATTTCGCTCTTACCATAAGTTTCCAGTGACTTCCAGAAGGTTGTTGAAGAGGAAAGATCCCAAGTATTGCTTGAATGGTGAAGGCGAGCTTCAAACTCCAACAATGGCGGATTTAGAACAATTAAATATACATAATTTAGCAGAATATATGCATGGCCGTGGTTTTTATGTCTAAATTTGTCTCAGAAAATGGTGAAAAAGAGTATTGAAATGCTTACAATTGATATTACAGTGAAATTTTTATGGAAATCTGGTGAATGATCATTCAGAAAGCATCCCAAGACTGCCCAATATCAAAGAGTTTACCAGAAAACCCTACTCCATGGCGGCGGCCAACTTCCTCAAGCTTCTCTAAGTCGAATGCAAAGGAGTGATAATGATTTTAGGGTTCAATGTGTGCTTTTGACTATTCGCCCTAATCCCACTTTGCATATTTTGTGATGATTTTTAGTAATCATTCTGTTTTTAATTGTCTCCATGGTCACATTTTTGAAGTCAACGTGCCTAGCAAGGTGGTCGACATCATTAGTTGATATATTATGCCAAGTATTGTCAAATAGTGAAAAGTGCAAAATACATTATTGAGTTTGAAAATCATAATGTGAAATAAAATAAATTAGCTTTATTATTCTTTATTCTTATTTGCATAAATAATGGAAATAAATTAATTGAATGACGAGATAATCATTTAATTAATTTATCATCTAGAATGCAAATAAGAATATTATATAAAGTTAAAACATATTTTACTCCAGTTCTACATCATACTCAACTGAAGATTTAATGAGAAGGGTGGATTTTAAAGTGTGCATGGGTGGATTGATACAAACGAGATGAAATTTGCATGCTTTAGCCCACTTTTCCAGGGATTTCAGTTCAGTTCTAGTTGCAGACCAGTTGCACGCTTTATGACTGCCAGTTTGAGGTTGTGTTCACTCATTTTTGCATGAGTTTGAGCCATTTTTTCAGGGATTTTCACTTATGCTCGAATTTTGAATTGTAATTGCCATCTATTCACTTCAGATCTCTTTCAGTTGCTATTCATGTACTTTGGAGTGCCTTTCATATTGTATATATTGAAAAAGTTTATCTTTTTCAAGTTAGTTCTTGTTTTTCAACGTTTGCACTCTGCAAAGCGAATCATCTTGTAACTCAACATTTTTATAGATTAATATAGTAGTGTTTTTACAGGTTCAAATCTTGTCATTGCAGAGAATTCCTTCAAGTTTCAGTATTTTAGAATTTTCCTTCAAGTTTTAAGCATCTTTGTCATGTGGGATTGATTGAAATGATTATTGTGTTTGCAATATATGAAACCTTTAAATATTTCTATCTCCTTAATGAATTATGTATGCATCCAGGTTTAAATCTACTGGTTAAACATTGTGCTAATCAATAATTGAACAATCTAGTTGTGGAAATCATATTTTCTTTATGTGATTGTTTCTTTAATAGCCTTTGTTGAAAACATTGAAGTGTTTAAACTTCCAAATCTAGTTGTGCGAATGAAAATAGTGAGTAATTGTTCTGTGAGTTAAGTCTGCATGTTGAATTCTTCGGTGCATCACCATAGTTAAAGTTTCATAGTTTAGAATTCAGGCTTATTCTTTCTACCTCTTTCCCAGCCAAATCAGTTAGTTTTAGGAGGTTTTTCATCAAGGAACCAACCCTCTCTGGAGATTGATTCTCAAAGTTAGGCAACCCACAGGCCTAAGAATCATTCCATGTTTCAGGAGATTGCTAGATTTAACTAATCAAGCGTTCGAGTGCAATCTGATTGACAATAGTTTTTGGCACACCTGTTGGGACTCTGACTCACTTTTCAGAGCAAAGTTTTACAATTCAAGTTGCTGTTTGGTATATACAACAGTTTATTCCAACCTTTCAGATGATTATTTTCATATACCTGGTGACTCCGTTTCTCATTTTTTTAGATCAAGTGCACACAACTTATGAGAAAAATTCAGACACAAAGTTCTTCTTCATTTGAGTACTTGCAGCTGTCTTTGCCAAAGAGAATAGGAAGGACAACCAAGCAAACAACTGGTAAGCCTTCAAGAAATTAGTCAACTTCTCCTATTCGAAGAGAAGAACCAATAGTTTATACATCAAGAAGAAGAGGTAGGTCATTAACGAGGCAGCCAAGTTCTTTCTCAACATCACCAAGTTACAGAGTATCGGTTCAGCCTGTACCAATTATACAAGCTGCAAATTTTAGAACAACAATAGCTCTGATGGCTAGAGCACATGCTTTTGTTCTGTTTGATGGGGGCAACCCATTCGATCTGGCTCTGCACGATGATATACAAGTAGCATCACTCAAAAGTTTTCCTTTCTTTACTGGTGAAGATCAGACTACGCCCATTGAGCATATTAGAGACGTAGCCTTGCTATGTGGAGTTCACCATGTGATTCAAGAGAACGTAGCTTTGAGGTTGTTAGCAGCATCATTCAAGGGTAAAACATCTCAGTGGTTTCCTGGCTTACCAGTTCATAGCGTCCCAACATGGGATGACTTAGGAGACAAGCTGACAAAGCAATTTTCAGATAAGTCCGATAATTTATCTTTAGTTGAACAAATGACGACTATAAAGAGAGCACCACAAGAACAAATGATGGACTTTAATTTCAGATTCCAAAGGACATGGGATTAAATTCCAGCAACGGTAAGGCCCACTCCTGACCACGTTTTTCTATATTTCCTTAGATCATTGCATAGTGATATTGCCTTAATGATACAGTCTATGGGTGGCTTAACATTACCAACATCATATGACATCACTATTAGAGCTGAAAACAGCCTCATACAGGCTGGTAAACTTGCCCCGAGACCCCCTATGCCAATTTTTCTAGAGGTTCAGCCATATATGCCCATTCATGTACCTCCAATAGTTGCTATACCTGCTGTTCTAGCGTTAGGTTTCCAAACAATAGTACAAAATAACACTGTTCCAACAAATTCTGATTTGCAAGGTCTCAAAGATACCCAACAGTAGCTAATAAATGACCAACAACAAATGGCCAAGTTACTACAAACTGTGAGTAATAATTTGGTAAGTCTTAAAAACCAACAAGGTCAAAATTTCAGGCCTAATCAGTCATCCTTTCAAGCAAATAGGCCTTCTTATCAAGCTGATTAACAGGGATAGAAAATAAATTTCAACTTTAGGCCTAATCAGCCATTTAACCCAGCTGTTGCTAGCTCTTCAAAAGAGTTGATGCCAATATAGAACAACTTAGCGCAAGATTATGTTTGGTGTTATCCCTGCAATCAGCCTCATAATCAGGCTACTTGCATGAACGAGGTGATTAATCAAGCACTCATGGTGCAAAATAGTTATGCTGCTTTTGAACAAACAAATAAGGAGGATAGTAATTAGCAGGGTGAACAAACGCAACAAACTAACCTTGACGTTGCCATGATGAACTAGCAAGGAAGTGAGTTTTGCGGAGTTAATCACGCGCAAGGTCAAAATCAGTCGGCCACTTCTATTGTAGTCAATACAAGGGCCAAGAAAAGAGAATTTGATTTGAGACAAGCTGTTCCTGACAAACAACAAGCAGAAAAAGATAAACAACCTATTGTTCACCAGAAAGATCAAGATTTTGCAACCCAACAGGGGCAGTTTCAGCCTTCAACAACTCAAAATGTTCATGTTTTACCAAGACAGCAAGCTGGACCATCAAAGGAGCAGTCCAAAGTTCAATTTCAGCCTCAAGCAACTCAAGTAGATGCTGCTATTTAAAAGGTACAATCAAAGGTTGGTGCTTCTTCTTTCAATATCGTTGAGCATATGAAAAAAACAACTGTTGGCATTACCATGATAGATGTATTATGCTTTCCTGGGCAAAAAGAAAGTTTGCAGGAGGCTTTGGCTAAGATATCAATTTCCGATGAAGAACAACCAAGAGTTCTTGCAAACAATTTAGATCAAAAGCAAGGACAACCAGCTAAAGAGGTAAAACCACCACCTTTTTATGTTAGTTTAATAATTGGTGAAAACATAGTGCATAACTGCATGATCGACAGTGGAGCAAGCAGTTCAATCATGCCTAAACAGCTGGTAGACAAGTTAGGACTTGAGTATGAACCATTGACAAAGGGAGTACTTCAGTTGGATGGTACAGTTGTTAAATCTGTAGGAGTTATCAAAACTCTGCCTCTTACATTGCATGCCTGTCCCAACTTTTAGATTTCACAGGATATATACATCATTGATCTTCCACCTTATTTTGCCATTTGCCTATCTAGAGATTTCACTACAAAATTAGGTGGTTATTTGTCATCGGACTGGTCACACATGTTTTTTAGGACCAGGTATGGTACTAGGGTTACGATTAAATCAGAATCATTAGCTAAAGACCATATTGAACCATATGTTCCAAACCCCATAAATGCAAATCTAGCTTTCCATGATCAGGAGGATCAATCCATGACTCTTGACCCCACTGTGCCTATAGAAGGCATACCAGACATAAATCTAAATGTGTGGGTAGTCGAGAATCACGAGGTTGATCTGTTCAATCTCATAAAAGAAGTAGGTTTGGGCATCTATATGATTCGAGAACCTGATGCAATTATTCCGAATCTGGTCAAGGAAGAAAAATAGCAAGTACAATAGTTTGATCAACTTTGGAAGCTTTATTTTGATAGTTCTAGGAGTAAAATTGGTGCTGGTGGAGAAGCTGTTCTGATTTCACCTGAAGGAGACAGGTATTATTCAACTTTTAGATTTGCTTTCAGCTGTTCTAATAATGTTGTTGAATATAAAGCATTAATACATGGCTTAGAATGGGCCAGGAAAAGGAAGATTAAGTGCTTGCAGGTGTTTGGCGATTCTGAATTAATAGCAAATCAGGTCAGAAATTTGAATTTAACAAAGAATGATTTGTTGAAATTGTACAAACATCATGTTTGGGACCTAATTGAGGAGTTTGATGCTTTTAATTTGCAATTAGTACCTAGACTTTAGAATAAGCAAGCTGATAAACTTGCTGCTCTAGGATCATAGTTTGACATTCCAACTGAAATTCACAATGTAGAGGAACAGCAGTACATGAAGGTAGTTGTTAGACCTTCGGTACCTAATAATAATATAAGTTGGCAGATTTTTGACAGTGATGAATAGATATGCCATTTTCTGATGGAGGAGACAAAGTTTTCTGCTAGAAACCCACGCAAGTTTGATCAGCAATATGGTGATCAAATCATGCAGTTAAAGTCTAATAAACTGCCAAAAAGTTTGGTGACTCTTGAGTCAATTTTCAACACTGATGACTAGGTTAGAAAAGACAAATCCGGTATCACAGTGAAGCAAGAACATTACGAATAGATAGAAATATTCAAAAACAAGCTCCTTATGCTTGGCAAGATCTGCACAAAGGAGGAGCAACAAGCATTTATCTTGCTTTGTCAAGAATTCAGCAACATATTCGCTTGGTAGTATGGAGATTTGAAGGGTTTTAATCCCTAATTAGCTCAACATACAATTGAGCTCGAACCCAATGCAAAATTGGTAAGACAGAAGCAAAGGCCTTTGAACCTGAAATTAGAACAATTGATGAAAATAGAATTAAACAAGTTGATCGAAGGTAGCATAATATTTCCAATTAAGCACACTTCTTGGGTGTCAAATTTGGTGCCTGTTAGAAAGAAGAGTGGGGAGAAAAGGTTGTGTGTTGATTTCTGTGATCTAAACAGAGCTTCACTCAAAGATCACTACCCGCTGCCTTAAATGGAACAAATATTGCAGGTTGTTTCAGGATCAGAAATGTTTTCATTACTGGATGGGTATTCAGGTTATAACCAAATCTTGGTTAAGGAAGAAGATCAATATAAGACAGCCTTTACCACCAAGTGGGGTATTATGGCTTACAGAAAGATGTCGTTTGGACTGTCAAATGCAGGAGCCACCTTTCAAAGAGCGATGGACATGGCTCTCCAAGGTTTGATTGACAAATTTATTCTTGTTTACCTGGAGGATATTACTTTTTTCTCACGTAATGCTAATGATCATTTCAGTCATCTTAGACAGATTTTTGAGAGGTGCCTCAGAGAATATGGGATCTTTTTGAATCCGAAGAAAAGTATTTTTGTTGTACATGAAGGTAAGCTTCTAGGTTATATTGTTTCAAAAGATGGCATTTTTATTGACCCAGAACGTATTGCAACCATTCTAGCTTTACCGCTGCCCGCTCACAAAAAGGGTTTGCAGAGCTCCCTGGGCAGAATTAACTTTGTGAGGAGGTTCATTCCTAATGTTGTAGCATTATTATAGTCATTGACAGCTATGCTAAAGGAAAATATTCAATTCAACTGGTCAAAAGAGGGAAAAAATAGTTTTGAACAGATTAAAGAGGCACTTGCAGCAACCCCTACTCTTATAAATCCTGATTTTGATAAGGATTTCATACTATACGCATTCGGAAGAGTGGATACCATCTCTGCAATGCTCTGTCAGCAAAATAATGAAGGTATGGAACAACCCATAGCTTTCTTTAGCCAAATCTTGCATGACTATGAAACAAGATATTCATTCGTTGAGAAGCATGTACTTGCTGTAGTGAGAAGTCTGAAGAAATTCAGACATATGCTGTCTAATAATAAGATAAATTTGTTGGTAGCTCACCCAACAGTCAAGGAGTTTCAGCTGAATAAAGACATTAATAATAAGCGAGCCGGATGGATAACCAAAGTCATGTAGTATGACATCAGCATAAAGGTTACCAAGCTTGTTCGAAGTAAAGGACTATGCGAACAACTTGCAGAAAATGAGGAAAACAGCAGTGAAGAGGTTGCTGCAGTTTTGAATAATGAAGAGGAACTTGTTGTTTCAATTGTTCCAGCTGATTGGATTCATCAAATGGTCCATTATTTGTATACTAGAGATTGCCCAGAAGGTATGGACAAATCTAAGTGAAGGTATTATAGATTGCAGGCAATTCCTTATGCAGTAATAAATGATGTTTTGTATAAAAAGAACTTCAATGGAGTATTCTTCAGATGTATTTACCCATATCAGATTGAAAGAATTCTAGAAGAATTCCATGATGGACCTGCTGGAGGTCACTTTGCACCTCGTACTATAGCTTTGAAGATTATGAGGGCAGTTTATTATTGGCTAGATATTTTCAAAGATGCACATACTTATGTCAGAAAATGTGCTAAATGTTCACTTTTTGCAGGAAAACAGAAGTTAGCAGCCCTGCCCTTGAATCCAATTTAGGTTGAGCAGCCATTTGGAAAGTGGGGACTTGACTTTATCGGTCCTTTTAACCCACTATCAAGTGCAGGTCACAAGTGGATCTTGACAGCAACAAATTACTTCACAAAATGGACAGAAGCAGTTGCTCTAAAAGATTCAAATGAAACATCAATTTTAAACTTCTATCAGGATATAGTTTCCAGGTTTGGTACACCTGATTCGATTATTTCTGACAATGCTTTGGCTTTTGTTGGTTTAAGAATTTCAGATTAGTTAGTAAAGAATAACATTTATTTGAACACTTCATCCAATTATTACCCTCAGGGTAATGGACATGTAGAATCGATGAACAAGAATCTGATTAAGATCATTAAGAAGACAATTGAAGATAATCAAAGGTCATGGCATGACAAGCTTAAGTTAGCCCTGTGGGCTAATAGAGTTACACCAAAACGGTCAACAGGATTTTCACCTTATGTTTTGGTTTATGGCAAAGAGGCCAAATTGCCTATCTCAATTGAATTTCCAACTTTAAGTTACATCAAAGAACTTGAGCTACTTGAGGAGCAGCCAATGCAAGTCAGGCTTGCTCAATTAACAGAGCTCGAAGAAACTAAAAAAGAAGCCTACAGGAAGCTTCAAATTCATCATTTTCAAATGAAGAAGTCATTTGATAAGAAGGCGACAGCAAGGATCTTTAATGAGGGTGATTTAGTTTTCAAGTGGGATGAGCTCAAAAGTAGACCTGTTAAACATACAAAGTTTGATGCCATGTGGGATGGCCCATACCTTATAACAACAAAGAAAGAGCACAACGCTTTCCAGCTCTCAAAGTTGGATGGTGAGGTACTACCAATCCCTATCAACGAGATCCATCTCAAGCAGTGCTATTAAGCAGCTTTAGTTGCTGCTGTACATAGTAGAAAAGTTTTCAAGTTTTAGTATGCTTTCAATAAGTGCTTGATGGCACGTTTCATTTCAGTTTTGTCTGGTTTTCAATAGGTGCAGTTGCTGCACCTAGTTTTTAGATTCTGTCATAAATAGAATTGCAGTAGTTTCTTTCAGTTTTTGTTTGATGCTAAGTTACAATTTTCTGAGTTAAAATAGAACAGAACATGGACTCCATGCCCAATGGATATGCTGGTCTATTGTGTTTAGTAGGCAAACACTCCACAGAGGTCGCCAATTTGTTACCTATTTTTCACTCTGAGCTCAAACAGGTAGAGCTGGATGAAATTCATCATTTATAGGTACATAAATTTTCATCTTTTGTTGATTAAGTGGTCATTGATCATCATTGGGATCATCTTACATATGAATCATAGTTTTATTGTGCAAACATTTAAAACAGAAAATTGAGAAAATTTGCATAGTGATGCTTTTATTCATTTTGTAAAAAAATGCTAAATTCAACACAAGTCATGGAAGTAACTTTTGGATTTTTACAATCAAATAAAGAATGCATAAACAATGGTATGCTATACAACTGAAAATAACGAAAGCATAGGGTAAAAGATGATCCGTCATTGCCTGGAATGACGAATCGTTGATGGTTGAGGTTAAGTTGTGACGTTAGTTTTAGCTCTGTTTCCAGCTTCAGCTCTAGTTCCAGCTCCAAAAGCATCTGCATGAAAGATTAAAATGGCGTTAGAGATAGTCTCTAAGCAACAATGGGTCAGATCCTATCATATTCCTACGCTACTGACAGGAATATAAGATAGAGTCGATCAGGCATCCATAAGATGATTGAAAAAATCAAGAAAGAAAGAACATAATTCAATAAAAGCTTTCATCTTCTTTTATTTTGCTAACATGTTTGTTTAAGTGTGCAGGAACATGTTCATCATGTTCGAAATCATTTCATCATATATGTGGAGTAAAACGGGCTCCCACAAGGGTTGAGCCCGACATATCAAAAGGATACACTCTCAAATTACATACGAGAGTTCTTTAACATTGTCAAAAAAGTCATCAAAAGAGCTATTGAAATTAAGAAATAGTCAAATAAGCAGCTTTATCTCAAACAGATTCAGGAAAAGCAGCTTGAGTGTACAGTATAACTTCGCTCTTCATATCAAGAAAGGATCAATCAATGTTGCACTCATCAGTTTCATATTCTTTTCAGCTCTACTTTATATTTTTCACATTACATCTAAATAAAGTGTTGAGCCTCTTTGCATTGAAGAGAAACAAAATATTTGAGTATTGGAACACTTTCATAAATCATATCATTGTACAGGACAGATTTGCAACAATCCAAGTTTTTACAAGTTCTTCAATAGAAAGCAACAATTTCTATTTTAAGTCAGCATTTAATAAAAATGGAAGATATAAATATGCATTATCTTTTATCAAATAGAACAATCTAATGTTACAAGCTAATGTTATACTCTGGCACATATTGTTGAGTGTATTTCCATCATAAAGTACAGCCATGATTTGGGGAACAAAGGATGTTCATTATCTTGTTTCAAGTGAGCTTGAGAGATAGCACAATGACAAGCAAAGAGCAGAAATACAACAGTGTTTACAAAATATTTTAAAGTGAGAGATTATCGCGAACTTTAAAAGCTTGCATCTACAGGACAACATTTTTACAGTTCAAGTTAAAAAGACATAACAAAAGTATCTATACTAGCATAAAGCATTAAGTGAGCAGTCAAAAGTTGGATGGTATATAGAAATTTCTGAGCAAGTTTCTTTTGTGTTGACAGTTCCACAGGTTTCAAATGCAAAGAGTGGCAGGAATGTTTTTTTTTTAGGGGTAAGCCATCATTTTGATTATATAATGTATAAGAATGAATGAACTTGTCAATAATTGAAAGGAGAGCTTATATAGGACAGTGAGATGTTGTCTAGTTACAAATTTATCTCAGCCTGTAGAATGTCAAGATAAAACACAAATGCATACATAGTATAGCCATGAACAGGGTTATCTAAAATTTAGAAAGGGTTAAGCATTTTTGTTTGTGCCATAGTGGTAGAGGTTGGGAGAACAACAATCTTTGGTGACTAAGACAGGCACAAAATGAAGAGGAAAGTGTTTACGAGTTATGCACAACAGTATTCAAATAATATAAACAAGAGTCACGAAATCTAAATAGAAAATCTGTGCACAGTTGTTAAAAATGATTCTATAAATGTTCAAATTCAAATGGTAGCAATAACCCATGAGAGCAAGCCAACAACAAAGGAAGGAAGGCACAGGTTAGAGACCTCGATCCACAGAGTGAGCAGGGTTATGCACATAAAAAGTCATCTTGAATCTTCACAATAAAACAAAGAATGTGGGTTTTAATTCATAGCTCATCATGAGTATTTGAAACCATTTTTCAAAAGATTCCAGATCTCGACTTAAAATTTAAGTCTTGGACCTTTACACATTTACAAAAAATGAAGATCCAAATCTTCTTTCTACATATTGTTCCAGAATAAAGGAACTTTCATCATAAGATTCAGAAGTTTTCTTCATTATGAAATGGAAATAAAGGCGTGTTTTGATCATTTTGGGGTTTCATGTCAGGGAATTTTTGTGTAGAAGTAAAAGAGAGTATAATGCTTGACTGGTGAAAACTTACCAAGGTTCATTATGCAACAATGTGTAAGTTTTTTTAAAAAGCTCAAGTCAGAGGGATTGATGGCAGTCATAATAAATGAGAAATCATCAATAAACAAAAAGAAAATAAGAATAAATGTATAGCCGCGACTTTGAGCTTGAAAAGGACTTTTAAAATGGAGTTCAATCTCAGATTTCACTCTTAGCATAAGTTTCCAATGACTTCCAGAAGGTTGTTGAAGAGGAAAGATCCCAAGTATTGCTCGAATGGTGAAGGCGAGCTTCAAACTCCAACAATGGAAGCTTCAGAACAATTAAATATACATAATTTAGTAGAATATATGCATGGCTGTGGTTTTTATGTCTAGATTTGTCTCAGAAAATGGTGAAAAAGAGTATGAAATGTTTACAATTGATATTACAGTGAACTTTTCATGGAAATCTGGTGAAAGATCACTCAGAAAGAGTCCCAAGATTGCCGAATATCAAAGAGTTCACCAAAAAACCCTACTCCATGGCAGCGGCCAACTTCCTCAAGCTTCTCTAAGTCGAATGCACATGAGTGATAATGATTTTAGGGTTCAATGTGTTCTTTTGACTATTCGCCCTAATCCCACTTTGCATATTTTGTGATGATTTTTAGTAATCATTTTGTTTTTAATTGTCTCCATGGTCACATTTTTGAAGTCAATGTGCCTAGCAAGGTGGTCGACATCATTAGTTGATATATTATGCCAAGTATTGTCAAATAGTGAAAAGTGTGAAATACATTATTGAGTTTGAAAATCATAATGTGAAATAAAATAAATTAGCTTTATTATTCTTTATTCTTATTTGCATAAATAATGGAAATAAATTAATTGAATGACGAGATAATCATTTAATTAATTTATCATCTAGAATGCAAATAAGAATATTATATAAAGCTAAAACATATTTTACTCCAGTTCTACATCATACTCAACTGAAGATTTAATGAGAAGGGTGGATTTTAAAGTGTGCATGGGCAGATTGATACAAATGAGATGAAATTTGCATGCTTTAGCCCACTTTTCCAGGGATTTCAATTTAGTTCCAGTTGCATACCAGTTGCACGCTTTATGACTGCCAGTTTGAGGTTGTGTTCACTCATTTTTGCATGAGTTTGAGCCATTTTTTCAGGGATTTTCACTTATGCTCAGATTTCGCGTTGTAATTGCCATCTATTCACTTCAGATCTCTTTCAGTTGCTATTCATGTACTTTGGAGTGCCTTTCATATTGTATATATTGAAAAAGTTTATCTTTTTCAAGTTAGTTCTTTTTTTTCAGCCTTTGCACTCTGCAAAGCGAATCATCTTGTAACTCAACATTTTTACAGATTAATACAGCAGTGTTTTTACAGGTTCAAATCGTGTCATTGTAGAGAATTCCTTCAAGTTTCAATATTTTAGAATTTTCCTTCAAGTTTTAAGAATCTTTGTCATGTGGGATTGATTGAAATGATTATTGTGTTTGCAATATATGAAACCTTTAAATATTTTTGTCTCCTTAATGAATTCTGTATGCATCCAGGTTTAAATCTACTGGTTAAACATTGTGCTAATCAATAATTGAACATTCTAGTTGTGTAAATCA